>CM026197.1:16176215-16513715 GCA_014839995.1 Xenentodon cancila
AAGTGACGTCTACTGCAGCAGAGCTTTAGTGTGTGTGTGCATGTGCTCACACACTCATAGACAAAAAGTACCTTTATCCTGGTGAAGCATATTTGTTTTAGAAAATATAAGAAACATGCTGACTAACGTAGACAGATGTGCTGCAGGAGTGGTTTTAGATGTTTCCATCACTTATGAAATTGTCTGTACACTAATCCATCAAAGCATAAGTGCTATGCTTTTTGACTTCAAAAAAGAGCCATACCTTTAAAACACTTATACAAGGTAAACCCAGCCACGTTCTTAAGTATTTACAGCCAGTCGGGGCAAAAACACACGCACCAAGGTGCTCTGAATAGCTATTAAACAAGTGCGGAAGTGACCTCTGGCTTTAAGGGCCCATATCTCTGACAGCCAAAGCCACAGAGGGCATCCTAAATGGATCTCCTAAAGTTTCATTCAGGAAAAATAAAACAGAGTAATTCAGAGATAAACCTTTGGGGGAACAAGGATGGTTGCACACTAGGCTGCTAGAATGCTTACATATTTGTGTGTTTTTGTCCATTAAGACAATAGGATAGGTAACCATGTTTTAACGCAGTCTAGAATAAATTAGGAGACACGTTGCAAACAGCTTTTACAGTTTATCTGAACTGCAACATAAACTGCAAAATGCTTCAATGACTTTTGCAGAGACAATGTTTCTATGACTAACACAACCTCTTGCATCTGGGCCAAAGCATCTCTAAAATGTCCGATTCAGTAAACTAATCAAGACGTCATCCAACTTTTTATGCAGAAAAAACATAGCTGATTACTTTTCTTTTGGATTCTGTGCTCGGTAGTACACAAACGGTCCTCCACGTACATTTAACGAGTGTGCTTTAGCACCAATCTGAACAAAACGACTTTATCTTTCCTAGTATAATCAGAAGATGTTTTCAGAAAATTTACAATGTACAGTTTTTTGTATTCCTAATGTAAAAATTATATAATCTCCTGATATGACAGGCACATGTATTATTAATGAGCACTAATTATGATTGCCTCCAGCTCTGCAGCACAAGCAGCAGCTACACCATGAAGATGGTAAGCTGGTAAATTTTGTGTCACTCAGCACACGAGGCAGCCACACACATCAGTTAAGCTATAAAAAAAAAAAAACGCAGCGTATATTTAAATAAAGAATTTGAAAGCACTCTTTACCCAACCCTTTTAACCTTTGAAGCGACAGGGGATTTGTGCAGCAAAAGCTGAGAAGGGCTCAAACGCGGGGCTTGAATCAGCTAGATTGCGTCCTATCTTAAATGCAATTAATGAACCTCACAGAGGAGGATTATGCTGACAGGATTATTTTCAACAACAATGCAGCACCACGTTGCCAGTTACAGACACACATACAGGCTGTTCATGCAAATACTAACTCCTTTTAAGCCAAGCACACTACGGCTTTCTAATGACCCTACGTGCCAAGCACTAGATGAGTATCACGGGAAGTGACTGATGCGATATTATTTTTATTATGACACTCATTGTTTTGATTTTGTGTTGACATACTTCTGTATTGACTATAATCCAGATATTGTATGGTCAACCTGTGACTCTGGAGTTCTTTTGTAGCCTCAGATGATTGCAGGTGAGACCTTAGAGTGGTGTTTATGAAGCCCCACAACTCCAGTCTTGTCCCGTGACCGTGGCCGAAGAACCAAAGCGGTTGCCTCACTCTAACATTTGATCTCATGGCCTTGACAAGGATCTCAAACTGTCTGCAGGCAAATGATGCTGTCTGGTGTTTCTTAGGGCAATGCTAAATCAAATTAGGGAAAGTCATGTTAATTTCAAGCAGCATTTCATTAGAGAGGAAAAGATAATCAGCAACAAAGACTCCGTGTCCTTCTGACTAATCTAATAATGCTTCGTTTGTTTGCTTTAATCACATTTAACGATTAAGAAACAGAGACAGAGCTAAGTCATGTAGACAGAGGGATATCATAATCTCCCTGTCATGGCCACCACCTGATTTCCTAGCATTCGTCACAGTATGCACGAGTGAATGGTGTTTCAACACTCAGCTGACTTCTGAGAGCTGTACTAGCCTCGGGATAGGACTGCTCGTCTTTAGAAAAGGGGGTTCAGGTATCACTTTAAGGAGTTGCAGTGTTGAGCCTGGAGCACTCACTGACAAGGCTGTTTGGGCTGAAGTCTGGAGCTGAGACGTTACAGTAATCCTGGAGTTTCAGGCACAGCCACAGACGACGGGGATCTGCACAATACAAT
The DNA here is from genome assembly GCA_014839995.1 of Xenentodon cancila. NCBI lineage: Eukaryota > Metazoa > Chordata > Actinopteri > Beloniformes > Belonidae > Xenentodon > Xenentodon cancila. The sequence goes on from CM026197.1 coordinate 16,178,472, forward strand.
ATTCTGAATGGGCAGTTTCCCATCTTGGGATGGTGGTGGAATATTAAAGACGGAGACAACAATTAGGATAATTACAACATGCAATAGATCTTTCCAGTAGAACATGCTGTCTAAGAAAAAAAATCTTTCAGGTTTTCTTGTGGTGTTAACAATGGGGCTGTGCTGGAAAAGTACAGGTATACGTTGCAAGATGTTTTGTCCTTTTACATATTTCAGTAGTAAATTTGTTCTAATTTAACACAAAAGAACAGCTTTTTGAGTGTTTTGATGTTTAATTCAATTTTCTTTCTTGCATAGGACCAATTCACAAAAAAAAGTCATCTTAAGGCACGTTACACAAAAAGCATTCAAATTTCCATCCATTATCTATACCCGCTTTATCGGTTTCCGGGTCACGGGGGTCTGTCGGAGCCTATCCCGACGCATAGTAGGCAAAAGGCAGGGGTCCACCTGGACAGGTCGCCAGTCTGTCGCAGGGCCACATACAAGACAAACAACCAATCACACTCACACCTAGGGAGAATTTAGAAAGATCAATCAACCTACCCTGCATGTCTTTGGACTGTGGGAGGAAGCCGGAGTACCCGGAGTACCCGGAGTACCCGGAGGGAACCCATGCAAGCACGGGGAGAACATGCAAACTCCACACAGAAAGACCCACCGGGCCGGGAATCGAACCAGGAACCCTCTTGCTGTGGGAACCACTAAGCCACCGTGCTGCCTGCATTCAAATTTTACAAAGTTTAATACATTCCACTTTAGTCCAAATTATATTTAAGTTCAGTCCATTTCATTGTAATTCATGCATCATCTAATTTATACCAATTTATAACCAAGTTAATTCCAGTTAGGTGAAAACTTCAAATAAGATGTTATGCAACGTCATGAAACAAAGAATCATATAAAATGATTGATATTGCCCTTGAATGAATGGCTAGGGCAGATTTATTTACTCATAAATATATGCATTTCTTGGATAAATTAACACATTTTTACTGAAAAGGAATTCAAAAGTTTGTTTTGTTCTCTATCTTTGTTGTTGTTCTTGGACCATTATTAATGTTCAAGATGTGTGGTACTTTGACGTACGGCTGTTTTATTTTTACTCTAGGTATTTAGGAAACCTGGCAGCAAACATATTTCTAATTCATGTGTTTGTTGTTTGAGGAGTGTTTGACTGCATCACAGGACGAGTTGGCAACTATTTTTGCAACTGCACTGTAGAGGATACCATTTGCTGCATAAGAGACGCACAAAACATTAATGTTGAATTTAATTAATTTTTTTAAAGCTTGTCAGATCCTACTCCCATAGAAAAAAAAAAAAAAGAAACAACTCATTCCTCATCAGTGGGTACGATCACTTGAATGGAATCAATCAATTGTGTTCCGCTTGGCTTTGGTCTTCTTTGCTCTTCGTTTCCAAATCCAATCTCTTCCATGTCATCTCAGAGCACATTTATAAGGGCCCAGCCTCTTGATTATCTCCCTCCCTCGCCTCAACTCCCCCGCTGCTGCATGCTCCAATGTATTAAATTAAATGAGGTGTCTGTCCAGGTCACCCTTACCCCCAGCCTCCCGCCCCTCCCCACTCTCACTGCCGGTAATCAAGGGAGAAGACCCTCCCTGCTAGTTTTGTGCCAGCCAAGCTGCATAAATTAGCATTAATGAGAACTGGAAAGACCCGCAGTAAAGGGTGGAGGGGAGGGAGGGACTGATGGAAGCAAAAACAGAATGGGGAAGAGGGAAATGCAGCTTCACATTGAGCACTCACCAAAGGTTATATTTATGTCATCTTCCCATCTTTGTCTTAAATACCAGTCTTTCCATTCTGTAACATTACCCTCCATCTTTCCAGTATCCAGTTCCACTATTATCCCTCAGACAGACAAAACAAAGCGCTGAGAAACAAAAAAAGTAAAAATTAAAAAATTACATGTGCCTTGGGTTTTTGCAATAAAAAAAAAAATTAAAATAAATGAGGGTTGTAAGAACTGACTTTTAAAATTCGATAGTTCAAGGTTAAAACATTGCAGGGTGAAAACGTTTTTGTTTTCCATCAAATACTGATGCAGGCATAACTGTTTAAGCATAACTGTGCAGATTGTGCAAATATGTAGGTATGCCAGTCACAGGAACATGTTTTAGTATTGGTTTCATGAAAGAAAATGTTGCTCTAGTTTACTCTGGTAATGGACTTAATTACCTTAGGGATAAATATAATTATCTTGTCATATTACAGCACTGAATGTATGATGCTTTTTATATCGAACGTATTTGTGCGTAGTCAGTTGACTGTGATGCATGAAAAGCTGTCAAAGCAGCATGCTGATATATGGCATACTGTTGCTGTTGGCTCCTGTTTCTCCTGTTCCTGTGTAATCATCTGCAATAGCTATGACAAATACAGGAAAAAACACTGCATCACTTCATTTTGCTGCTCCCCAACTTTAATTGCTTAATGCACCCTTTACTGCGGCACTGCTGCTCCTTTCAGTTTTCCCCTCCACCTCATCATTCCAACTTCCCCCCTCCTCCTTTTCTCATCTTCTCCACTGCCACCTCATTTATTACTAGGTTCTTCCAGGTAATTAAAGTTGAACTGCATGTAAGCCTCTAGTTTAAAATTGGCAAATTGGCACTATCAGCCAATAACTGCCAAACATAGTGTTTTCTTTAAGTTTCACACAGGAGTTACCTCTAATGAGATTTATCATTAGCACCGGTGTCGCACCTGATTCCCACATTCAAAACCATCATCAAGACAGGAACACGCCTAATGTGGGTATTTTATAAATCTTCTGCAAACAGGGTGAAAGTTTGATGAACGCGTTATGATTTGTGGTGGCCAGCTCTGCTGACTTGGAACTGTACTGTAAGGGGCTGACTAATACTAGCGCCCGTCTGAATACCAAATTAAGAGCTAGTTCTTCCTGACAGGTTCCTAATAGTATTTCTATAATGATGTGAACCAAGTTGACCCAGAGTAATATTATATTATATATTAGGTTTTCCTGTAGAAGTTGCATGATTATATTGGTAAATCTTAACCAGAGCCAGAAAGAGTCTGTATGTACACTTACCTGCATAGCTGCATTGCTAAAGCAGACTCCAGAGTTAGGCCACACGCATTTCGTTCACGAGAATAAAAATAGTGGTAGACTTGGTTGCGGGGACGAACTGTACTTTTTAACAGGGTAGTACTAGTTTAGTACAGTTGTGCCATATTGTCTCGCTGTGTTACACCAACACTTTCAAGCAAAACCCATATGATACACATTTTTGCAGCTTTTGTCCGAATGTCCAAGTTACCTTTTTGTAACGCAAAAAAGCCACCATTGAAAAAAAGGATTCCTTTGAACAAAAATCAATGGACACCATATTTCTCTCTTTAGTTTGTGGTTAGAGTGTCCATATTATGGTTTCTTAGCGTTTCTTGATTTAATTACTCTTATTTTGACAAATGATCATCTTAGAGGTGATCGGAGGCTCAGAAACGGAGGCAAACAAGCTTTGATATTCTTATGCACAAAACACTTGGTTTTCAGGATGCTGAGAAGCTTCCTTCCGGAGTGTTTCTTTTTCTTTTATTCTCTAATACTGTCACTATGACATCACAGAGGGCAGCATTTCCTAATATGGTCAAATTTCCCTGACAGTGCACATTCACAAGAGCATCTGTGATCATTTAAAAGCAGAAGCTTATGACCATGCAGCAAGTGACTTTTCAAACCCGGTTGATCTGCTAGTGCATCCTGCTGAACTTACTCCTGAGGTAATTAAAAAGGGTACCGGGGGTGAATGAGATCTGTCTTGAGTTCCTCAAGGCTCTAGATGTTGTAAGGCTCTCTTGGTTTACACGCTTCTGCAAAATTGTGGGCCGTCCCTCTAGACTTCCAGGCTATTCAGTCCATGCACAAAGAGAGCAAGAGTTTTGTCCACATTGTCGGTAGTATGTTTTTTTTTTTTTTTTTTTTTTTTTTTTTTTTTTTTTTTTTTTCTTTTCTTCTTTCTTTCTCTTCTAATCTTTCTTTCTATCTTTCTATCTAACCATTGGCCAGGCCCTGCCTTCCGGGGTTGCGGTGCTGCCCATGCTGTGGGGTGGGTGCGGGTGGCGCTGGTGGCCTCAGGGTCCCATATCCACAGGGACAGTAGTATTGATTGATGGGGCCTGCTGGGCCTGGGAGATGGGGTTATCGGTGTGCCCCCCCTTCCCCGGCTCCTCCGACTGGGGCGTCTCTGTATTGCATGTGGTGTCCCTTGGTGTGCTAGTAGGTTGGCGCTGCCCCTTGATCCTGGCGGCAGCGGTGAGTGCCGCTCCGACGGCCACGGCTGGGCTGGGGAGGGGTGGGTTGGCGGGCGGGGGGGCGGGGGGGGTTGGTGGTGGGGGGGATGCGGGCGGGGTGGCATGCGCTGGGGGTCCGGGTATTGCTACTCCCGTCTGATGCTTTTGCATTAGATACGGACGGTGGGCTGGGTTTGGGGGTGGGGGGTGGGGGGGGGGTGCGTGCGGTCGGCTTCCGGGGGTGGCGCGGGGAGGGGGATCGGGTTGTGCGCCGCCGCCGTGGATCCCTGGTCGGTGCGGCCCCGTGCGGGTCCGGCCGGGGGCCTCGCTGGGGTCGGCCCTGGTGTCCGGCCTGCGGCTGGGGGCGTGTGTCGGCCCTCTCGCGATGCTGGTGCCCCTTTGTGGGGGAGGTCCCTGACGGTGGGGCGTGGCTGGCGGCCTGGCTCCTGTGACTGTGTGGGGCTCGCAGGTGATGCGCCCCTGGTCCTGGTTGCCCGCCTCTCCACCACCCCCTCTCTCATATTTGTATATTTATTAATTTAAAAAAAAAAAAAAAAAAAAAAAAAAAAAAAAAAAAAAAAAAAAAAAAAAAAGGGGGGGGTTTTATATGTATGTACGTATGTGTATGTGCAGGTGTGTATATATGTATATACACGTATTTAAAAAAAAAAAAAAAAAATGAAATAAATAAATAAATAAATAATAATCAAAGTAATTATTATTAAAAAAAAAAAAAAAAAAAAAAAAAACCCTCCCCAAAGAGACAAACATGACAAGAAGAGCTGGGGCCTACAGGGGACATCCACCCTGTAGGTGCCAGTTTCTTATTGTTTTTAACGCACCATGACCATATATAAATTATTATATATATACACAATAGAGAGCACTGGTATGTGTAGGGAGTGCTCACCATACATGTACCAGCTGCTCTTTTTAATGCATCCAAATACATTAACAAAGGAACGGAGGGAGGGAGGGATAATAATTAAAAAAAAAAAAAAAAAAAAAAAAAAAAAAAAAAAAAAAAAAAAAAATGTGTGTATATATGTGTATATATATGTATATATATATGTGTGTATATATATGTATAGAGATATATGTAACAATAAAAAAATAAATAAATAAATAAGTAAATAAAAAATATATAAAAAATTGAGAGATCAATAGGCCAGGTGGGGGGAGGGGGGTAACATGAGGGACTACCAGGGGAGCATGTGCTGGACGGCCCCTGCAGGTCGCTGGGTGCCCGGGGATCCGGCCCGCGCTCCTACTGTCTGGGTCTTGTCCTGCGGGGGGGTGCCTGGGTCTCGGGGGGGCCGGGGCTGCTCCTTGGCTGCGGCGCCTGGTACCGGGGCTGACTACTGGGAGGGGCCCCCTGGTTGGAAGTAGTGCGGTGGTGGCCCACCGGCCGGGTGCGCCGGATGTGTTGGCGGGCTCCTTTTCCCTGGCCTGGCGTGGCCTCTGGGTGTCGGCTGTGTCCCCCCCCCCCCCCCTGCCCCCTGTTCCTGTCCCTCCGCCTTGGCTCTGTAAGTTGGCGACTGCGGGTGGTGGCTGCCTCGGTCCCCCGGGGCTGCTCGCTCTGCCCGTGTTTCCTCTCGCCGCCTCCCTCCCCTCTCGCCGCCTGGCCCCCCCCCCCTCTGCCGGCCCAGTGCTGTTCGGCCCTGGGAGTCTGGTGTCACCGCTGTGGCGGCCGGACATGTGGCGGTGCCCCGACGCTGGCGGACCGTGACGGCACCGTTCTTGCTTGGCGGGGACGCGCCATGGTGGGTTGCCTGGGGATCCGGGGGCGCCCCGCGCCCTTGTCTTCCTGGACTTGTCAGGCCCCTTGCGGAGGTGATTTGACATGGAAGGGGAGGTGGGACCGGTGGCCGCCTTCTCCTCTGTCCTGCTCTGCTGGGTGGGTTGGCTGCGGCCGCCTCTTGGGGGGGGGGCATGGGTTGGCCTGGGGGCGGGGGGGCAGGGGGGCGATGACCGGTGACGATGGGAACCAACAAGGGCTTTGTAAGAATAATTACTTTAGTAAAGTTAAAAATAACTATTCAAAGGAAGGAGGTATGTAAATGATTTGTTGTTGTCATTTTTTATTGTGATTATTATCATATTTTTGTATATGTAGTATTTATGTGCACAAAGAATTATGAGTATGTAGGTATTACCATATATATATATGGGTTTCCATGTTGTCGGTGTGCATGTACATGTGTGTGTGTGTGTGTACGTGTGTGCGCATTTACACGAGTGTGTGTGTGTGTGTGTGGGGGGGGGGGGGTAGGGTGTGCGTACACGTGTGTATGTGGGTGTATGTGTGTGTGTGTGTGTGTGTGTGTGGGGGGGGGGGGTAGGGTGTGCGTACTCGGGTGTATGTGGGTGTGTGTGTGTGTGTGTGTGTGTGTGTGGGGGGAGGTAGGATGTGCGTACACGTGGGTATGTGGGTGTGTGTGTGTGTATGTGTGTGTGTGTGGGGGGGGGGGGGGTGCGTACCACGTGTATGTATGTGTGGGTGTGCGTGTGCATGTACGTGTGTGTGTGTGTGCGTGTGCATGTGCATGTACGTGTGTGTGTGTGCGTGTGCAGGTACACGTGTGTGTGTGTGTGTGTGTGTGCGTGAGAGTACACGTGTGTGTGTGTGTGGGTATATGTGTCTGTGCACGTGCGTGTGTGTGTGTGCATGTGTGTGTACATACACATGTGGACGTGGGTGTGGGTGAGTGCAAACACATGTGGAGGTGTGTGTGTGTGTGTGTGTGTGTGTGTGTGTGTGTGTGTGTGCATGGGAGTACACATGTGGAGGTGTGTGTGTGCGTGTGTGGGTGTGTGTGTACATGTGCGGATGTGTATATGTGGGTATGTATGTGTGTTTGTATGTATGCATATATATAGATATATATAAGTATGCACTAGGTGTTTATATGTTGCTGTGTATATGTAGATGCATTTCTATATGTGTATTAATTAATGTATAGGTATATATATATATATATATATATATATATATATATGGACAAATACAGGATATATGTATATGCACATGAAACTAAAAAGCACAGGTGCACATGATTGTATTAGAGTATATTAATATGTATGAATAACTACTTACTGATGCGCATGTATCTTACATACATAATGCTTCGAGGTCAACACACGGATCATTGCTGGGTGTATGTATACGGGTGTGTGTGTGTGTGTGTGTGCATTGTGCATTGAGGTACAAATTGAGTTGCTCTGTTTACAATGTATAAAGAATATGTACTAGATAACAGCATACATGTCCACATATGTATGTGTATGTATGTATGTAGGTATTATATATGACTATTCAATACTGCGTCCAACACCCCCCCAACGCTCAAACGATCAGAAATGTGATTGTAAATATGAAACTCCTCCTCCTTTTTTCCTCTATTTTCCTCTATCTTCTTTCTCTTTTCTTTTTTTTTTTTTTTTTTTTTTTTTTTTTTGCTTATAACGACTGATTGTCTTGTGTCCACCTTTTACCCCTTAAACAACACATTATAAACTTCTTGACAAATATTACAACATAGACACCAAACTGCACCACCACTGTCTTGTCTCTTTCTTCTGCTCTCTCTCTCTCCACTTTCCACACCCGGTGACTATAGCCCTCCTCTGCAGAACATTTACACCCCTCTCTCCGACTCTCCCTTTACTTTTATCTTGTTTGATTTCTCCAGGGATCAATAAAAATATAAGTTTGACTGTTATGAGGGCTGGTGAAGGTAGCACACTTGCACACACTCACCCACACACACAAAACACCCTTGGTTACCAGATTAAAATGCATATATACAACTCCGGTTATACCAACATGGTATCAACCATAAATATATATGCAAACAAGGGGAAAGAAAAAAAAAAAAAAAAAAAAAAAAAAAAAAAAAAAAAAAAAAAAAAAAAAAAAAAAGAACTTACTCCTGAGGTAATTAAAAAGGGTACCGGGGGTGAATGAGATCTGTCTTGAGTTCCTCAAGGCTCTAGATGTTGTAAGGCTCTCTTGGTTTACACGCTTCTGCAAAATTGTGGGCCGTCCCTCTAGACTTCCAGGCTATTCAGTCCATGCACAAAGAGAGCAAGAGTTTTGTCCACATTGTCGGTAGTATGTCAGACTCGTTCTGAGTGGAAGTTGGACTTCATCAGTCCTGCGGATCAGCACCTCAAGTCCGAGGCCATGGTTATCAGTTGAAAAAGAGTGGAATGTCCTCTTTGTGTTGAGAGTGAGGTGCTGCCTCAAGTGGAGGTATTTAAGTATCTTTGGATCTTGGTCCCCCTATAAAGGGGGAGACTGGCAGGCGGATCAGTGCAGCACGTGTAGTAGTGAAGACTACACCCGTCTGTTGGGGCGAAGAGGAAGTTAAAAGGCAAGTGACGGAAATAATAAGAATTCTGATACGAGCGGCTAAAATGAGTTTCCTCCATGGGGGGTGGCGGACTCTTCCTTAGAGGGTGAGAAGTTCAGTCTTCCAGGAGGGATTCGGAGAAGATAAGTTGCTCCTCCACATGGAGAGGAGCCAGCTGAAGTGGTTGGAGCATCTGGTGAGGATGTCTCCTGGACGCTTCCCTTGGGCAGCAGTCAGTTTGACTGCACCACAGATGTGAGCCGCAGCAGGCTGAGAGCGCAAACAAACAAAAAAACTCTTCAAATTACCTGATCGATGATTACTGGTTAGGCTATCAAGTTGAAATTAAAGAAAAAATAGAGAGAAGAAAGAAAAAAAAGAGTGCAATCGATGCATCCTTATTAATTGTTTCAAATTGGGGAATTATTGTGTTACAGGAGATGAATAGAAATGTAAACAATTATCTGAATAAGATGAAGTTGCACAAACAATTCAGACTTTTTGTTCACATTCAGAAAAATGTAAGAAAGAAAAGAGGTGATGATCACACAGGTGATGCATGTCATTATTCAGCATACACCTCTCCAGACAGGCTGTTTTGAGCTGTGTTATGAAGCTGCATTTTCGTGTCTATGCTTAAAGAACTGAAATAAATAAATACATTTTTAAAAAAATCTTTTTCATTGAATTAACTGTAATACTCACAAAAGAACTATACTCGCATTTGTGTTGTGTAATACCACAAATTGTTACTTTCCCTCCCCCTTTAAGCCCCTTTAAGTTGTACATGTATGTATTAGGATTGTTTTCTTCCTAATCTTTTAATCTCTTAAACATACTCTTAATATACTTGAATAAACCATAAAGGTAAAGATAAAACTAACTGTAGTAAATAACAATACCCCTACTGCAATAAGTAAGTCAAATCATTTTTTGAAGAATTATTGTCCCGCATAAGTGATCAAATAATCACAATAAATATTGCTTTAAAAAGTGTTGTAAAGCATTTTCAGAGCCACAGCGTTGCTCTGAAAGTCTCCTGCGCTGGTAATGCACATCTCTGCATAGATGCTGTTGCACACATGCACAGTTTGCCACAGACAACACAAATTGGATCACCTAAAAATAGAAAAGCAATTCTAAAGCACAGTGAAGTTTATCTGAAGCTCTTGTTCTACAGGGATTATAATTAGTCTCCCTGAGTCAAAACCGTGGCAGCCAAATTCTGACTCTTAACTAATAAAAAAACCCACTCCTGCTGTACACCAAGCTTCATCTCCTCCATCTTGTGTTATGTGACATGATAAAATGAGGCAAAATGGAAACTGTGGGAAAAATACAAGTGAAATCACATTTGTGAATTTCAATGCAAGATCTAAATGAAAAAAAAAACAAAGTTCTATCTTCCCAGATATATACTTTTCTTTGCTATAATCGGATAACGTCACACCAAGAGCTTCACTAAAGAAAAGCCCGACTGAAGGTTCTCTCCTCTCATTCTTCTTCTCCACCTTCAGGTCACATGCAACATCAACACGGCAGAAGCAGCAGCTTTTACGGAGTCCCGTCTAACACACAACAAAGCTACTTTCCTGGTGATGAATATTATTAGCATTTTGGAAGATCGTGCAAAGTCATTGCACGCTCTGCGATGGTGTAGGAAAGGGAAGGCCGGGGGCACCGATTGAGTGCCCAGAATATGTGATTACAGCTAGAAGCTGGATTAATGTCCTCCATGGCCAGGGATGGCAGAGGAGCCAATCACAGTGCAGTAAACATTTCATTGGATCCCAACCAGTTTTACTGCCTCCAAAGGGAGGTAGATCTGCATTTAATACCGAAGCAGGCTGCTGCCAAGACTCATTAACACGGCCCTGTCCTGCAACATCGTGTATAAACAACCCACGATGAGTCACAGGTCTGCTCCATCTCATCGTCTCACGCCATGCCATGGACAGACGTACACAAAGCAAATAAACACACAAAGACAGGAACATACACTGTGCTGCTCATGTATTTGAAGGGTAACTGCATACCCGGACTAATATTCAACTGGCTCATAAGTGAGTTATTGATTATTACAGCTATAATTCAACCATTGCCAAGAACTGTTTGTGTGTACATACAAACACACACACACACAAAGTGAAGAGGACATTAAGTGAGTTTGTGGTTAAAGTGCTAAAGATTTAGTGAACAGCTGCAAATCTGTTGGACTAAGAGTGAGTCTGTGTTTGTGGGTGTATGTGGTCCTGTCCAGGGTGTACCGCTCACCTGGAGGGAGCTGGAATAGGGTTCAGCAGATCCCTGGGACCCTAAATAGGGATATATATGAATTGATGGATGGATGGATGGATGGATGGATGGATGGATGAATGGAATTGACTCAAAACTGATTAATTAAAATCAAGCACTGCTTTTACATTGTGGTTGAACACAAAAATAATAATTAATTAGGAATAAGAAGAGCAAGAGCAATAAGAAGAAGTAGGAGAAATAATAATAATAATAATATTAAAGCAAACTAAACAAACAGGCCCGGACAAATATGATGGGACCCTAATCCTAATGTTTTGTTTGTTTGTAATCACAGCAATCAAGCAATTTCTGTAACTGTGAGACTTTTGCACCTGTAGACAGGTATTTTGCCCCACTCCTCATGATCAAACTGCTCCAGCTGTCTGAGGCTTGAAGGGTTTCTTTTCCAGAGTGCATGTTTCAGCTTTTTTCATAGATGTTCAATAGAATTTAGATCAGGGCTCAGTCTGTGAACACAGAGATGAGACTTGCCAAAAAGCTACAGTTTAGTCTCGTCTGTCTCATCTGTCCAACGGACTTTCTCCTACAAGCGTTGTGGCTTGACAGTATGTATTTTGACAGATTCCAGTCTGGCTCTTTTGTATTTGCTTTCAGTGGTGGAGTCCACCTCAGTTGTCCACGTTGGACAGTGACGGAGAGTACCATCTGACGCCGATGTACGTTGACCTCTGAGTTCTCCTAGGATCTCTTTGGAAGTTATTCTGCGCTCTTTTGTTACCATTCACATTATCCGTCTCGTCAATTTGTTATCAATCTTCCTCTTGCGGCCGTAGCAGGTTGGCTACAGTCCCGTAAACCCCCAACCTCTGAATGAAATTTACAAAAACATCAAGCTGCTTGGAGATGGTCTTATAGCCGTTTCTTTTAAGGTGCTTGTTTATTTGATCTTTTTATTTAATTTCCCGTTCTACTCAGACAACCCTCAGGTCCATGTTCAGTGTGGTGCACACCACGACAGCAAATGGGCAGATAGACTACTTCTCACCCTTTTAAAGAGGACATATTATGGAAAATTCACTTTTAAAAAGCTGCTTCACAAGCCTGAGGATTGCCTTAGCCAGTTAGCTACCGAGCAAGTAAAGCTGCAGAATTTAGCAATTAGGGCTCCCCTACACACACACACACACACACACACACACACACACACACACACACACACACACACACACGCTCAGTGGCCTCTTCTAACCCGTGTAATGAAGAGGCTGGGACCCGGTAGCCATGTTTCCTTCTGCAAGTTGGAGATGGAAGCTGGGAAGGGAGTGTTGCTCCCTTCTCCGTGGAGGGGCAGAGAAGTGGCTTATTTGCATTTAAAGCAGAAGGCATAGAAATACTGCTGATCTGAAAAGGGCAGTTTATACAGAGTGAAACAGAAGCTGTAAAGAGTGTTTTGACCAAGACATGTCACAGACACCTCATTTATAAAAGCCAGAATTGTATTAATTTGGTGGACAGGGTGTACTATTTCACATTTAAATTGGCAGACTGACAGACTGCAGACATTTCTGATGCTAATTACGAGACACATTTTGGTTTTGCATGTCACTATGGTCAAAGTCTTTTCAGTCTTTTCTTGGAGTATCAACTCATTTGCCTGGGCCAGTCTCTTTAGTTTCTTCTTTTTCCCTCTAAACTTTTTCATGTTATCTCAGTGACCATTGTGATTTTTTTTTCTTTCTTTAATGGAAGAGTGCCAACAAACTTCTCCATGTCTGTACATTACAAGTGTCTGCCATTTTTACAGGGTCCAGGGTACCTGCCATTCACACACAGCGGTCTGCAGGGGTCTGTTCTTGCTGTGATGAGCCAAAGCGACTGTCAGGTGAGTTCACGTTCTTCATTTTGTTGATGGTGATTAATGTAAGGTGGAAGACAAAACCCCTGAGAAGTTTCACTGAGAATCAACACACAATCTCAGCCAACAATGACCAGAAAAACCGACTAATACTAGAAATAATACTCATCTAGCTTGATAGATCAGACTTACATCTAAAAAGATGTACATGGTCGTTAGGGCCTCCTGATCCACCAATGTTTGCTTATCAGTTTGCCTTTGAATACAGTTGGTTAGCGCTACGACCGACAACGAACAAGGTGACATATTCAGACATATTCGATGAAAATGAGTCAACGGGAGAGTGTGTTGTGTAGGAAAACGAATTAAACTTTTGCTGTACCCTGTCAGCAAAACAGCAAACACTTCTACCATGCAAAGAAATTATTTGAGTTCCGTCTTCGGTTCAGTTTTTGAACAAAAAGAAAAAAAATCTGAATCTTTAACTGCTGATGTCAAAGCCGATTTAAATGACGGCTATTCCCCAGCTGCAGTCACCTGCACTGTTTAGCATCCAGATCGCGTCGCCCCTCTGTCGTCATCGCGTGAAGCCCGCCTGGAGACTCTGTCTACAAGGGTACTTTGATCTAAATGGCTCCTCGTGACTTTTTGGCATGGTTCATGAGCTCCAACGGATGGTAGCTAGACATACCTGGAAAGCAATTATTGGAATTTTCTAGTGGTGCGTCTAGGTGTCCAGGCGAGGACTCATCACTATTCCCGAGACAAATCACACATAATCTGTGTTTGCGCAAAGAGGCTGTCATGATAAAATTGTGTGCAAGTCTGTTTAGGTTAACGGTCACGTAACGATAGCACATCCCTTCATGTCTAAAGTTTATACATAGCAACCAACTGATATCCCCTTAGCTGTGGCCTTGACCATTCTTGAAATGAAATCTAGTCCCCTCCTTTGATTAGACCATGACAATACAGAGCAAAAATGCAGAGGTTTCAAGATGTGAACTTTGACCCAGACCTGCACACCTCATACCTCACTGCTCATAGCAGTCGTTTAAAACATAGGTGCCTTTATTCCCACTGGAGGTTTTTGAAATTTTTGTTATAAAATTGTGATTTTTGTTTCAATTCTTTGCCAGAAATGTACTTAGAAGTTGAGAAAAGGCAAGTGTGAAAAATGTTATTTTGCTAATAATTCAGGTAAGTTATAATGATCTAATAATCACTGTGCACTCTTATAATTATTCCTGAGGAAAAACTAATCTTATTTTTCTTTTGATAAATATCCTGGTATCAGTGACAGTTTGGACTTTTATACAAGCGAATTTGCCTGATAATTGAGTCGGCAAAGCATCATCTTGCATCATTTTGGACTACAGTTTCTGTGATGTAAAACACCCTGTCATTGCACAGAGGCATATGAAAAGGTGCAAAGAAAGAGACAGCAACGACTGCAGAGAAATAAAGAAGAGGCGGAGTGAAAGCAAGAAGGAGGGAAAATGGGTAAGAGATGGAGAAGAGAAATTAGGTTGTCATGTGTGTTGCTACCCATGCATAAATGCATCTTCCATCTGAGTTCCCATCAGCTGCCAAATTGAGAAAGCGAGGGCAGTGCTGGACAGCCAAGATTCTCAACAAGACCTGGACTTTGCACACTACTAAGTCCTAATCAAAACACAATCACGTTCAGTGCCAGAACAGATGCACACAGGCCTGCAGCCATTTTCTCCACTCCCATTCACACCCAAGCAACTCCTAGGCTCATGCTCTCTCTTTTCGCGTAAACATATTTAAACAAATGTACAAATAATCAAGCATGCACTCACAGAAAAACATTAACTCATAGTCACACATGGGCAAGCACATTCTGTTCCATGCAATCATATTTCGACTCATTTCAAACTATCCACCGGTGGAGAAATGATGTATGAACCCATTTTGAGACAGACTCTTATCGCTCACTGTGACCTGTGACTTTAGTTTATCTCCATTATGCAGGGGTTCATTTCAAAAGCTTCATCTCTGTTGGTGGCTATTGGTATGGAAGGCACAGTCAAGAACTGTAGTCGCATATAGGGATCGGCTGAAATTTTTCTCCAACTGAATTTAGTCTTCCCTCCTAATTCCCGTCCCCAGAGACAGCCCATGTGCTGTTGCACTCAAGCCCAGAGTCCATTCACTCAGGTGTGACAGCATCACGGCCAACCACCTTCCCGGTCAGCATTCTCACCGTTAATCCACACAGATAGGCCAAATGCTGACCACTAGCAAGTAATTACTTGGAGCTGGCTCTGCCAAAGCCACTGCAAATATGGAACAAGTGTCTGAATGCTTCTTTTTTTGTATGCTTTGTGATTCCCCCAGTTCTGCTAAACTAGACCAGATTCCCCTGCGTAGATGTAACAGATAAGATTAGATCTGCTAGTATTTGTGATAATGCGCCACATTTAAAAGAACGACAGATTTTTTTTTTTCTATCCTCTGTGGGTGCAAAACAGTCTTACCGTGATAAGTGCACAAATATGTCTGTTGCTCAAACGGGTATGAAGCTCAGACTTTAAAGCATTTTCCCATTTACCACCTTCCATTGATTTGGCATCCTTTCCTGGGAGAACAAAGGAGGTGAGTTGCCACGGCTCAGCTGTGTCAAGAGCCCTATCAAATACTCTTGACTTCAGCAGCGGAAGTGCAGACAATGGAGAAGCACACCATAGATAAACCAATGACATGAGAGCGATGCACACACAGAAGGAAAGACCTTATAATATACAAACACCATAAATAAAACAGAATACACCCTTAAAATGAAAGCAAACAGATGCACTTTCTGCCTCTTCCTCTTGACATGATTTCCTTTGCTATAGTTATACTGATAAGTGGATCTGTCAGATAGTGAGAAAAAGTCAACCCAGTTACAAAAACAGACGTCTTGCGGGAGGTTTATGTAGTGTGTTAGACATTTGGCACTGCTGTAGATAGGCTATATATCAATAAGAGATTAGATAATATTGGAAATGTTTCAGTAGCCAAAAATATCATCCAACAAGAGGGTTCTAACTGCTATAGGTGCAATAATATGGATGTCAATGATCAAGGTCAGCCAAAAATTAACCATAAAATACATGTACTTATATTATATGTACTTCTGACTAGTCTTTAGCAGGACATAAGGAATCCGGAACAGACGGACATGAGAGAGAGCTTCGTATCGTTATGGTGCGAGTCACAGTGAAAGAAGGGATAAATGCTGGAATCAGCCAGCGGCTTCAGGTGGTCCTATAGGGTCAAAGAGCCGACTGCCAACACAAGGCAATGAAAGGGACAAGAAAAGAAGATAGAATACTTTGTTGAGGAAAAAAAAAAAAGCAGTGAATTTTGAGTGCATAGATACTTAGCTGTCCCTTTGAGAAGGATTATGGGGTTTAGGTGCTACAGTGCGGCTTCAGATATACGAGTCTGCAGACAGAGCCCCAAAGCTTGGTATCAACTTAACACTGACAGACCACACCATGGCTTCAGAGATTACATGGAGGATAGATGTGCCATTTTTGACACAAAGTGCAGAGCTGCATACTTTAAGACTCCTCTTTCTCTTCATTTCTTTTATTCTCATCTACTCGTCTGCTTTGCAGTCTTTTTCTGTCAAGTGGCACAGAAGAGAGAGAGCCGCCTATGTCTGCTTACTGGGGCAAGTGAACATTTGAAGTGACAGAGGGTGACGCCGGCTTGAGTGCTGGTGAAGATGCCTCAGAGCTAAGTGAAGAACCATTAGGGGGACAGTGATAAGATGCATGCATGTAGACAGGGCCACAGAATGTTCACCTTGAACACTTAGGTGTCCTCTGTGGTGGAGAGCTATCATACAGTGGGAGTGCGGCATCAAACTCCAATCAAACTCCATCAAAGCTGACAGCCAAATCAAACTGATGTACACACATGCCGAAAGGTGCCGTGACCCCAACACCCTGTTATTATTCACGCACAGCGACTTACTAATACTATGACACCTTCTTACTTTAGGTGGCATTCTGGTGTTCGGCTACTAAGCAAAAAGCTTTAAAGTGCTACCGTGACACTGACAAACGCAGGACTGCCTGTCAGAAAGAGGCACTTTAAGATGTAAGTAAAGTGTGACATGGGTGGTCATGGGTTGTATATCAAGATTAGGCAATGCACAGTGCAGTGCAGCATAGACTTTTACACATTTAGGAAAAAATGTTTATATTCAGCACTTTCGTGAAATATGTGTTACGCGCTGTATAATGAGATACATGAGATGCACGGGTTGTAAAAGCATACGGAAGCAGTTAGAGAAACACCTGCTCCACTTCGTTCCTGTTGTTGTTCGCAACATCTTCCGTTTTTAATTTTTATATCAAGACTACTATAAGTAGTTGTTTGCAACCTTTGGAATAAAATTGAAAGATAGGAAATATTGAACAAGCGTGATCTCTTCCCTGGAGACTAACACTGGACAAGCCGATGCCGGGATGTTCCACCATCAGGCAGCGAACGACCTCAGTTTATGCATCAAGAATGGAAGACTCACGTCTGCACACAAACACATGCAGACTCTCTCTCTCTCTCTCTCTCTCTCTCTCTCATGCATCTTGTCTCTTCCTACCAGTATTTGCAGAGTTGGAAATTTCTTAAATAATTTATGCCCTTAATAACCAGCCTGGTCTCCAAGGCACAGAGCAGTCCCGTTCAAATATAGCAATGCATGCATGTCCGTGTGTGCACTTGTGTCTGCACAGCAAAGTGAAAATGGAACAGTGTTTGAATAGTGAGGTGAATGTGTACACGTGGATGTGTATGTGATTGCAGTATGAGTTATCACAGACTAGGAAGAATTGACTGATGTGATAGTTGAAGGCGGTTATAGGGATGGCTCCCGTGTCAACACAGAGGGAAATCTTAGATTCCTTTCACCAATGAAACAGCTGAAGGTCACACACTCAACCATCCTCGTGAGCACTAAGTAGCTGGAGCATTAGTGAAAATACATACAGCCAATGCATTGAGCGGCAATTTGGATGAACAAAAGCTGTAGACAATTACAGTTCTGATGACAAAGTGGTTAATTAATCTCTCGTCATTATCATCATCATCATCATTATCGGCATCAAATAATCATCATCCTGTCCTAGTCAAGGCTTTAGTTTTCCTTTATTGTGTCTCTCTTTGTTATTTTGTTACAAGCTGACAAAATGTCTGCTAGGAAGCTTACCCCTTTGTCAGCCTGTTTGTCAAAATGAGAAGAGCAAGAAATAAGCAAGGGCACACTCTGAGCAAAGATGACCTTGGCAAGTCTGATGATTTGCAGAGAGAAGCAATATCAATAATAATGAAGAAATTAATAAGCTGGTGCTTTGGCCTGAGGGATAGACCAAAAAGAGGTGGTGGTGGGGGTGCGGCGTGGGGGGGTGGGGGCAATGGTAGGCTTTAATGGTCAGGCAGGGGGCGCGACTGGCAGAAATGGAGGCAAGGGAAGAAAGGGTGGGGTTGTTAGGGTGGTGTGGAAGAGGGGTTGGTAAGTGCACAATTTCCTTAGCAGCGGTGTGGTGTTGCAGTCCATGCTGTCACACGTCAAAGAGGGAGAAAATCAAAGGCAGCTCTTTTGATGAATATAAAACAGAGAGTCCTGCTGAGAAGCACTCTCCCTCCCTCCCATTCTAATCACACAGCCGCAGAGGCGGCTGGCTGCACCAATCCCCTCCAGCCCAGCACAAAATGAAAGCGGAAA
Organism: Xenentodon cancila; assembly: GCA_014839995.1. NCBI lineage: Eukaryota > Metazoa > Chordata > Actinopteri > Beloniformes > Belonidae > Xenentodon > Xenentodon cancila. Next base: position 16,196,971 of record CM026197.1, read on the forward strand.
AGAAACAAGGAGAAAGGGACAGCGAGCACACACAATCACAACAAAGGCTGCTTTATAATAGCAATAAACACTTGTCCTCACAAGAGATCTGCACAGAATGATGGGTGCAGTGTAGTAAGATGTAAGAGAAGCTGGAACGGCATCAACACAGTTTTACCCCCCACTAAACATTGGGAAAGGTTATTTTCCTGTCTAAAAGTGTGGTGACAGACAATAAACAGTCCAATACGCCACAATGCAGTGAATCTTTTGCTTATGAAAATAAATGTAATTGACTTTACCTGCAGGAAAGCTCAACTGCTCCTGCTGAATGTTTCCCACCCTCTTCCACAATGTTGAAAAGGCTTTTTAGTTAATTTTGTCACAGATTTTGTTTCAAAGATGGAAACCATCCTCTTCGAACCAGCGACTGAGCATTGTGTCCTATACCATTTCCAATGACAAGGCCACAACAACTGGACCATTTTCCCATTTTTCGCTTCCTCGTTCATCTTACACTCTTAAAATTAAAAAGCGTGTGATTTTTCCACTTCGTTCACTTCACTTCATTCATGCCTTGGTTAAAATGTAAGTCTCCTTTCAGCAGGTTAAAATGGCATCACGCCTGCTTTTAACTATTAGACTGGTTAAAGACTCTCCAACTGTCTCATGGGCAGTATTAGTGCCGTATGGAAAAGTTGTTTTTTTTACCCATGCAAAAGCTGATCGCTATTCATAACAGTGAGTTGTTTTATGTTCAGTTCTGTCAACAGAGAATCAAGAGCTGAACAGTCATCATCACTGTCTTGAAGCAGATTCAGTTTCTGCAGCGTCTGTCTTGCTTCTCCTTCCTTAGTCTGTGTTCCTCTATTGCTCCCCAGGGGGTATTTATGTGTGACACCTAAGCCCACTCCCACCCAAGCCCTGAGCTCAGGGAGCAACACATACATGGGTGTCGCTGCCGTTTCACCTCCTGTCTGCTGAAGTATGAGGCAATTTCCTGTGAGTGGCGCATGGTGAGAAAGAAAGCAGAGGGCCAGCCGCAGCCCGGCTCTGCTGCTCTCTTCGATACTGTCAGGGAAGAGTAATGGCTCTCTGCAGCAACAGCTACCACCAAACTAATGTAGTGTGACTTTGGTTCTCCTTTCCAATGTATTACCACCATAGTGAGGGAGAAGGGGAAGGGAAGATGACAGCAAAACCGGGAGGAACACGGGAGGAACATTACGTCAAGAGAAAGAAGGACAAAAAATCTTCATAGATAACATTCAATTTCCTTAACTCGCAAACAAGCACAGACAGGGTTGTTTCTGCATTCACAATGCATTTGAATTTGATAAACTCTTAACAAACTAAACAAAATGCAAGTCAAACTGTAAAGCTCTTACTAATTTTTACAGTGAGTCCAAGGGCACTGTGATTTAGTGCTCAGAGAGAGCAGCTTATTACTGGAAGGACCTCATCTAATTGGACTATCTACTGTCTCAGCACTACTGAGACTTGCTCATTGTGCCTGACCTTGCAAATTTAATAAGCAGAGAATTTTAAAAAGTCTCATCTTCTTTGCACAATTTCCAAATTAAAACAGAAAATAAACAAAGAAAGCTGTTTTACAACCTCCATATGCTTACATTCGGTTGACCATCTCCCCTTCTTAGTTCTCACATAACAATTACGTAATTATGCAGAATGAGGACATAATTAAAATATTACGATTCATTATAGATAATTTAATGCCATGGTCTTTGGGCTGGCTGCCACATGTGTGGTGGTGTCCACGGATAGACGGTCTTCTGTGAGGCCTAAAGGCGAGGGGTTTTATAGAGAGACAGGCCACTGTTCAGCTTGGCCTTGGCTCTAACATGCACCACTATTAGAAACTCATTAAACCAGTAGCCTTTTAGAGCTGGCCAACAACGATTACACTGTTATCCCAGTAACAAGATGACTGTAAGACTTGCATGACAAAGTATGGAACTACCATTCTAAGATTAAATAACTTGTACACAAAAATCCACATTTCATGTTTATATTTCTTTGGTAATGGGTGTTCTGTCTGACACAATGGTCCCAAGGCAATATTTTCGATGTAAATATATATTTTCACATTTATTTATGGTGTGAAATCCACATTTCAAGAGTGAATACTCCTACTTCCACAGTACCGCTTTCACAGTACGTCCCTAACAGCTTAAGCAGAACGCACGTTGCTTTTGAGTATGTTTGAACTTACAGGAACGATTTAAAGTTGTATCAGTGTGTGTAAGGATGTCAAGCGATGGTTTATCTTGATGCAAATTTTTAAAACATTGAATAATATTGCTGTATGTTACAGTTATTTTGTCAGTTATATGATATGCAGGTATGCTGCACACCACTGAACATCAAGACCATAAGTGCCCACAATAACCATGAAGACAAAAGGAAATGACCAAAAACAATAATTCCACCTAAAGATGGACCATGGACCCACTCTCAAGGTCACCAGCGGCTTGGCTGGTATCCCCCAGCTAGTACGGAGGAGCCACTTGTTAACGCTGCCATTCCACTACTGTCAGGAACATCTCTGCAGTTAAAGTACGCTTTTCCTTCATTGAAATGATGTGATTAAGATAAAAAAATTTTTAGTGTTAATCAGTTTCAAAGGGAATTTAATTAAAAGACAAAACATGAAAACATGGATGAAACTGTACTGAAGTGATATAGTTAAAAATATTGCAATTTTTTTCTAAGCCATGTAGTGTAAAGTTGATGGTCATGGATGATATATTTATGATGCCCCCACATGGACCATCCCTATGCGGCATTCATTTTGTAACTTGTAAATTATCACAGCGAAGTCTCATTATTAGATACCATGAAAATATAAATGACTTATTCCAGTCTGTTTCGTATCTGTCTACACGCACAGACACATAAGAGCTATAAATGGTATTAATGAATGCAGAGAGAAAGAAGATAAATATGGAGACAATAAGAAGTAGAAAGGGAATTCAAAAGCGAGGTGGAGAAGGTGAGTGTAAGGCAGGGGTTGTCTGGAGCCTGTGGCCTGGGGCATTTCATGGAGAGAGATGAGCGGGTGTGCACTCTGCAGGGTACTACTGTAACTACTAAGGGTATATTTTCCACACAGTGGGCCACAAACTGTTTATCTCTATATACCAATGACGCATTTACAAAAGTAGCGGAAAAAGTAAAAGATGGCAAGAGCAAACAAAGGGACGCCTAACAGAGGAAATAAAATAGACCTTTAGTTTAGATTGGAAAAATCATTTGCACTTCATCTAAATGAAAGTGTTACTTCATTCAGGTGTAAACTTTAAAACACGTCTTGTGTGAAGTGCAGCTCTGTCGGTACCATCAAGACCGTCCTCTCCCACCCACACTGCTAACTTCTGCAGCAGTGTACCCGGCCCTCACGAATATCTGCGCCTCTCCTAATCTCCCTCTTCCCAGAGGATAGCTTAGTACATTTGCATTTCCATTGCATAATGTCCACATTGGAGGAGTTTTATGTTTCTAAAGGGCTGCCGTGTAACGCTCATTATTTCTGACCTGATGATAGCCGCAGTAGGCCCACTACTCAGCTTGTACTGGGTGTTCTAGTTTTCCCTAAACCTCAGCATTAAGTAACCTCTTTGATCTCTCTCCACAGTGACAAAAGCGCAGCACCAGGCCTCCTAAACGAGCCACACGGAACTCAAACAGCACGCAACAACTTTAAGTACAGCTGAGAAGAAATTATGCAGATAATACAAGAACACACCGAAGAAAGGAAAAGACGAGAACACAGGATTCTGAGTGTAATTAACTATAATGAGCTGGAGGCAGATGTCTGATTCTGAAGCATAAGAAAAAGCTCCGTGTCTGTATCTAATACAATTTGCAAGTTTACATAACAGAGTATAGCACATTTCTTCTGTTGATGGACTTTTATTATCTTCACACACCCAGAATGCCTCAGTTATCTTGATGATTACAGGTTTCAGGGCCAATCATCAGCATGCTAATCATACATGATTTGTTAACACCTATATTAAAATAACAAAAAAACCCCCACAAAAAAACCAAGTGCAAAACTATATTTCATCCCAGGAAAGAAATACACTTTGTCACTGAAAGCTGTTTGAGAGAGATTACATCACATGTACATCACACATTGGATTAGTTAGATGAAACAGCAGATTAAAGCCCAAAAGCATGGAACCATATCTCATTACACACACCTGGTTATAAGCACCACAATTACAGACGTACAGCTGTCTTTCCTTTCTTGGATTTAAGTCTTCTAAAAAAAAGCTTTGCAGACTTTTATGATCCACAGAGAATTATCTTTACTCAAAGCATACCAGCCAAGGTGTATGATAATTGAACATAAAACAAATAGGGAGAATAGTATTTTAGGATTATTATTTTTCAAACCTTGATTGTGTTTTGTTTACTGAATCATTATTAGAATATTTAATCAAAGCAACTTTGATATAAGTAAGGAAGTACATGCAAAAGAAAAAAGTTACTGGTGGGTAGACAGAATGTTTTCAAATTTCTTAAATTTAGGCACGAAATCTACACAGTTGTCTGTGAAATATTCTTTATGCTATATTATTTTACAGGAAAAGTCGTTATTGCGTAAAACATAGTCAAAAAGCCATTTTTCCCAATTGCATGTGAACACAGTCAATACTGTTTATTATTTCAGTCGCAATTATTGCGTGTTTTTGCCAAACATTTCGCTGCCAAGTCAGGTCTAAAGCCAGAATTTGCTGGGACACTAACAAAGGCTACATTCTGTGTTGATAAATGAAGAAAAGCAGTCCACAAAAATCTTATGGATTTCATGATAACCAGCCATATTTGCCTTAGAAACTCAGCAAACCTCCAGTCATCACCGCTGAAAATGGCCCCTCTTCCAACCAGACACCCAAGACTAATTGCCAGAGGTCACTAATCTCATTCAGCAAGAAATCAAAATGATAATGATGCCTTATTAGAAATTCTATCTGGAAATGCACACAGGAAACATCAAAAGGTCTTGACAGGGCAACTGGGGGATATGATGGGGCTTAGTGATAATTCACATCAAAGCAGAGGCTCAGTGAGGACATCCACTGGGGACCCAGGACTGTAACATGTCCAGCAAGAATAAATACAGGGAGACAGAAATTTCACAATTGGGATAATTCCCTGCTCTGGAAATGAAATGTATTATTGATATCCATTACCAAAAGGAAAAAGCACTTTCTATGGGGGGTTGACGGTCCAGTTCAGGGAATGCTTGTGGAGATAGGTAGATTATCAGTGATAGTCACACAGAAAATAAAATATAACACCTATTGGAGCCATGATGAACGTCCACTGGAAATGTGCACTTTAGTAAACAATCAGACAATGTAATTATGTGAAATTGGGCTGGCTATGGGGCATTTCTATTCTGGCACTAGCACAATCAACCTTTTAATGGCAGGCTGTTAGATAATAGCCGTCTATCTGTTGGCCTCCAGTTTTAGGTTCCCAACCAATCCTTTTTCCCCCCACATGGCATCGTAACAGCGCCCTGGTTCATGTACCTGAGTTTTATAGAGTGTATGACAAAACCATTACAGGGCCAAATGGATTTCAAGTTGCATCTACCCTCAAGTTGAACTCAGCCAATTAAGAGCAGCCAAAAACAACTCACACAACTTGAAACCTAAGAAATAGAGTGGTTTTGACTAGATTTATCGGCCAACTCGCTTTTTACCAAGCATCTAAAAAAAGAACGTTGACCTAAACTTTAGAATAAGTACAGAATTTCTGTATATCTCTCTGTCTGTAAACGAAACAATTAGGCGGCAGGATTGCTGACTTCTGATTTTCTTACATCCACAAAGGCAGAAAATTTGCTTAAGACTGCACTCGTCCAACACAAAGCTCTATCTCTCTGCTTTTATTACAAAGAGCCCTGCATTTTCAAATTATGGAGCTGTTACGGTTATATTTCATTTGCACAAATGATATTTTATCCACAAATGACTATGTGACATTTAACTGTAGGCTTACGGGTAACAAAAAGCATAAAATATGCATTCTAATTCTGATTTAAATTTATTAAAATTAGCCAATTATAAAAGTGAAGAAAAACTATCTGCCTTAGAACCTGAAAGTTTATGAAGAAGCCAACTGGACTTTGGCTCTTGATGAGATTTCACTTCTAATTCCAGAAGTTTCCGTTTTCTGACTTGCGGCAAATACTGCACAGATGTATGATGCAGGACAGCCAGCCCTTGTGGCCGAGACTTGGCAGTCCATTTAATTTCACAACATATAAAGTCATGTTTCCTTTCCTTTTTAAAGACTGAGACAGAGCTGACATATTGGCACGTGACTATGTTGATAATACACATCGCTTCATGGTAACTCATGTCATGATGTTCTTGCTTTGTGGTGTTCATGTTCAAAGTCTCGATATGTCTGTATCTTTCTACATAACACGGTACACTTTTGCACTATGGATTTGGATGCGTACAGGGAGCAGGATGAGCGCCAGGTGACGAATAACTATTGTCAAATAACTCAAATGAGACCCCTTTAAGACTATTTCCACTGTCTTTTCACAATTTTATTTAGCTTTTTATCATTAATGTATACGTTGGCATATATGAAGATACATTTAATGGTTGCTAAAAAAGAGAAAAAAGAAAGACAAAATAAAGGGACACTCTTAAAAAATGGTCTTGTGAGAACAAGTGAGATCATCACAATAATATCTCTTTCCCTTAAGGAATTTACAGTCACACACAATAGTTTTACCCTAATTTTGCCCTGTGTGCTTTGATGAATGCCTCGTGTTGTTTGGATAAATATCTATCACTCTACAAACACATTGACAATTTGCTAAGCAACGTCAATGCTTAATCTTGAACTACAAGCACTACAAGCCAGTTAAATAAAAAAATATATAGAAGGGTGACTACTGTATGAGGCAGGGCTTTCCTTATAAAATGCTTAAAGATTAAAACACCTGTTTCATAAGAGAGGTGGTGTTCACCATTTGAAACAGTGGTTTGAATGCAGTACATTAATACTTGTTTTCCACAGTTATAGAGTGGCCATCAATATGTTTTTAAGTAGCCTACAATCACCTGCATTCTGAGAATTATATGCCAAGTCTATCTTTAAATATACAAAGGTAGGGTAGGAAAACCTCATGTAACCTCAGGGACTGCAGTCGCTCATATCACGCTACCAGCCATTGACGACAAATGCTCTTAACAATTATCAGCTTGCTTATGACTGCACAAGATGTTGAATACATGGTACTCAAAACCAGATTGAATAAAAGGTGAGATTTCTTCAGAAAGTGAAAGGAAACCCAACTGCTTTCTCCTTACAAGTTCCAGGACCTGGACCAAGAGTTTTCAGAAATATCTGTTTAAAAGATAACAACTCTGGAATGATAAAGCAACACAGAGGGTGATTTTGGCAATTTTTTTAAAACTGTAAATTATAGTTGCACCCATTTTATTAAATCATTTGGCCAAACATTTTACAGTGCACTTTAGACAGTCATGTCAAGACAAGTCTAAAGTCAGGATTTGCTGGGCCACAAAGGTGACTTTCATTCCTGAAGTCATTTATGTTGAACTCATAACTTTCCGCCAAGCAATTTATATTCAGGGTTAAATTGTCTGTAAAATTCTTCACTGATTCTTTTTGTGATCATATCATAAATTAAATCATGCTCAAACAGCATTAAAATGTCATCAGGAAGAAGTACTGGCCGTTGATGTCTTACATTTGCATCAAATTGAAAGCGCTTGATCATTGTTAGTACAGTATAAGAGAATATTTATTGATTTTTCCATACTTGTTTTAATTCTAGTCAAGGTCACAGTGGTGCTGAAACTGATCAGCTGCTACTGTGTGAGACCCAGACCACAGGTCCCCACTCCATCACAGAATCAAAGAACTTAATTAATAACATTCAAACAATAAAGATGTTTTACGAAACAGGCTTTTGTAGTCCAGTAGTTAATCCCAGTCTTAGTCCCAGTTATCTCTGATCTCAGCTTTTATGCTTCTTCTCTCCCAAACCCCTTCACCACCCCATCATCCACCTGCAACCTCCACGTTTACGGAACTGGACGATATTGGGGAGTGATGTTCATCAACCCTCCAGATGCCTACACGCCATATAATCAATAATATTGAAAAAAAAAACAAAAAAAAGGGAAACAGTTGTACTTACTGTGTGTGTTGACTGACATGGCATGCAATAGTGTCTTCATGTGACATTGGATTGGACCATTGTATGGTAAATGCAGATGCCAAGCAACAACATGTCAAAATAGAGATTGAAGGTAAAGTGGAGAAATTTCTTGGAGTTTCTTGCCTAATTCACAAAGGGCTAGCTCAGAAACCGAGTCGGTCCTTACTGACACCCAAATTAAAATGTCCAACTCTAGAGCAGAAACAAACATTTGCTGCAAGATTCAAAAAGCAGTTCTATAGCTGGATTTCACATCCATGAAAAAGGCACAAGGTGTGAACAAATATATGAAAAGTTAGGTGCGCGTGGTGTTTTGATTAGCAGCAAGCAGCCAATGAAAAGCTGTCGTCACTTTTGCTACTTGGCGCTGTGCTGACTTCTGAGCAGAGCTTCTGAGCGTGAGAAATGAACCGAGCGTAGTCATTCAGATTTTTTAAAGAATATGGTGTGTTGTGCTGGTAATTGTACAAATTTCAGGACCCTTAGAACCTGAAGTCTGCTGATGCCCGCAAGACCCAGGCTAGCATTGTTGGGTCCCTTTCCTACTCTTGAAGTCAGCCCTGGCAGCAGTCATTTCGGATGTCATTCCAGTAGTGGCACTACGTAGTACGTTTGGACAGATTTGATCAGACTGAATACAAAACAATATCAGTTAGCATCATCGGTTAGCATAAGCTAACTGTGAATGAAATAAGGTGGGCGTGTTCCAGGCGTTTCCATCCATTGGCAACACGACGCCGTGTGGCTCAAGGAAAAAGAAGCTTCAAAAGCACTCCTCAGGAAACCTATGGGTGATGTCACAGGGATTTGTCCAGTTCTCCTTAGCATCTATGGCTAATAGGCAGCATATGTGTTAAGGAATCATAAGAATATATTTCAGCATCAATAATATTCAAAGCTTTTTTGAATCATTGTAAACTATTCATGGTGCTTGCACATATAGAATATAATACCTCATTAAAAGGTCTGTTCACCAACTTTGGATCAGTCTGAGTTTGACTGCATTTTGTGCTGAAAATATAGGTTTGGCACAAGAATTTTGCCTCAGCTGTGGAGCTTTGCAAAAGTTGCCTTGGTATTGAGATGTGCATGTAACACATTTTTAAAAGATCTACCAGGAATAATAAAAAGAGAATAATGAGTCTTTCCTCCTTTATCCTCTGCACCTACAATAAAGGCAGGAGCAGAAAAACATCCTCCAATTTTTCCACTCTCATTTTTCATTCCAAACTCTCCTCCATTGCCCCTACTATCCTTACTGTCCACGTATTATTCAATACAACAAGGGAATTTCAAACCTGTTTCATATCCTAGGACAAATTCCTTCCCTGATTACTGATGCATTTCAAAGCAGGCATCATTATATTTTCAGACCACTTTCTTTAAAAAGGTGCTCAAACCTTTATGCTGGTTCCCAGGGCCCCCCTTCTCTAAACCTGTTATGCTCTTGTTAGGCTGTATCTACTTGTACCTGCCCGGGGATCCACATTGCTATTCATTTTCTGTATCTCTGACCTCTGTGTGGATGGATTTCATCTAGGCTAGCCCCTTGTTCTTTACATTACTTTGGAGACAGACAGAAACTGACTGGTGTAGCTATTAAACATAAACACCATTAAATAAAAATGTTCACAAGTGGGGCTTGTTGGGTAGTCTTACAATGGCAAAGTGGGAATAAATGATCCTACAATATTTATAATCCAATGCAATTTATTTGAAATTACACATTTCCTCTGAATAACTTTAGATCTCATGAGTTGTTACTTTCGCTATTAGGAATAAATAAAACAAATACTTTTGACTTATTTGCATTTTTAATTCACAGCTGAAACCAGACAAGAAGGAAATTAACCAAAAAATATTTCTAACAACTACAACAGACCAACTCCCACTAATTATGATAAAAATGTGAAAAAATAAAAAACAAAAACATTTGTGTTAAAGTAGTCAGCTATGAGTGCATTTTCAGATAGACGACTCACGATGTACTTCATCTACAATTATTTGACTTTAATCAGAACTCTGGTGCTTGACTAGTCTTCAGTTGTTTACCCTTTTTGTCAGTTGCCATAGTTTTTAAACATATCTTAAGAGAAGTGCTAACCAGTCCACTTTGGGCCAAGATTTACTTTCTACTTTAAACCGTAAAAGACTGTTGAGATATACAGAAGAGGCACAGTGATAGTTAGAAGTTAGAAGCTAGAAAGGCTCGGAAACAGTTGCCCATGTTATGTTACAAATGCACAAGAGGTTTTTTTTAATCTTCCACGGCACAAAATCTAGGGTATATTGAAATAAGTTATACAATGCCATTTATTTTGGTAAATTACTGTTGGTTCTGCAATTATTTTCTGACAAAAAAAGTAGGTCTTAAAGGTCATAACAAAGAACAGAAAAAAGAGAATATCTCATGGTAATTTATTTGAAATGCCTGGAGAATATGTTGTCTATATTGATTGTCAAGACATGTTATTCTTAATTTAACACAAAGGGATAAAAAAAAATGAAAAAAAAGAAAAGAAAAAAGACCTTGGACCCCAAGTATAATTATAATAATAATTACAATGATGTTTTTATTTTATGCTTTTTGTAACACTGCAAAAAAAGAACAAAAAAAAGAGAAAAGACTGAAAAATAAGCAAAAGGCCAAAGAGTATAAGCTGAAAGGAAAGACAAGAATCGTCGCTATATTTTCTGCACTAATACACTTGGAACTCTTAATCCTTTGTTCTCATTACATGTCTTATCTGCTAATATAGCAAATACTTCTTAGTTCATGTTTTATTTTCTTTGTCCCTGGTCCTGACGTCACTAATGGGAGGTGTACTGAGATAAATATGGTTTACAATTCCAGGACGTTATTATATAAAAAAAAACAACCCAGTATTCTGACTATTAAGTGAACGCTGACAAATAACTTCTTTAGGAGTTTACCTTTTAGCAGCACCACAGTAGATTATAGTGCAGATTCTATATGTTGATGTACACTGAACGCTATTCCTGACACAACTGTTCCATTTATCCAATTTTTTTTTTTTTTGCAATGTGAGGTTTTGGGGTTTGGCCCAAGGACGCCTCAGAACCTGGCAGGGATGAGAATCAATCTCTGAACCTTCCCGTTGGAGAGCTACCAGCTCTGCACACTTTAATCTGACTATTTATTGCTTGTTATTGCTATTTTGACATGTGCACTGTGTTCTTCACATTTTGGAAAGATCTTCCAAAAATGAGGCCTGTGAAAATGCTAATTTCCGTATCATTATCTCTGTAATATTTCCTGAGGCATGTTGCAAGATACAATAAGTGAATGTAGCCCTGAATTTTCTATTAAGTGCTAGTACTGTGCTAGCTGTGTGTACTGGCAAGAGGTCCTGCCTCCGACTCTTTTTCTACATACTTGTATGTATTCTTCTTTGCACAGCTAAAATATTTTTTTGAAGGACCTATTCAGAATACATATGTCACTGATATCAACATTAAAACCAGCACGTTCTCACTTAGGGCATGCCACATATTGACACTTCCCGTTTGGACCTATTTTTTAAATTACTAGGTGTCTCGTGTTCAGTTTAAGAAAGCTTTGTCAAATCTACTTAACAAATGCCAGGTAAAACTCGGATTTGATTATAAGAATGTGCATCTTAATGACTGTAAAAAAAAAAAGGAAACAACAGAATGTACAGATTGAAAGAGAGAGGGTTTCATGGGAATGCCTTTTCTTTCAAAACTCTTCAATAAAAAGTCAGAGTCACTGGTCTGTCTATGAAACCCTGCTAGGAACTGTTGGGAGCTGATGAGCTTGTCCAGCTGAATGATATACATCGCCAGCCACAGGCGAGAGCTGTCCATTAGTTGCCAGGGTTCCTATAAGGCCCAGCTCCAGTACATTATTTCCAAATGCATCAGTCAGCGTTGTGCAGCACAGATAAATTCTGATTCTTAAGATCTGTAATGCATACACTCAATGCTTCTATATTGCACAGCAGGTTAGGAGGGCAAGAAGAGAAAGAGGGGGGTGAATGTAATTTATTTTTCACTGCAGCCAGTATTCTTCCCATTAGCTTCAAACGTGAGATAAGTTATGGACTTTAACAAGCACCTTTAGCCACCAGAGCACGCTGCACACAAGACTACAGGCAGAAGAAGTGGGCTAAGAGAAAAGGGACTGGCAGTATGAATGTATGGTGCTGATGACCCAACTGAGGCCATCAGTTAGACATTAATGCAGAATACACTAGAAGAATGTTTAAACACATTGACTCTTAAATACCAAGGAGTTATCTTGATGCCTTGTAACAGTTACATGCGACACATCTTCAACTCCCTTCTATTTTCCACAGGACTGAAACGGAAACATGGACAAAAGGTGTTCAAATAACTCAACAAAAGAAAGCTTGATGCACGTTACTGATTTGGTACTTTCAGATTTTGCTTTGTCCTTAGCACAACCTCAGATCCTGCTGGGGACATTTCTGAGAGCTGCCTGTTGTTGCTTTGTTTTTGTGGCATCATGAGTTTACCTCAAATGTTCAAGATCACATGAGTATCGTGGTATTCCGCTTGTTTCAAGATGTGTCTCCTGCCATGTTTAGTTCTCTCTTCTATTATCCTCACTATCTATAGTGAAGCAGAGAGGAAGATTGCTTTAAGGACTCTCCTGTAAGGGGTTCTGGTTTGGTGACCAAAGGAATTGCTTCTCTGCTATTTGCAGATTCCTGCTGGTTTCATCGAGCCATTAATTTCAGCTTTCCTTGGAGCCGTTGACAGCAAGGCAGAGAATCGGCACCTCAAAATCTGAGACCACGGTCCTCAGTTGGAAAAAAGGTAGATTTCCCTCTCCGTGTAGGGAATGACGTACTGCCTGAAGTGGAGGAGTCTTGTTCACGAGTGAACAGAAGAATGGAGAGGAATTAAGTGGGAGATTGACAGATGGATCAGTGAATCATTTGTAGTAATAAAGACTTTACTGGTTTTCTTTGGTGAAGAGAGGGTTTAGCCAATAGCCAATACTATGCGTTTACTGGTCTGTTTATGTTCCTACTCTCAGCTACAGTCACAATCTGTGGGTATCAACTGCAAGAATGAGATTGTGGACTCATGTGGCGGAAATGACTTTTGTCCAAAAGGTGGCTGGACTCCCCCTAAGGGAGAAGTTCCCTCATCTAGGATGGACTCAGGGTAGCTGCTCCACCATATCAAGTGAAGCCATCTGAGGTTGTCTGGGCATCTGGTGAGGATGCTACCTAGATGCCTCCCTCAGCCAGTCAATTCAGCCAACTTCAGGGTCTTTTGCATGTTTTTCCGACTATATGGAGCTACATATTTGAAAGCCTTTTTCTTTTTTTTTTTCAATTTAGTCCACACCTTTGGCACAGTCAGTAAAAATATGTTTTGGTACCAAAGGCTGTATCAGTCTGTATGGTTTCTACAGACTTGTTTCTGCAAATGTCGGTCTGGAAATAAAAAGAGAACAAATCAAGAATATATTATGAAAGAATATGCCCATGTTTCAGTCTGCGTACTGACAATAAGCACCATACAAGTTTTTCACGTTTAATGTGTTGTGTACATTATATGGTGGATGTGCAAACCGCCTGGAATGTAATCAGTAAATAAGCGAAGTGACCTGCCAGTCGCTGGTCAGGCCGGTCAAGCAGTGGCCATCTCCATCTATGATGATATCTTTGGTAATAACGCAAAGAAAGTCAATCATACATATGTAATGTTAAAAAAATATTACTGTCATAGTATTAAAAATACATTTTTTGTCTTTGTTTTATTAATTATAAAGAATATTAACAATTTATAAACTTTATATTTAATGTAAAATGTTTTACATAGGTATTATTGTCAAAAAAGTCAGCATAAAATCTATGGACAAAATTCTGAGTGAACTGTGCACCATTTTTTATTCAGTTAATTAGACCTGTAACTAACTGCGTAACATTTTAAAAGCTAAAAGCTTCTTAGTAGAACATGTGATGAAAATATATATTTTACTAACCATAAACGAATATTTCCACTGTTCAACCTGCATCCCAACTAGCTTTGGGCTAAATTAATATAAGATAGCAATAGTGTGCACAAGCTCCACGATGACTTATCTTACTGATATGCAAGTTCTGTTTATCCCAGTTAAACTGCTGGAGTTTTAAAGCAGATGAATTACAGATGAATTATGAAGAGGCTTCAAGAGTCTTAATTACTCCCTACAACCAGTCTGAATAATGCAGGATTCTGCTTAAAACCACATTAGTGCACTTAGCATGCAGTAGTTAACATAACTGCTCAATACGGCCCTGGGCCCCCTTGGACCAGTGTGAATTTCAAGATTAGACTCATCAAAGTTGCGTATGCATGTGTGAGTACACAGATGTGTGTGCTTCCACTGACATGACATACTGAATGCAGCCATTCAGGAAAGACACGGAGACTGGTGGATGTGTTTACCCTCTGGCGCTTGTCTGTGGTTCATCAAGCAGGAAAGGGCAGGAGGTTTTGGAAGCATCTGCTGGAATGAGAGCAGCGCAGTGGGGCAGAAGACAGACACAAATGCACAGAGAAATGAAAACAGACTTGCATAAATACCTGCAGAGTAGTAACTGCCACTATGAATGTAAAAATACAATTAGGCTGCCAGGACAGTGAGTCTGTTTTGCAGGGATGGACACGAGACAGTGATACATGCACAGCACATGTACATGATTGCAGAGGCAGATAGGGGTCTTATCCTGTGTTCAACTCAAAACAATAACAAAAAACACATCACTGACTAAAAATCAAAAAGATTTCAAAGTTGAAGCTGTTAACGTTCAGCCATCTAACACAGTTTACCAAGATTAGGGAGACTGTGAATTTCCAGTGATTCCTGTGAGTTCCTGGGTAGGATAATTCTACTAGACGTCTACTAGGCTGATCTGCTCAAGTGTGAAACTTCTTATGCACTTTCTTCACACTTCAGCAGTTCAGGTTTGGATGGCGAACAGCAATTAGAAATTTGGAGTCATACAAGGCAAGTGTCTGCAACAAGTCCTCATATTGTACATCACTTCCATGCCTACAGAACATACAACAGTCTTCTCTTTTTTCATTTGTAATATCTTTATTCAAAGAGAGACCTGCATCCCAACCTGCAGGTTTCAAGAAAATCTTTTTTTTTTTTTTTTTTTGGTTGGTTGGTTGGTTGGGATAAAACAATTTCAGTCAAGAATTCAGAGTCCACTAATAATTATTATAATTAAATTATTATGGACAGACCCAGTTTAAGTTATCTAATGGTTATGAACAGTGTCTTCAATCCTCACATGTCCTTTCTGGCTGGAGAGTTACAAGATTATCGAAGTTAAACGCTGAACTAAAACCGCAGTACAAAAATGAAAATGTGAGTTTATGTTTTATACAAAGGCTTTGAAGTCAGCTACTAATAAATGACGAAATGCACCATGCCTACCATACATACACAAAACTCACACTTGAATACCATTATACATACATGTCACGTCTTTCTTAGTCTTAATGTCTTCTTATAATGGAAAGTTTACTTTATATAGAGAGTATAAGAGTTTTTAAGTTATTTACAGAACAGATAAACGCCACATAAAATGTACTTTTTTTTTTTTTTTCAAATCAACATGTAACATTGTGCGTAGAAAGAATTTTAGTTTCACAAAGATCAACATTTTTCTCGTGGTGGATCACATTTAAAACTAAAGCACGGACAAGTTGGGCCTTTATAAATTCATTTTTAGTCCCCACATACCGGATCTACCACAGGAGAGTCATAGGACAGTCAACATGTTGCTATTTTGCTCAACATGCTTCGAATATTTCAACAGACCGACGTTGACAGGAATCTCAGTAAACACATTACAGTCAGATGATCATTGTACGACCTAATGCAGTCTGAGCTCTAACTTACAGTGAGTCGTGGACATTGAATAAAATAGTGCATGTTTGCTGTAACCCTTACATTTCCCAACAATTCCTACTTCTGTGAACACCATTTAATCCTGCACTGTCACCACATATCGGATGTTACGGAATGAAGGTTTATCACTGCGATGCCAACACATTTGTGGTTGCATATAGTAAACTTTTATTTATTCATTTATTTTCATTGTTTAAAATGTATCTTTCTCTTCTGCCCTTGAACAATTGGTTTAGAAAATTCAAAAAGGTGTAACTTTGTAAGATTCCTTTTCTTTATCTTCCTAAAAAACTGTGATTCCACTTACAAGAGATGGCACAATATGAGATTAATTCAATTTTTCAGAAAAAACCAAACAAAAAACTGATCATGGTAAACTCTAAAAACACTTGTTTCAGTTAATAAGACTGTTTCTTTGGAAACTTGCTGTTTCAGACAATTGTAACTGTCAAACTCTCTTTAACACTTAGGTCAAACATTTAAAAATGACTTCACAAAGCAAGAACTAACATATATGTCATATATTTATATGTCATATACCTGCAAACCAACTAAGACACATTTAAAGCTTATTCCCTCCCTCAGTGTGAACTGATATTACTTTTTTTTGTTTGTTTTTGTGAGCATCTTTGGTTTGGAGGGATTTTAAAAACACAATTAGTGACAAATGTTTTATGTTTTCAGCACAACTAACTCCCACATTTCCACAAATTAAGTTAAAATGGACATCTTATGTCCCAAAAGGAGGTGAAAATCATTTACACGTTTATGAAACACCTCTTAAGGTGTATGAAATGTATATTAAAAATGATAAAGAATTTCTGGTTTTAGTCTTTCTGTACAGGTGTGGCAGCATACTATTATACTATAATTGTTTTGTTTTTTTCTCCTGGCACCCTGTTTAGTTTGAGTCATTTTAAATAATATATTGTTATATGTTTACATTTAAAAAAATTTTAATGTCAGTTGTCAAAATTTGTAACAAAATGATGAGAATCAAGTACTAAGAAGTTGTACTGGTAATATAAAAACATTTTGCACAAAGCAAAGCTGAATTGATAAACTGTTACATAAATTTAAAGGCTAATATGCTAATTTAAATAACAAATAAATAAATGAAAATACAAATCACAGGAAACACTTGTTTGTTAAAAAAATCCCAGTGAAAACGTACATTGCATAATCAGATTCAAGTCCAAAAAGCACACTTTCAAATGTATCATTCGTCAGCAATAATAAAACTGTGGTGCCAAACAAAAAGCTGCCAGTTGAATGAAATTCAAAAGCATAATTGTGAAAAAAAAAAAGAATTCTGTTCCAAGATGAAAATGCATATATATGTGGCTTTTAGGTTTTGTCAAACTTGGTATTAACCATTAATATATATGCAGACAAAGGGGGAAAAAAGCAGTATTTCTCATATGAATAACACTTTCTTGGCGTTGAAACATACCATACTAATGTTTGATAATAATGTTTCCATTAGATTATTAGACATGTGAGTCGTAAAAATGAAAAAAAAAAAGGAAAAGTATTTCCATTTGATGATTCTTTTTTAGTTCCTCAAACCCAGAGTTGTCATGGTGCAACAGAGAAAGTGACATCCTACTCCACCGATGCTTGTGCATGTGTTGAGCAACCAGGCGAAGGGAGATACACGTTGAATTACATAATGCAGTTTCCTTTGTTTCTCGTTTCGTAACACACACATGCTTCCCACATTCATGTTCACATGCACACACAAAAGTGACTACTGCAACACGATCGTTGTCCAACAGGGAGGCGAGGCACCAGATGTCACTTCATCCGTACGGAGAGGCGGGCACACTGCCGTTGTGTGTAATAAGGCGGTCTTGGCACAGAGAGTTTTTTTTTTTTGCAATCACAAATAGGGTAGTGTCCAAATAACATGAAATGCAGAGAGATCCCATCTTCCAGCAGAGGTACTACAGATGCGAAAACATGACATGACTTCTGGAGCCTCCCTGGTTAAAGGCCCTGAGGAGGAATTAGAAGAAGAAGAAAAAAAATCATATCCTCATCTCAATGGTGGAAGCTTTTTTTTTTTCTCTTTCTCTCTCTCCTTCTCTCTCTCTCGCCGGAACAGAATTGTAGAATTGTCTCTTTCGCCATAAGCTCTTACATTAAATATGCAAAGCAGGCCAGTCATTACAAACGAGTCATAATGGAAGTGAAGTAAATGAAATCCTGCTGGGAATGAGAAGCCAAGACAACTGGCATGCAGTTTATATCACACAGGAGGATATCTGGTCCTGGTCTCCTTGGATACAGCCTGGATGCTCAGTGCTGGGCTTGGCTGGGCTGAGTGGTGGCATCTCAGGGCACTGGTGGAGACTGACTGGAGCCTGCACGCAGGCTTTAAGATACAGCCTCCTTCTTCCCTCTGCATTTCTCTCTCCTTTCCATTTCGGCCAGCACACGCTGCCTTCTTCCAGCTGACTCATGAGGAAATCCTCCACAGGAGGAAAAAAAATTGCTGCCAACTCCAATAACAAAAACAGGAAAAAAAAAAAAATCACTTAAAAGCAGACATCACAGAAAAGACAACGAGCCCACAACAAAAATGGCATGAAAAATAAAGTGAGACATCTGCTGTTGCTCCACCTGGTCAAACTCTTCCGCGTTTGTTTTGTGTCTCTCATTTTACTTAGTTTCCCAGTTGATTGAGAGAATTAGCATCTCCTACTGAGCCTTTATAGAGGGCTTTATGTACACCCCCCCAACAAATTTCTCCTATGTAACCCATCTCCTCCCCTTGATACCTTCTCCCCCATCAAGTTTTCCTTCTGAGTCACCGTACCCGGCCAGCAACCCCTTTTGTGGGTGTGCTTGTTAAGTGTGGCTCTGGTGGGTGTTGTGCCAGCTTGGGTAGGAGGGGAGACAAGGTAAAAAAAAAAAAAAAAAAAAAAAAAAAACTCTTTGTAAGTTATGGGAACACTGAGGCAGATGCAGGCGCTCATAAATTATACGGGGCATTTGCATATTCTTGGCATAAGACATTATGCAAATAAGAGCCAATTTGCATAATGAATTCCTCTTGTTGCCTCAATTGCCCAGTTGCTGCATTTTATTCAATAATGAAGAAAAGTGTATAACAACAAACATTAACATCTGAGCCCGATGAAGCCCTTTACCGCCAGTTATCTTAAACACCAAATACAGAAAAGCTGGAAGATTTTTGTGCTAAAAACCATCTTCAGTGACATAGCGAAAATAAGTGAAGAACAGAAATTGTGCACAGACGTTGACATAAAACGGAGCATTACATCTACAATAACTGAAATAGCGATCGCGTGAAGTCATGCAGTAATTAAAAGCATCCATAATGTTCTCTCTTAATTAGTCACGTCTGTCTTTGACTCTCAAGGCAAACCACTACAAGGCTAATTAAGAACAGTGGGCAACCCTCCTAGGAAAAAAAGTCATTTTATTAACTAATTTCACAATTTCTGTTCCCTTGCTTTGGAACTCATCAGCTCTGCAGCAAATGGTCGGACTAAAAGCTAAAAGCTAAAAAGGAAAGGAAAAAAAAAAGATTTAATAAAAATGTATTGCTGGCGGAAACACTAAGATATCTAAGCTTTACCTTATTTAATTGCAGTTGGAAAAACATGTGGTAGTGAAATAATTAAGGATAATTAAAAAAATGTGCACTGGGCTATAAGAGACAGACTAAGCTGGGAAAAATGCAGGCTTAAGGAGGGAGGGGGAGGAGGGGGGTGCAGAGGAAAAACTGACAGTATATCACAGCCAGCAAAAAAAAAAAAAAAAAAAAAGTTTATTCAGCTACAATTTTAGGCTAATGATTATGGGTTGAGGACCAATGCAGAGGAAAGGAAAAGGAGATTCACCACCCGGCAGAGACCAGCAAGCCGAACCAAAATACGAAACACTTAGAATATGTCACCAGCTTTTAGAATCAATTAACACAAATGTTAATTAATGTCAAGCTCATAGAAGAACAGAGGGCAAGGGAAGGTGGGTGTACTGGGCATGTGGAAGAACAGCAAGGGGAGAGGAGGAGGGTGAGCAAGAGAGGGGCTGAGATAGAAAGGGGATGGGCAAATAAAGGAAACAAGGAGCGAATGCGGTTGATGGCAGAGAGAAGTTGGCACAGTGCCATCCATTCAGTGGCAGCACCAAGCGTACTTATGTTCGCTCTCCCGGGTACGTAGCTAGATGTAGTTAGATGTAGCCTGGGAGACAGAGGCTACTGCTGTCAGTTTAGTGCGTCACAGGAATTGAGTTTTTCCATCGTCTTGTTTTCTTTCTTTTTTAAAATTCCTTTTTGTTTTTTAGGATGTTTGTCTTATAAGTGAAGAATGCCTCTTCAGATACAGATTTTCTTCAGTGCCTCTTTGGAGGACTTGTGAACATCTGAAGTTGAAGACTGGAAGATTTGACCTTAACCGGGAAAAGCATTGGGAGCTGGAGTTCAGATGAACAAGTTTTAAAGCCTGGAAACCACAACAGTGGTAAAGGAGTGGATTTTCAACAATCTGGAGAACAGATGTAAGGCAGGAAGTGCACCCTCAACGAAGGATACTAATGGCATAAGAGTGGGCGCAAGACCGAGGATTAATGAAGAAGATGGAAGAGTTAGAACAAAAACAACAGAAACTTGAGGCTGTTTTGTTGTTCTACAGATAAGTGGGGGTGTGGGGATGGAAGAAGCTCCTCCTACTCGCTGTGTTCGCTCTCTCACCAACCATTTCAGGCACAGCTCTCTGGGCCAGGCAGCCAGCCATCTGGGCAGGAGACGCTGTGCCAACCCATTCGTTAGCAGTAAAGGACGTACCCATGGAAAATGACAAACCAACAGCGCCGTTTGCTTTTATAGACTTGGGCAAAAAAAAGTCGTTGGTTTGGAGGATTGCCAAGGAGCAGTAATATGACACTTGTGGGTTTGGAGTGGTTTGCCAGCGGAAACGTGATGGCATCTGATGTGAGAACTGGCGAAGGACACAGGAGATATACCTCGCTCTAGCCAAATCGGCACGATCGGATACCCATCGCGTATCGGCTGCCTAAAACAAAAGAGAAAAGAACAAACAGAGGGAGACCTAGGGCTAATTAAAGCAAAATTTGCTTCGTTAATTAAGGTACGCCATTCAATCAAAGGCACAACTTGAATTATTAACAAAGGAAACCATCATGGGAATTGAACAACAACAAAAAGAAGCAAGACAAAGACAACAAACTGTTCAACTGTTAGTAAAGGGTGTGAAGTGAGGTCTGCTTCTTTTTTTTTTTTTGTGCCAACTCCCTTCCCCCTTTGCACCACAGAGTACATATGCCATTCCTTATTGCACTGGTTGGCAGCCACGTTGAACATCTACCACTGCAACAGACGCCACCAATCTGCCAATCGCCTCTGCACATGCCTGCAAGAAGAGGAGGGGTGTAGAGGGACCTAAGGGACTGTGTCTAAAGCTCAATAGCATCTGTTTGCAATGTCACAGACACAAAAGAAAGATTAAAAAAAAATCCAAACATAAGGATGAATACTAATGAGCTAGCAAAACTAATTAATCAGCGGAGACAGAGGAATTAATTAACATTTTTAATCCTATTTTAAACTTGTACTGATCGAAACCAGCCAAACATCGCAGCATCTTTACCTCTAAAGAAGCTCTTTTAGTGACAAGGTCAGCTTCAGAGAGATAGAAATTTCTAAATAATTTTTTTTTTTACATCTTAAGGATGTCAAGGAGTAGAGAAATACAGACAATAGTGTTATTCATCTATATTCAATGCACCGACTGTGGATTTGTATTTCCTATAGGCTCAACGTAGTATCAGCAGCAACACAGCCAAGTGAGAGAGCTGGCACAGAGACTACTGGAACTCGGAGAAATGGGCACAGAAGGCATAGGATAGAAGAGGAAAAGTGAGTTCAAGAGCCACTTAGGGGGAGGTGCTGGCCTGCTCGCAACCACACCGGGGGTAGTGAGGCCGTGGGAACTCATTACATCCTCCACACCCACACCCCACATCTCCACGACTTTTTTGCCCCCTTCCTGCCAACCATCCAAAAGAATTGAGCAAACTCCACCCTTAGAGGATTTTCCCTCCTGCGCTAAACTATCATAAACAGATGCAAGGCAGACCTACCAACTGGTCTGAATCACAGTTCGTGGTACTCTCTGGGTTGCAAGGAATATTTCTTTGGTTTCAAGGAGATCTGCTGGCATCGGGCACGGAGCCAAGGATGGGCATCGCTGCAAAGACACAGCGGAGGATTTAATTAAGTTATTAATTAAAACAGAAATTAGCAACGCATGGATATTCACCTAGTGGCATCCAACGATAGTGATTTTTTTCCTTCCTCCTGGATTTCTTTGGACAAGAAGCATGGTTGAGCAATATGAATAATTAAAGAAGTCATCCAAAGGGAGGGATTACTGTATCTTTGTGTTTGCTTCACAACATTGGTACTTCCAAGATGTCTGAATCTGGAAGTTCCACCACTGAGGAAAGATCCCTTAAAAGATGGCATCTTTTCGGGCATTTTAGATGCTATAATCATGATCGCAACAAACACGATTAGCGATCTAATTACTAATTGGTGGCGCATTTCTTTCATATTCATCAGCAGGAAATGTGGATATTCTAATCTTTCGGAACTAATCAACTTTGGATAATCACCCTTTTATTTGATTCCATGGGGGATGTTAATTATGGAGTGTCTTCATTACAGAAATGGATTACAGAAAAAGAGGGCTTGCACGAGAAAGCAGGAGGGTATGGGGGGTGGGGGTATGGGGGGTGGGGGGGTGGAGTGTGTATATTTGAGTGTGTGTGAGAGAGAAAGAGAAAGAGAGAGAGAGAGAGAGAGCGAGTGAGTGGGAGAAAGCGAGAAGGCAAGAACTGGGATATTTTTCTTCCTTCGTTATATGCCAGTAGTCAAATAATGCCACAGTAGTCACAAACAAGGAGAGAAAAGCTCCTGCATTGCGAGTGATGTTCAGGTACTCCCTCTTGGAAAAGCTGGTCTCTTTGCACTGTGCCTGCTCTCTACACCACCAAGTCTCACATATGGAGGCATCCGCCTTTCCTGATTCTGGATCTTACCAAACTGGGGTGAGGAGGAACCTTCCTGGGATCTAATTTCTGTCAGATTGGATATATGTGCTACTTTAACAGTTAGTGCATTAGTGGTACAAATCTTTGAAAGAGTGGCGTTGGTGCCCAGTCGAAGCGGAATACAGAAGAGACAAGAGACACTGTGGCGGGCACCGGCTAATGTCTCGTCTGCTTAATCATTCCACAGCACAATGGTTTTATGCATATTTCATTTGCATATCATTAAACCGCTATGGCATACGGGCAAATGGAAGTGGAGTGCGAGGGAGTGGAAACAGAAAAGCATAAAATATAGAGGAAAAACAGCGACTCATTATGCGAAGATAATCTTCAAAGCTGCGTGTGTGATTCGGGCGATCTGCCAATTTGTTTATTTCAACATCAAATTACAAAAAAAAACTCTTCAAAAAGGATTAATTGAGCACCTTTCAATCTGCGCAAGACACAATCGCAGATACAGTGAATACCTACTGATATCGCACAAAAAGATGTTTGTGGAGTCATTAGCTTTAGGATTTGTGACTTGTGACGAGCTAAATCATGATATAATAAAAGCTGTTTTAATAAACAGGTTACCAGTATTTTTGAGAGCTCACGCAGAGGTTTAAAATCCTGATGAGCACTACAGGTGACAAACAGTGTGAGTTTTATTCAAGTTACATGACTGTAAAAAGGTGGACTAAAACCAACTTTTTACTTTAGGGCTAATCTGTTATACAGCCTCTTTGTGATTTTCCACAATGCAACAAAGACGACTTCAGGTTACCCCTCGGAAATCGTGACCAAAAAAATATCAAACTAAACCAAAACTTGATCCTACTACTGGAATGAAGTCTTTATAATCATTTGAGTAATATGGGATGCATTAATTTAACACACACATACTGGGCATTAAGTAAATTTTCAGCATTTTAGAGATATGAAAACGATTACAATAACAACACAGGGGGAAAAAAAATGTTTTTGCCAATGTAATTTAAAGGCTGAATAATTTACAGGAATGTTAAAAAAAACGCGGAAAATCTTATGTCGGACTTTTTTTTTCCAAACGACCTACTTTGCAATTAAAAATTAGATTACTAGATAAAGAACTTAAAGTTTATTATGATGAGTTTAAATCCCTTTCTGTTCCCCCGAGATGCCCAATATTAAAAAAAAACAAAAAAAAAAAAAATCAACGGCATAATTCATTGAGATCAGTGGTTGTAATTACGGACCCCCCTCCATCCTGGCCTGCACACACACACACACACACACACACACACACACACACGCCTCCTCCCTGTGAGATAGAATATTCAAATGAAGCGAGCCTCACGCCTCACACAATTAACCATGTTTGGTAATTTGAGAAACGTGTGCCGCAGGGCCTAGGGAGAGGGGTTGCAGAGAGGGGTAGCAGGCTGCCAGGGTAAGCCCGGTGAATTGAGTGGGCATGAGCCTGGCGCTTTTTAATCAAAGCGCATGCAGATGTCGCTGTAGTTCTTCCAAAACCATCTACTAACTGAGTGGGAGGGAGGGTAACGAGGAGCTCGTTTGGCATCACATACCTCCACCATGCGTTTCTAATGAGTGAAAACTGGTGGAGTGTGGGAAAGAGGCTGGCAGCCAGGGCCAGAGGACCTAACACGGGCGAGTCCAGACTTAGGGGAGATCCCTCCCAGGATGAGAGAATGTGGATGCAAATAATGAAGTGCGAGAGGTTAAGCAATACCAGCAAAGTGTCAGAGTATTTTAGGGCCTGTCAAAAGATGTAGACATTATGCAGAGTGCTGGCATTAATATGCATGCCGGCCCTCTTCATTATGCAGCTCAGCGTGAGGTAATATTGAAAGGCTGTTCTGCTGTGCTTTAGTTACTCTCTGAGAATGTTATCGCTCCCTGAACAAACACAGCCCTCATTTCCTGACTCTCTGATCAAAATGCTAAATAACTGATCATATCAACAGGTCAGTATGTTATGGAAACATAAAATCTCAAGCCACAAGCTAAATCATTAACAGGGTCAAAGAATTGTGGAATTAAATATGCAGCTTTTTGGTATGGTTCATCTTTTTTTGTGTTTTTAAGTCTGACCAGCCAGTGCTGGTTTCTTTCTCTCCATAGACTTTGTCACCCTCCAACAGGAAAGTTCGATCCCAAATACTGTTGCCGTGTCCTTGGGAAAGACACTGAATCAGTGTTCACTTGTAGAAATAAAGCACCACTGTCTATGCATTGCATATAATAATTTAATATAAGTTAGATTTAAATTAGAAGCACCGCGCGTGTAGATGTGTGTGTATGCGGGTCCTCTAAAGTGCCTAAAACAAGATTCAAAACATGCTTAAGTCAAGATCATTTGCCATTTACCTTAGTACTGTACTTCCTAGAGATGCACTTAGTTGCCCAGTTCTGATTACTTACTTACTTACTTACTTACTTACTTACTTACTTACTTACTTACTTACTTACTTACTTACTTACTTACTTACTTATTTTTTAGGTCCAGAGTTTGTCTGACTTCAGGTTTTATTGAGATATAGACTGCAAAAAATATGTTCTTGCTATTATTGTCTAAATTAAACAACTTTAAATATAAAAAACAACTATAAATAAAATAAAATAAAATCGTGAAAATACCCCCCCCCCCCAAAAAAAAAAAGCAGATTGCAGGACTTTTGGTTGCTGTCATTAGGAATAATAAATAACTAAATGAAGCTCTCCAGGTTACTGCATAGATGTATGTGTTCATTATCCAACAGAAAAGGCAATACAGTGTGTCTCCATTTCTAGGTTATATCAGTGTTTCTCATTTCTGGATTTCGAGGGACCCTGACCTGCATGTTTAGATGTTTCCCCGCTCCAACACACCTGACTCAAATTAATGGGTCATTACCACACTGGCGCAGCCCCTGGTGACAACCTGGTGGTAATCAGTTCATTTGAACGGTGGGTTATAAAATCTGGGTGATGTAATCCAGTAGGACACAGAAAAAGGATGTAATCAGATTATAGTTTGAGATGAGTAAAATAGAGACTCTTTATAAAGTATCCCTGACAGTACGATAAACTTTGTGTCCACAAACTTTGAACACGAAAGTGCTCCAAAGTGATTTTTCGAATAATGAGAAGTGGAATAGATAATAAGACCTGAGCAGTGAGATTTAAAATAAAATGGACATCAGCCTGACATCCAATGATCAGATGTCTGTTGTAATATTGATTGGTGTATTGGGGACTGAGTTTCAGCAAGCTGTGCGTGGCATGAAACAGGATGTAAAAGTTCTGATAATGCAACGTTGGAGACGTTTGCCCTGCTCTGTATTGTGTATTTTGGGCTTCTGAAGCTTCTGTTCTAAACTCCAGCAAATAGCTGATAACTCGGTGCCAGAAATTCAGTGATTGTGGCTTTCATTCCTGATAGGAGTGAAAGATAACAACTACTGGCAGTGTGCTCTCTTAGCTTTAATTTTAGCATCAGCCTTTCTTGGCTTCATGACTTTGGACATGTTTGGTATCCAGATGTTATTTTGAGTGATAGATTATCGTCTAAAACATTTTGTCTGTTCTCCAAGACTTATTTTTACTTTGCAGTATATACAGATTGATAGCTTTGGGAATCCTGAGAAAGGTTAAAAAAAAAACAAATCAATAAATAAAAGACTTCTTTGAGCTGTATGCATCATTTGTTTGCAGATTAATCAGTTGGTCAATCAAGATATTTGGTAGGGGTTCACATATGATGCAATTTGAAGACAACAAGGAAAAAATCAGTGTCTCCAGTGGCTGATTTGCCATCGTCAGACTCATTAAAATGAAAGTGGTTAGTTTCTTGTTACCAGCCAAGCAGTTGGTGCATCCCCCAGAAATATCATGGTTATTTTTGTTAAGAACTACGTTTAAAAGATCTCTGCACTTTATGCCAGTATCACATATACTGTATATGCAGAAATCAGTGCAGTTACTCAGATTTCGGAATAACACTCTAAACCTTTTTGCTTTTTACAAGAATATAAAGTAATGGCATTCATAAACAGATCTGTTAGAAAGGGATCTTGACTTCTATTTAACCTCCAGTTATTTAAACATGCGTTAACAAGTGCCACTTGATGAGAAGTGGGAGTGCTTCAAACATGCAATAACATTTTCTGAATTATGCCTAAGTTGTGCAGCAATTTATAACATATTTAGCTGTTAGTGAATATTTAAATGTAATAAAAAAGAAAAGAACGTCAAATCACTAAGGCAGGTCGAATAAAGAAATTTCTAGAATTATTTCAAAATATTCCAAAATCAATCACATTAAACAAAACGTTAGATATTTTTTTTCACACATTTAAAAGTGAGCAATGTGATAAAACAGTCTAGAGTGTATTTCTACCTTTATCTTATTTGTTGCATTACTAAGCAGGTTGTAAGCTTCACTGGGTCCGCATGCCCTCCCTCGAGTGTTTGTTTCTGCCACAACCCCTCCCCTTTTGGTACATAACCCAGTTGGTTGAAATGAACCACGTCTGCAGTTAAAATCTGAGCGCCGGTGTGTGTGTGTGTGTGAACTGCCTCAGCCAAGAAATATCACTGTGCCTTTAACCACTGTCTAGTCTGGGACCTTCAGATTAATTGGTTCCTGGTAATTCTGTAAGATTATTATTAATGTGCTGTCATGGAGGCAATCACAGTGACCCACGTTATCTAGCTGTCTTCTCATAAAGTGGTGTGAAGGTCAACTGTCAATCAGTCCTCCCAATATTATAATCAGTCTTTTTAAAGTGAGCAATAGGACACCATTAACACCAGCAGTATTGGATGATGAAAGAACAGTCATAACTGCTCGCCTCCAGGGATGAATGCTTAAAGACTGATTGGGAGAAGATGGAATGAGAAGAATGAGGAAGCCCAGTCTTGGAGTGAATATGTATTTGAAACAAAAGGGTGTGACGGTGCCGCTGCACACCATCAACGCACAGCTGTACAATATGACCGGCTGGGTAAAACCAAGTGGCCTTGTTTTACCTATTTGTCAATATAACAATTCAACATCAATGCTAGAAAGCTCTCCTTTCTTCAGTGGTGCTACAGATTAAAATGTTCCTGCACTTGAAGGGCAAATCCAGTTGGAATTAGACCGAATTCCCAGCATTTACAGAGCAGTCCTGATAGCATACTATAGCTGTCAGAGAGATAAAGATGTTCCATCAGAGTGTGACTATGCTGCTTGGTTTGGTGAGAAGCAGCCTGTGTCGATGAGGACAGACTTGACTACCCATGAGAAATCCATTGTATACAGAGCAGAGCAGGACATATTATGGGATATAGTGGCTAAATGGTTCTCATGAGCCCTACAAGCCCTGTGAGTCCATTTCTGTGTATGTGTTGGCGGGCAAGTGTACAATCCACTGTCTGTAGGACTGAAATAGATGAGGGATGCCAGAGACGTGGCGTGGTCCCTGTCTGGGTTAGAGTTTAACACAGGAGACACGAGGTGAGCAAGGACAAAAGACAAGACAACGGTAGAGAAAATGGCAGAAAGCGAGAGTGAACTGCAGGAGACGAGACAGTGTGTAAGAACCGGGCTGTCCGTGGTTGTCCCGCAGCGCCTGAACCGGGCAGCTGGCGAGGGAGCCGTTTCATGCAGCTTTGACAGCTCACTCGCTCATCCTGTCAGGAGTCAGTTAAAACTGCAGTTCTCACACCCAAGCGTTGTACTAGAGACCATATTGTCACCTCCCACATAAGCTATAATAATTTTAATTGGTGCATTACTTTTTGATTTTAGATCTGCAGACGCCTTTCCAAAACTACTCCACAAGACATCACACAACAACCCTCATCTTCTCACGTCTACATACACAAGACTAATAAAGTTTATGTAGACAAAAGGGAAAAAACGCCATGAAAGGTGAACCGATGAAGTCAAAGACAGATTAAGTCATTATTTTCTTAATATTCACACAAATAAAATGATGTCTTTATTATTTTTAAGTGAATATCTGAAGCATGTGCTCTCCATGAAAAGCACACAACAGAAATGAATACACCCTCAAGCAATTAGGGCTGCAACTAACGACTATTCTGATAGTCGACAAGTCATCAATTATTGAAACAATTAGTCGACTAATCGGAATATGACTCATAGTTTATTAAATAGCTTTAATTTAGCTCTCAGCTTTTTGCATAAGGTTATTTTTTTCAATGAAAAATAAAAACAAGAAAGATGGACAGTTAATTCAAAAATACATCTTTTAATGGACTTGCTGCCAGTTGCCATGGCGTTGCATCGGTTGCCGTCATATTGTTTACTTTGCGCTGTACTCAGTTGCGCATGTGCAACTCTCAGCAGAGATAGGAAGAGGGCTATCTCTCACTCGGACTCACTGCACTCCTTTTATGCATCTATGCTTTTATATCTAAAATCCGATTTTGCAATTGTCTTTAGCAATCCTTTTGTATTTGGTGCCATGACACTGAAGGTATAGACCAAAACTGAGAATGTTTTTTTATGTTTCAAGGTCATTTTAAAGACATGTTAAAGCAATATGACTCCTGCAAGTACCGCTACAGCCGCTATTGTGTTCACCCCGAGACGATGAATTTTCTAATTTGTTTATTATTACAGGTGTTTTCAGCTTTTTGTGAATTGTGCTTTTAATTTGGGCATTTTTGTCTTGTTGACTAATCATTAGAGGTGTGTGCTTGTTTTTATCTTTCGTTGTTCCTCATCAGATGGCATATCCTGTTAACTTTTGAAATAATGCATTTATTGAGAGATGATACAATCTTTAATCAGTCCACATTGAAAGGAGACGTACGTGGGTGCATATATTTGTGTGTTTGAAGTGATGAGACATTTTAAAAACCCTGGCATGACACGACCCTCACTTTTCTGAGGGGCCAGCCAGGCCTGTAGCCATGTCATTCTGACAGTGGTTCAGATATGCAGGGTACTGTGATGTCACAGATCCAGGTCACGGTAGAATTATCCAGCCTCCACCCTGCAAAAATGGAGATGAGGTAAAGTTGAGCAGTTCAGCGACCTCCCAAAACAAACTGCTCTAAACCGAGTAGTGAAGAAAGGCTTGACAAAAGAGCAGTTATGCTGCTTGTCTGTTATTTTCACCTAAGAATGCTTTAATGCATTAGAAATGTATATAAACTTTTTAAAAAACTCCTTTAATTGCCATTTACCATCGATGTACTATTCTATTGCATGTTGAAAATTATTAGTCAGGGCAGTATGTTTCTCATCCCAATAATTTCCTCACCCATGAGGGGCTGGGCAAATCACTTGGGTGACGAGCCGCTCCATGTACGAGAGCAACCACACTTGTGCTGCTGGCTCAGGCTAACTCCTGGCCTTTGACCCTTCGCTGTGTTGTCTACTTCTCTCCGCCCGTTTTCGTATCAAAGCTAGTTTCACATGAAGACCATTAGAACCACAAAATCTCTCAACCAATTATTCTGGAGGGCAGTTGCAAAGACAGTGCAAGCCAACTTGATTAAAAGCAGGGGAGAAATCCATAAATATAATTCTTATATGGGGAGTCCAGGTGGCTGCTTAATGTGTCTAAGAGGGTCAGACAGACATCCTCCATCCCTGGCTCTGCCACATAGAGGAACTGTGGAAGGTTGAACTTGCCTGCCACTGTAGTAGAGAGGTGATCATTTACCACCTTCTGTATGCACTTATACAGAATGCATGTGGATGCCACTGGTCTGAAGTACTTTATCTCACCCGCAGAGGCCTTTCTTGAACAGGAATGATGATGGATTTATTCCACACCTGTGGAACATAGCTGGAGTCCAGGAGCTGCTGTAATAACTAAATAATGAGATCACCGAGCTCAGTGAATCATTCCATCAGCACCCTGCCCTGAAGTCTGTCAGAACCAGAGGTGTTGTGATGGTTAACAGGGCTCAGTATAGATGCTACATTCCTTTTATCTGCTGTGACTGGTGTGCAGGTAGGCCAGGTGCAGCTCCAAGAAATCACATTTTTGGTGGGGGTTTTTTCAGAGAAGAGGTTTGGTCAGTTGGACATGAGATTTGGGTAGAATTACTGCAAGAAGTTGCTTATGATGTTAAACATCCAGGCCACAGCCACATTGGTATGTTTTTGTTGTAAAACATAAAACCTATTTGTTACTATTTCAACTGTCATCTACATTGCACCAGCAGATTTCACCCTTAAAGACAAACATTTATTTAAATGCTGCCGGCCCCATTTCAGTTTGTAAATCCAATTGTTGCTTTATATCGTGGATGGACACAAATAAAAGCAGTGGTAAATTATGATGATGTAATTGCACTGATTTGCCCGATGATTTGCTCCTCCTACCCGTCATGTATCGGTTCCTTATTTGGCATTATTTAACCGTCAGCAGAACATCAGCAGAACAATTTGAGGATTGCATTGGTTCCGCTTTGCTTCCAGCTAACATATAGCTTTTAATGTGTTGATATCTATAAATGAAGGAGTTATTTTTGCTGTACTTGATATTAAAATTCAGCATAGAAAATGCAGATACAGTGTCATGACTGTTGCTTTTATTCCTTGTTAAGTCGCTGTTTAGCTTGGGCAGACGTAGTGTTACAACCCTGCGCCTGCCTGATGACGTGCTGGTGGATGCTTTAACTTCTTCTTAACCGGAGGTAGAGGATGTGGTGGAGGTAAGGGGGGGGGTCAGGCTTTTAAAACACACACCGTGTTATAAAAGGCTCACTTCCTGTGGCTTGTGCAGGCCCTCCACTTCCCATCTACAATCAATCAGAATTGCTGTTATTTAAGTGCTGTTTATATCATGTTACAAAGACAATGCTCCTTGCCGTGTTTTTATATTACCTTTTTATCTTTGTTTTCTTATTTAGAAAATGGGGATGCCTTACATTGTTTGTTTGTTTGTTTTTTTTATTTTAGAAGAAGTCAGTCTACGATAATTACATGTAGTTTGGCGACGTTATTTTGCTGGTAGCTCATTCTGATATTAAAACCAAAAAAAGAAATAAAGGGGCACAAATACCCTCCGTCCTCTTCAAACAATTTCAAAAATTTAACATGGAAATATTGAAAATTCACTCCACTCTAGAATCCCCTTTGGCAGTCAATACATAGTTGAATCATATTTGTTTAAGTTTATACAGGCTTTGCAAGCTCTTATTTGGGCAGCGTTTCTCATTTTTCCTGGCACTTATTCATACGCTCTGTCAAAATAGTTATTCTGAGGTTTATTCAGAGATGTTCTATTGGGTTTATAGTATGTGGAGAAAGCATACACCCCATTTCTGGAAACATGTGCATTGGTACTGTGCCCAACCACTCCTCTTCCAACTGTGCCAGAGACATGAATATGGCGTTTCATGTTGTATTTTAATCGGCAGTCAGCAGATGAAGTCTCAAGAACTCTTTGGTTGCAAAATTTGAGATGGCCATCATCAAACCGATCATACAGTATGACACAGAACCACAGATTTGGAGCTACAACATAAGAGATCACCACAAGTCTTCCCTGATGGTCATCTGTCCTCTCTGACAGCTTATAATTGTGCAGCGTATACCAGGCATTAGGGATCAGTTGTGCTTGTCTAGTTTGAGTGCACCCTCAGGTCAAGTGCACTTTTGAGAAACTCTCTGTTTAGTCGTATATTTATCTCTCCATTATTGCTGACCAGTCTCGCTGTTTCTGCTACTGAAAAGCACCCACGAACAGTTGATGTTATCTCTTTATGTCATTGTAAGAAAGATAGTGGACAAATAATGAGCTGTGATTGGTGTTCGACAGACATACTGTATATAATATTTCAGTTCTGCCTGAGGAAAATGACATTTTAGATCTATTTTGATGTGGAATTTCAAATGAAGCTCTTGCTTTTTGGTTGTTTCTCTAAGCGCCGCATGGTCTGAGCCTGGCTTGAACTTGATGGTATGTACACTGCGAATATTGGCAACTATCCTTGCGTTTTCTTCTCATGAATAATCTTTTTCACTTAAGAATGATGGACTCCAGAACATTTGAAAATGACTGCAATATTTTCCTAAATTTAGGGATGACAACTATAGCTTCTCCAAGAGCACTACTGATATTGTACCTTCTTGGCGTTGTAGGATGGATGTTAGCCAAGTTTGTCTGAATGCTACAGACCAGCAAGCTGCCAAAACTTTACCTGTTATAATTTTTGTTAATTAAATGGTGATATGATGTAATATCCTTTTTATTGTTTTCATTAAAGGTTTTATTGACCTTATCGGAAGAGCTGGCAAAGCACAGAAGATCTTTTTTATCATGTCGTGATGTTTCATAAGATTTTATAATATGCTTCAGCAGCAACGTTCATTCTGTTTGTGATGAAATGTAATAAGGCCAGTAGCTGAGAAATATGACAAAGGCAGCATAATTCGTATTACTTATGAATATTTTCCACACCTTTTCATGTCATGTCTTTATTTTTGCATCAATATTTGTGCATCACTAATGTCCTGACAATACTCATTCATGGCATTGAATGCTGAGATAGCAGCGTGTGCATCTGTATGATGGATATGTCACAGTAGGCAGGGCAAGGTTAGGGATATTTTGTTTTGAATGGCCTCCTAAAGAATCAGAATCCTGGAAATCCTTCTTAATAAAAGCTCCTCCATGTTCTTTAGTAATCCTGCTCTGCATTATCAGTATGTTGCAGCTAAGTGTTGCAATTAGGGCAGGCTTTTTCATGCAAATCAATTTGACAGCACAACAATCGGTTACCAGCTCCTGCTCTATCACTCTCTGCTCTTTGCTCTTTTCCCTCACCTCTATCTCATTTTCTCTGGCATTTGCAGAGGTTGCTACATTTGCATTTTTTATCAGAGAAGGTTAGAATATGCATCAATTGAGGCAAGAATGTGTGGTTATTAGTGCTGTATATAAAAATTTGAAATACAAAATGCAGTCATGTGCTTCTCTCATGCCGCAAACGCATCCCCAAATAATAGGTTGAAGTGAAGAGATTTGTCTGTGGCGCAAGTTAAATATTTAAAGCCAAGCAAACAGGTCTGAGTTCCAGAGTTTTCCTGACAATACACTTCCAAGTGTCCAGGTTATCAGTTAATAAAGAATTATGCCGGCAGCAGTCATACTTGCCATCTCAAGCTTCAACAGTATTTCTGCGTAACATCATTCAAACACATAACAAAACTGCTTGACTGGGTAATCGATGGTTAATTACTGCACATGTACATGGAGCAGGTCCTGCAAATGATGCATCTCCTGTTGCAACTTTATTGAGAATATGATTAAATACAAATTTCTCAATCAGTAGGGCGGGTCTCGTCAAAGGACCACATGTACGTATGCTAGAATGGTTTTAGACATGGCTTAACTAACAATGAGTCGTTTGAAAGACAAATATGATTTTTGATTTTATGACGATGACGTTTTTTGAATGTTTTTGTTTTATAATTAAATCTGAAGTCAGTATTACAATCGCTTTTCTTTTCCTGGTTGCTTTCAATCCTTGTGTTGTGATGGTTTTAAGTGAGCATAAGTCAGTGTGGTTGTAGCTGTTTCATATAGAGGATCTATTCGTGTGTGTGTGTGTGTGTGTGTGTGTGTGTGTGTGTGTGTGTTTGTCATGTGTGATCAGACAGCCTTAGAGTGGTATACCGGCCTGCTATAAAAATTATCTAATTAATCTCTTATCAAAGGTCTTAGTTCTGTGCAGACGCAAGATGGGAAGACAGCTTGGAAAAATTAGGAGGAAATAACTCCATGTGAACTTTTTTTCTTATTTCAATTTTCTAATAACTTTAGTCTAACAGAAAAAAATATCAAGGGGTGGAAAAAAGAGATGCGGGCAAGGGAAGAGAAAAAGTGTGTGAATTAAAAGGAGTGTAAAAAGAAGAAAGACACGTAGGGGAAGCTGCAGGATGGTCTGGGTGCCTTTAAACTGAAGCCTCAATCCCACATAGTTTTGTTCTATAAAAGGAAATCAGAGAGTTTAGCAGAGACATTGCCTTGAAAGTCATGAATAAACATTGAATTGCCTCTCCGTGCATACATCATACATCACACGATGACACTACTTAATGGAGGATTCCTTGCCCTCAGACACATGAAAAGGCAGCGAAATTACCCACCAAACCATTCAGTCCCATGGTTCTGAAATTGACTACAGAGGGAGAGAAAAGCAGGGCCTAATAGGGAAAAAGGGGAGTACTGACAAAGGGAATCTCTTAGTAAAGTGCATTCCTGTGATATCTATCTATCTATCTATCTATCTATCTATCTATCTATCTATCTATCTATCTATCTATCTATCTATCTATCTATCTATCTATCTATCTATCTATCTATCTATCTATCTATCTATCTATCTATCTATCTATCTATCTATCTATCTATCTATCTATCTATCTATCTATCTATCTATCTATCTATCTATCTATCTATCTATCTGTCTGTCTGTCTGTCTGTCTGTCTGATAATGTTGAGGGACCATGCATCTTTCTGAACCATTTGACGCTGTCTGATAACATTCTTAACAGTAGTTTGACCTACAAATTATTTTCCATTTAAAATAAAAACATTTTTAATGGGGGAGACTTTTTTGTGTACTGCATCAGGTCGCATTATATAAAGCAATGTCAGGGGCTTTCATATAAAAATAAGCTTTCATAGCATATAAGCTTTCATATAAAAAAATGCTGTACACACAAACATTTTAGACGTCTGAATCCCTACGTTTTCTGCCAACCTGACCGCAACTGGAACCGCAAATTTTGGTAATTACAAAATACCCGCAAATACAGTTTTTTCCTTTCAAAAATAACCTAAACATTAAAACGCTGATGATCCTTCAGACCAACAAATATGATCTTGATTTACTATTTCTTCCACATGTCTTCCCAGACTTTACTTTTTCTATCTGTGTATCTTTTTGTTTTCAATTCATTCGTCTTCAACTTTTCCCTGACCGGTTCCATCACCTGCCTCGTCACTCACGCCTGCGCCTGTGCGGAAAACTCATGCTGCATCTTCTTGTCAATCAGCCAAGGATGTCTTAGTACTAATGACTTGTATGGTATTTGCCATTTTTTTGTCCTACAAATTTGTGTTTAAAAATTTATTTTCAAAATGCAATAATTATTCCAACTAGCTTGACCAAACCCGACCTGAATATCCATATCCATATTTTTGTCTGACACATCACCACAGGTGACCGCGGTCGACCGCTAAGTTCGGACCAGCCTACGCATCACTGATCCCAACTGTGTGGAAGTGCGTGTGTCACTTGGACTGCCTTGTCTCCTCCCACTGATAACTATACAAATGAGTGTAAATCTGTGGCATGCGTTCACCTTTTGTCCAAAAAAACAATGGTTGGATTTCCATTACACATTTTAGAAAAACAAAAGCAAAATTCTTTGCGACAAAGGTACCAGTGCAGGAGGCCGGTTTTTTGATTGAACAGTGTTTTCCTTTTTAAGAACATAACTTTCCCAGTTCTTGCTCCATATCTCTGTAACTTTCCACATCTCATCTGTGAGACTTTAAAACAAAAAAAGATCTCAACTTCAGATAGACTAAAACACCTTTAGTTTTGGACACAATATTGCAACTGCCGCTACTGCTGTTGCAGAAATAATCAATAGAAGAAGGATTATTCAAAGGTAAAGCCTTTGTGTAATGCAGTAATGCATTGTAATTAAGTAGTGTCATAGCACAACTACATCATATAAATGAGGCCAAAAACAGCTGGTAATTTGATTTTGATGGCTTTGGATTGACCGACCACGTCGCATCCAGTGATGCTGGAGACGTGCAAAAGCACAAAACGCATTTCCAAAACACTCTTGTGTTGTCTGAAAAACCACTTGAAAGCGTTAAAAGGTTTTTGCGATATTTTGCAGTTTGTGTCAAAGTTGCTATTGTTGAGCAATTACACACGACTTCTCGCAGCCATTTATAGGGAGTGCACATACTGGTCTAACCGTGTCATTTTAGAACTTATTCAACATGACTTGTTCTTAATTCAATTCAATTCAATTTTATTTATATAGCGTCTATTACAACACAAGTTGTCTCTAGGCGCTTTCCAGAGACCCAGAACACGACTAATTAATAATTAGGCACTTTTTTCTTAGTGAAAATCAGTGCATTACATGAGGCCTGGTCTTTTTTAGTACTGTCATGACTTGACTTAAAGGCTGTGAATATAGACCGAAGAAGGCATAGTCATTTTTATTGCAAAGATAATATGGCTCTTTGTGCTGTTAAGAGACTACTGTGACCTGAAATGGTTTGGTCTTGAAGGGCTTGGAGGCAAAGCAAAGTAGCTATCTTCTCTGGAGGGGGGCCTTCCAAGTTGTCTTACAGGACCACTAACAAACAACATCTGAAATGAGTGCTGCCAGAGCTGAAACAAGAGGTAGCTGAAGTCTGCTGGGACCTGCAGTCACTCGGCTGCCAATCTGCAGGCTACACCAGAAGGTTTGTTCAATGTGCAGGTCACTGCCATTTGATCGTCAGGCCGGCCAACGCTTGGTCCCAGGGGAGATCCTTGTTTCAGCTCTAGCAATGCTTGTTTTGGATGTTATTTCAGTAGCAAGATTTGAAATGACAATGTTTTGACTGGTTAAATCAGAGTCAATGTAAATATCAACTAGTATAATAAATTAACATACACTAAGCCAGCCAAACTAACACAGCTAACTTGCAGTGAGTGAACTAAGGTGGTTGTGTGCCAGCCAGCTTCCACGCTGCCTCTTTCTGCATATTTGCAGAAAACCCGCAGACATAATAATAATGCAGACTTACTCCCACGCTTAACTCTTGCATTGACACAGCAAAACCTTAAACAACTAATCTTTAACTGTAGAATCAGGCCATCAACCAGTTCAAGGTACTTAAACACAATCGATTCAGTAGACATGACTTCCATATTTATGAATTAGAGTTGAATCCCTCCCTCTAGATTTTCAAGGCACCTCTAATTTGCCATAATCAGACTCCAATCATTTCTGCAGGTGTTAATTCTAATAGTTAAGGAGTTGTTGAAGTTTGAGCAATCATAGTTTGATATGACATAAGCCCGCTTTTATTTCTTAATCACGAAATTACATATCTGACACGTCTATGAGTACCTATGAGTAGTTACTGTCTTACAGCCATCAACTGTGATTGGCAATTCCACCACCCTAATGCCAGCACAACTACAAGAATGTAAAAATGAGCAATCGTACAAGTTACCATGACAACAAGCTTTTGGAACACTCTGGAAAAGCAAAAACATGCGCTATCTTAAAAATTTATACAGACAGAAATTTATACATACTGACACACTCGGCAGATTTGTGGCAGGGTATCATGGTAAGTCTTGCGTATGCAATGACATCGAACAATCAAGAAAGTAAATAAATGTGTGGTTAAAAGTTGATATAGCGTAAATATGTCCAAAACAGTTTTCATTCAAACCACTTTCAAATCTATTGGATATGAGGTGTTGACGTGATGCTTAGGTACAAAACTTAATTTAATTCGTGGTATCTCATGTCTCTGCAGAGGCTCTCACATTCAGGAGCAGTAAGAACACAATATTTCCATTGTTCTGATTGGTTAGTGCTTTAAGTCACGTGATTTGTGAAATAGGCCAGCACGGTGGCTTAGTGGTTAGCACTGTTGCCTCACAGCAAGAAGGTTCCTGGGTTGATTCCCGGCCGGTCTTTCTGTGTGGAGTTTGCAAGTTCTCTCCGTGCGAGGGTTCTCCGGCTTCCTCCCACAGTCCAAAAACATGCAGGGTAGGTTAATTGATCATTCTAAATTCTACCTAGGTGTGAATGTGAGTGTGATTGGTTGTTTGTCTTGTATGTGGCCCTGCGATGGACTGGCGACCTGTCCAGGTGTACCCCTGCCTTTCGCCTACTATGCGTCGAGATAGGCTCCGACAGAGCTTTATCCGTTTCCGGATATATCCGTTTCGGGAATAGATAATGGATGGATGTCAGTCATGCACATCGAGACATAGGGTCGCAACCTGTAATATGGTATATAAAACCAGTTATAAAGTTAGGAATACCCAGAAGGGTTTTATGCATTGAACATCCTGTGTGTAATGTTTATGGCACTGAAAGTAGCAATGTGCAATGGTAGGCTACTAAATGGAAAATAAACAAAACAAAACCCTGCAATGATGTCACTCAGATTACGTTATATGTTTGTCCCCCCATACTCTTACAGAAATGACTCACTGACATTAACACAAGTATTTTTGGTGAGTGAAATGTGTTGTCAGACTGGCCTCCTCCTTCCTGTATGGCCGTCCCCCTTAATTGGCCTCAAATATCTTCCAGTATGCCGGTTCTTTTGTAGCTGTCTTTCTGAATACCTGTTTGCCCGGGTCTAAATCAGAAATCCTCCCGATTCTCCAAACTCAAGGCGCTTTGACTGCAGTCTACTGCAGCTAAGACTTCAGCTAATTAATGGTATGTAGCCACTACGCATATAGCCTACATATAGGACTTACGTTACTATTTATATTTGTCATTTGTGTTGCACAATAATCACACTACCAAACATTAAGTGGCATTGTGTCTTTTTTTTTTTGTCTTTTGGGGTTTTTTTTTAGCAGCAGCATTGTAGCTCGCAGTGCCGAGCCTCCTTTCTTTTAAAGTTTAAAGAAAGGACACACCTTAAAGATGTTCTAAACAACAATGTGGAGGCAGAGTAGCAAGCACTGGTGGCTTTGATGTCCTTGGTATCAGCTGTTAAAAAGCCCAAGTCTGCATTTAATAATGCTGCTTCTGCCTTCATGTGTAGGAGGAAAGTCATTATAAACTATAATTTGCAACACAGGTTATTTCTAGTGGAGCTTTCATCCTGTTTTCACTTGTGCAGGCATGCCCATTGAGCATGGATAATATGATATGCATTTACAATGCCGTAATATGTATGGTGATCTTTTCTGACTCAACAGTTGAAATACTAATATGGATGCAGATTGGTTTCATTTTAAAATGGCATTCTAAAATAATACAGACTAACATGGACATGGTCAATCTACTCACGAGAACTTCACACAATCCCCCTTCAAAAGAACAAAATATCCCGTTAAACCCAGATGCTATTTAATTAAGTGAGTCATTATTCCTGGCTCTGTGGTAATCTAATTTCTTCATGTATCTAAGCACAAAGAGTGAACTCATCGAGAACCTCGCAAAGCTGACCTCAGAAAAAAGTCTGCTGACCGCTTAAGAGCAGCGCCTGACTCGCATCGTGTCAAACCGTCGTAGTGCAAGCAACAATGCAAGCCGAAGTGTTGCGTCCGGAGATGAGGGCAGAGGCAAACAGCTGTAGAATCAGCAAAAAGAGCACAGGGACACTGGTGTAAGGCAAATGGATAGCAACAAAATAATTGTAAAAGGATGACTCACAGAAAGTTGTGCCTGTTTTGATCCAGTACTCCACAGGAAGGAGGAGGCCAGTCTGACAACACATTTCACTCAACAAAAATACTTGTGTTAATGTCAGTGAGTCATTTCTGTAAGAGTATGGGGGGACAAACAATCATTTTGAACTGATACATGTCCGCCGTTTCCTATACACAAAGGTGGGTGGATCAACTGCAGAGAGCTTGATGCAACATTCCCTCAGAGGATCATTTAGAAAATATGCATCAGAAACAGATACTAATTAGACTGATTCGGTGTATGCATGTACGGATATGTGCGCGTGCATGCCTGTGCATGTGTGTTGGGACGGAGGGATGTATATCTAGCCAAGCATGAGAGCAGTGTTGTGGAGCCAAGTGCAGTAATTTCTTTGATCATTTTTAATGGCCATTCTTTCATGTGAGGCTCCTGTTAACTCACAGCTCCCTGCAGGTGTCATCTTGCTTCTTCAGTTGTGAGATTAGTATGCAGCAGGCAATAAGAAGACAGGCCATTACACTGTGCAGCACACATGCATAATCTCAACACAGTGGGATCATTACCTTTTCAAAGGATGATTTCAGCTCACAGACTACAGAGAGACACAAGGAAAGTGATATAGGCTGAGCACAAGAGGAAAGAAAGGGAAACCAAAAGGAGACATACATAAAGAGGCAGCAAACCACAGCTGCAGTGTAATATGGAGGAGTTAGACAAAGCTATATCAATCAGCATCGCAAATGATGGATGACAGGCAAGCCAGAAGAAGATGATGGTTGAGCTTCCTCTGGAGAATTCATAGACACTGGGGCACCTGCTATATATTCACATTAACTAAAATCCTGTTCACTATTGTTGTATTGTTGCTCTAGAATCCAAGTAGATTGATGATGATTCCTAATTTGTTCTTTAACCTTAGTGAACTGCACAAATTCAAAAATAGAACAGATTATCCCCCAGTCAAAATAAAGACAGACACCAGGAGAAATGCATACATGTCATGCAGTTAGATGGGTGGCACTCTGGCTATGGTACAGCCTCACAACGATCAGAGCTCAATTCAAATTCAGCTCTAGACCCCAGGACTCCAGATTCAACCAGTTACTAAGAGCTCTCCATGAGGACTTAAAGCCACTGAGCCTTGTTCATACATGTCATTAGAACAGACAGGGACAAGGTCTGCAGCATAATTAAAAAAGCCATTTTCACGATATGTGAATCTGTATGAACTGGCATGTTTTTATTTGTGTTTTTGTTTTTTCATTATTAATACTTCTCAGGAGGATTTGCAGGCCAAGAAGATGGTTGGCTGATTTGCCTTGATACTACATCTCTCACGTTGGTCTGAACCTGGTGCAATTAATGTAGTTGTTTTTGTTTTTTTTACAAGCCCATTCAACTTTTAACTTGCTCCTCCTTCAGTCAAAAGCATAACATCTGAGTGTTTATGTATTTGCAGGATACTAGTCACATATGCATGTTTATGGTTACCGCACAAGGCTGCATCCTGTTTTTTAAGCAATTTTAGGTACTTGTGATCCTTTTTTCATTTATACATTGTCTGAATAATTGGTCCATCCATCCATTATCTATACCCGCTTCATCCGTTTCCGGGTCACGGGGGTCTGTCGGAGCCTATCCCGACGCATATCAGGCGAAAGGCAGGGGTACACCCTGGACAGGTCGCCAGTCTATCCAGGGCCACATACAATACAAACAACCAATCACACTCACATTCACACCTGAATAATTGGTGTTATTGTTAATATAATAATCAATAAGGTAATAAGGAATAGTCCAGTCCTTCACACTTTCTCTGTGTATAAACAGCTATTTGTAGAAACTTAAAAACAAACCTAGGTATATTATTACATTGGACAGGCGTGCACACTTTTATTAGGGACTAGAGTGATATGAGCACTTTTGAAGCAAAACTTGGCAATGTTAGCACAGAGACCAAAGAATCTACAATGGAAGCCCAGACTTTCCTCTCCCTGGGAAATCATTTCCTATTTTAAAATTTAAACTTTCTATTTTAAGCCTCCGGCAAGACTCTAAAATATAATTCCACTTAAGTGATAGTATGAATACGCTCTACATATACACCATGGTCATTTTAATTTTGTAAGTTTACAGAAAGTGTATAAAAAATAGCTCTCCATAAAAGTCGACCACCAACTATCCTTCCATTCATTTTCTATACCTGCTTAATCCAATGCAGGATCATGGG
Organism: Xenentodon cancila; assembly: GCA_014839995.1. Classification (NCBI taxonomy): domain Eukaryota; kingdom Metazoa; phylum Chordata; class Actinopteri; order Beloniformes; family Belonidae; genus Xenentodon; species Xenentodon cancila. The sequence goes on from CM026197.1 coordinate 16,239,842, forward strand.
GGTCTGCTGGAGCCTGTCCCAGTGCACTACGGGCGAAAGGCAGCGTTACACCCCGGACAGGCCACGAATCTATTGCAGTGACACATAAACTCTCACACTTACTCCTGTCGGGAAATTAGAATAATTAATAAAGCTAACATACATATTTTTGAACTGCGAAACTTAACCGGAGTATCCGGAAAAAACCCACGCAAGTGCAAGGAGAAAACGCAAACCCCATACGGACAGATGTTGTGCAAACCAGCGTTAATAGATGTGAAATCAGGAGAGTTCATCACCTCTTGGTACTTATTCATGACAGAATAGGTCTTTGTTTATGCGTACAGACAGACAGATGGACAGGCAGACAGATTTTTCTTCTTGCTGCAGTCCACGGGTAGTTTAGCCCAACACAGTAGTTAAGATGACTCCAAGGACATACTTAATAGATTCTTTAGCTTTACATGCAGGCAAAGCTGCTGAGCCCTGGTATATGTGAGTAAGCCTGTTAATCACCAAGAATCTGATATCATCAGTTATTTCAGTAAACAAGGGAGCCTAGCTCAAGCCCTCGTCCTCCTCCCACTCTCTCTATTAAATTAGCACACAGATGGATTTAGCGGCTAATTGGGGAAAAATGAAGATTCATGGTGGATAGTTGAGGATTTCTGAACAGTGTGAAGTCATGTCTGAATTGAAAAGTATACGTCTGTTTAGTTGAGTAGTACATTAATCAGTTTATCAATACTGACAGATTACGTTTCGCGATGTGAGATACAGTATAATGCCACACTGTTGCCCATGAAGACGGAATCATTTTGTTTCCAGAAATATTCCTCTTCTATATTCTTCGTTTCAGTTACAATCATTTCATGAGATGTAAAAGATGTTTTATTCCAGCGTCATGGAGAAGTGTAGTAATGTCATATTGTTTTAAACCAATACTTTAAAAATTCTAAAACAGAATAAGCCCATCTGACCCCTTTCATGGTTTTAAATGTTTTTTGTTTTTTTTTCTGTTCCTACTTATGCGTTGGCTTCTTTCAAAGTTTTTGTAAAAAAAAAAAAAATCCTGTGAATATGCTTTTTCACTGGCATTCAGACAATCTAAACTCTCTCTTTCCTATCAACCACAGGCATATTTCTAGAATTTTCTTTTTTCTTTTTGGAAGACGAATAATTTCCAGCATATGATATGCCTGACAGATCTTCAGATTCCGTGAGTGAATGAGGAAAGGCCCACACTGCTCGAGAGAAGAAAAAAAAAAAAGTGGGTTTCTGCAGCAAATTATCCCTTTCCTAAGTCTGTCTCCTCTAATTGGCCTCTTCTGCATTTGCAAACCTTAATGACTTTGTTCAAGTAATGAAACCTTGACAGTGTTTGGGCAAAGTAGGGGTCCTACAGCCTTTAACCTCCTTTATTCCTGCTGTTCTTTCTTTCCACATTCCACAATGCCTGATCTCCCAACTATAGCCTTAACACCATTTAGATTTGTCCTCAACTACTGAAACTGTATTTAGAAGGACTGTCTTTTCAAATGTTGTTGCAGTAACTGGCCTGTGTTTTAAAATATCAAGTTTGAATACTTAATTTTTCTTTTATTTACTTCATCGCTATGCATGAGGACACAAACATATCAGTTTGTCTAATAAATGGTTTATTCAGAGAAAAGACAAACACTGCTTGGGGACTTGTAATAATTGCTTATATATATATATATATATATATATATATATATATATATATATATATATATATATATATATATATATATATATATATATATATATATATATATATATATATATATATATATATATATATATCCAGGATGGCTGTCAATTCTCTGTTTCTCCAACAACTAAGACACCTCCCTCCCAGATGCCCAGATATGGGCAATGATGAACAATGGAGTAATCAATGTTCCCCCTAATCAGCCGGCTTAACTCTAATACCCTAGACAGGTCTGCATCATTATCATATCAGCCTCTGCACATTTCGAGCTGACATGGATTAAAGACAGTCTTGTAGACAGCACAATCTTCAATATGTTGAGTATGAGGACTCTACAACTGTGAGACAGGGCATAAATTAAACAAGTGATGTCAAAAAAACAGAGAACCAGAGAAAAGACCTCATATCAGTGTGAGGTTGGCTCTTTCTGTCTGCACGAAGCTTGATGCCAGAGGCAGATCTTTTGTAGCATTGGGATTTAAACACTTTTAAAGAGAATTGTCCTCACAGCTAAGCAAGAATCACTCCATTATGGCTCCCTATTAAAGTGAGAAGTCTATATAATTTAGGAAAGCACATATATATTTAAGAGAGTGGAAGGAATAGCCTCAGTGTAATCAACACAAATCAACAGGGATCAAACACAAATCTTTACAGGCACATGGAAGAAAAGACTGTTTTAAGCTCAGTCCATGTTCTTACAAGGTTCCAGATGTGTGTCCTGCCGTGTGATAAATACACAGATATGGGAAGAACGCAATTAATATGAATATCATATATGTATAAAACTACGTACAAAGCATTAGGTCATGTGACCTCATGTGAGGATGTCGATATAATGAAACTTACATACAAAACTTATCACATGACACAACGCTGACTAATTTAAACATTATACTGTATAGTGGTTATAAAAAAATGTAGCATAATTAATGTAAAGGTTATGTGAAATTCCTGAGTGTTTGTTTTATCCTACATCACGGTGGACATAGAGAAGAGAAATTGAATGAGTCAATAAAAATTCAAAACCAGACGGGTTACTGACATTTATATAAAATTATATGGTTTAGATTTATTAGTTCTGCAAATGTTACAATCTTTTAGTTACTGACAACAACAAAATACACGCACACACACACACACACACACACGCACGCACACACACACACACAAAGAAAAGTTGAGAAATTCACAGCCTTCACTACTGTCTTATTAGAGCAGTACTGGCACCTATAAGATAGATATGTTGCTGTATTTATTGTTTGTTTAATGTTTTTTCACATCATTAACAATGGTAGTACATACGATAAGCCGATCTTACTCTCTGTCTCCTTCTCTCTGTGACTCAGCAGTGTAATTTGCAGCACCCATTCCCCATGATCATTAATGTTTAAGATGGCTAACAACTGTGCTGTACAACAGCTCCCAAGATAATTGACATGTCAATCAATGACGGTTGTGAGGCCAGCTTTCAGAGGGTCCCTCAGGTGGCTGATCAGAGAGCATTCAGTTTAACTCAGCAGCAGCGGGTGGGTGTAAACAGGAGAAGAATATAGACTCCGGGATTGACTGGTTGATCAATGCCATTGATCACTTGGCCCAGAGTACCTCCACTTATTTCCCTTCTGTCATCAAACTCTCTGACTTCAACCTCTGGACCACAACAGTTGAAGACATGGTCACCGTCAAATGCAACCTGCACACTAGAGGGAGACAGAGGGAGGTGTCCCAACCAACATTACATCTGGTTAATGAAGCCCTTCTGAGACATCCTTAACAGTGCATTACACAAGCGCCGACATGCAAATACACAGAAACACCTAAACTTACCGCTGACTGTGTTTAGTTCAAGCTTGTTATTTTCAAAGGTTTTTCATTGTCGTTCATAGCTGTGTTTGAGTCCTGTGGTTTTATTTGAAGTTATTATAAGTGAAACAGCTAAAAGTGCTATTTGATCATGGATATGTTAATGTTTATCTTAAAATTAAACGTTGGGAAGGATGCCACCCTCTCAAAAATGCCCAGTCTACTCTGTTTTGGCAGATAAATTGGTCTGGGCGGCCACTGTCCACCATTTCACATCATCACTGCCAATAGATTATTTTAGAAAAAAATGAAAACTAAAGTTAAAACAGAGCGTGTTTCCCTGCATGTAGGATGACTGACTATTATCAGGGTGTCTTAATGAAAAACTGGGAAATAGGGCTTTCTAAATTCCTTTACCTCGAGGGCCTCAACCTCAGTGTAACGTAGGCAGAGGCCCTCAAACCCCCGTTCCTTGATTCATATCTTTATTTGTGCATGCAAAACATAAACTCCTGATGCTCTTTTAAATGGTTAGTACATTACTATATATATATATATATATATAGTTAGATAGATAGATAGATAGATAGATAGAGAGAGAGAGAGAGAGAGAGAGAGAGAGAGGGAGAGAGAGAGAGAGAGATTGGGCTTAAAATCCTCTGTAGTGTAGCCTGTCAGAAATTATTGATTTAATCTATTTTCCTTCACAAATCCTTATCTCTCTACCTATTCTTCTTGTCTTCTTCTTCTCTCACTCTCCTTTCCTTCCTCTTTCTCCTTTTCTCTCCCCGACCAACAATTTATTTCCGCTCCCTCATCCTCTCCCTGTCTTTATTAGCATAAAACCTTGAAGTAAGCACAAGTAACATAAAGTATAGAGAACAAAGTATAGACAATTCAGCTGTCATAACAATAAGACTAAACATCTCATAAATAATGAATATTTCACCATGAAGGCAAGAACACCTTTTTAATATATTAAATCTAAACTTCTGGCAAAGAATCAGCATGTAATTTTAGTTTTGCAAAATGTAATGAATGGAAAGACTTAAAAAAATGAATCTTAACTGCTTTTCTACCGGGGAGCCAGAAAGGTTTAGTAGTGGGGATCACCTTGTCAAAAGCACGCAGGGATGCATTATTATTATTGTTTTATTTATTTATTGTTTTGCTTTGCTTTCTTTCTAATAAGGTCCACTTGCTGGCTGACAGTGCCGCAGGTAAGTTGTAGTTTGTTGGGGGCTTGTTTCTGACAAAAGAGAACTTCACATTTTACAGAAATAGATGTTACATCTTCTCTATAAATCTTAATGCTCAAGATGGGGGTGTGTCTCAAATTTCTTCTAATGATTATATTATAATAACACCTAGGTCTAATATTTTTTACGATCATTTTGCAGCTGCATTTTGGTGTCACTGAATTTAAAGATTGGCCATCTGGGCAAATCATGTCGGTTGTCTTTCTTTTAACTATGTGAGGTGGAAGTAACCAAAACTAAATGATTAAAATAGAAGGTTTGAAAAATGGAGAAGTTAACATGGAGGTGAAATAAAAAAGGAGTAAAAATAAACTTGTGTAATTCGATCAATTTAAAGTGTCTTTTTCTTCTCCTGCAGAAAACAGCTATAATTGTGAGACTAAAATCCCAGCTGAGCCTATTTCTGATGAGGCTGAACTAAAGAGATAGACTTGTCTGACTTTAGGGGGAAGTTTATTCTATGTGCATGGAGTCTGTTGATCAGACACAGCAGCCACATGTGATGGAACGACAAAAGACTGTAACTCTGCTGTGTTTTATACACGAGAGAACTTTACAAAGATAAGCTCAAAGCCATTGTGAACTTGTCTGTAGAGTTCTGTATGGTACGGGATCGATGCACTAAAATGTTCTTGAATGATTCTCGAGAAGCAAAATGTTTTTACTTCCAGAAGCAGATGGCACAAACACTAACTGGGCTGTATGTGATGCAGTGTTGATTTGGCACTCATTCCAGAATTAAGAAAGATGGTTTGTAAATGCAAATGGTTTTAGAAAGAGTGGAGAGTAAATTAAAAGTATAACTCTTGGAGATGGTTCTGAAGAAGATTTGGATTTCTTGGTTACAGATTATGGGATTTTGTTCTCTGATTTTGGGTTTTGATGTTGAATTGACACCTAACAGTGGATACGCATGAATTAAAATAAACTGGAGTGAATTAAAATACAATTTGAACATAACTGTGTTGTATTCATTGGACTGTATTTAGCTTTGTAAACTTTGAGTACTTTCTGTGTAAAATGCTTTGAAACGACTTTGTTGTGGTGCTGTTGTCACAGTTTTGGGTTTAGATTATTTCCCATTTTATTTTAAAAATCTGCCCTTGTGTTTAGTTATAGTTTGACTTCCCTGGTTCCCATCTATCCTGGTTGTTTGCACCTGTGTCCCGTCAGTCCCAGTGAGTGTATATATTGTCTTGTCTTTCCCTTCGTCCCAGCTGGTCCGAACTGTTTGTTTCCCTGATTGTCGTTTTCCAGGTTTTGTGTTTTTCTTTGCTTGTTTTTTAGTCCCCCGAGTTTTCAGTTTGTAAAGTCTTTTTTGTTTAATTAAAAGACTTTTGGTTGAAACTCCTGCGCCTCATCTCCTGCATCTGGGTCCTGCTCCAACCTCAACCCATAACAGCTATACAAGTTAAAGTGAATTGAACTGAATGGAAGTGAACTGCTGTGTGGAACAGATTTCTTCTATAAAGTGTTGATCATACTGGGCCTACATTAAATTCTTTTCTTTTTTTTTGTCCTAAGGTTTTTTTTTTGTGTCATTTTAAACAAGCTTAAGTTAGAAAATTATGATAAATGCTCCAAGAAAAAAGGTTACTTAATTTTCAAAGCTTCTTTCAGGGGATGGAAATGGGCAAAAACTGAAACTGACATTTGGGAAACCTGTTGGGTTGTTTCTGCTTTGATGTCAGGCCTCACCAGCGACATCGATCATACAGAGTGATGTGTCCTGGCAGCATTCACTCTGAAATGTGGGCCCTACATAACATACAAGGACCCTAAAATAGAAAGCTGGTTTCACCCTTCTAATATAGTGGAGGATTTTTCTTTGTGTCCACGAGATAGGATAATATACTGAGTTCATTTTATTGAGCAAATACCTGTATGTAGCAGCGAGTATAGAGACTATGTGACACACAAAAGCATGTAATCTATTAGACCTTTTAAATTCACCAATCCAACTGTGAACGGTCTGATCAAAGAATTCCTCCAGCCAAGAAAAGAAAAACACACAAACCAAATAATGTCACACTGTCACATAGAATAGTTCAATATCTATCACTAGCATTCAACTAGATGGAGGACAGCATGTTTCTGTACCTACGGTTCTATTCAATTCTGCATTCATGATGGATTTTTATTCTTGCTCTTTTCTCAAAGCATCCAATTCTGATGAGATGAAAAAGTAATATTCCAGCAATAAACCTTGATTTACATCCCCTTCACTGTTCTCTATCTTCCCTTTTTTATTTGATCATTTAGCCAGGATCATATAACTGTATATCAGACACAAATGAAATCAGGTCTCATGCGCATTAAGGCCATGTCTTTCTGCAGCTAACATCCCTCCAATCCAACCACCCAACTCCACAGCAAGCCAGGGGCAGAGACCCATTCATTTTCAGGCCCATTTCCTCCTATGATTAGGCGATCAATCAATCCCAGCATTCAATCTCATCAGGCGGACGGGATTATCTGTCCATCTTCCCCTTTGCCTCATTCAACTCACTCTATCCCACACACACCCCGGCACATTAACATCAGATCAAGTATCACACAACACAAGCAGTGCGCCACATCCTCTGACCACAACCAGACAGCTTCTCATCTCTGCCATCTCCGTGCCTCATCACTTCCATCTCCTAAAACCAGCAGAGCTCATACATATACAGACATGGACACAATAGAAACACAGACATGATCTAAGTGCTGAATGTTTATATGTCTTTATGGATGCAAATATTTCTGACTTTAAATTAAATTAAGGCTCATATAAATTTACACTATATCCACAGATTAAGGGTCCTAATCTTAACATAATCATAAAAAATGGCATTGCTTTGATTGATGATTACATTGGTATACAATTTAAGGATGCATTATTTTAGTTTGCAATTGCCAATATTCTGGTAAGTTACTAGATGTGAATTATGCCTAGATATCAGCCTTTAAATCCATTATATCCCCTGACATAAGCAACAATGAAGCTGACCATAGATACTACTATTACTATTTGGTAGAATTGCACAAACACAACATAAAACATAAAAACATAAAAATACTTCTTGTTGTTGTTGTTCCTTAGTCTAGCACATTTTTTGGAAATGTGCCTGTTGTGGAAAGAAGTATCAATATCTCTATATTATATGTTTTAACCACCTTTTTTCAACTGTCTTTGCCTGTACTGCAGTGTATCTTGGAATCAGTACATTTCTAAAGCTCTAATATGTAGACAAATTAATAGTAAAGCAGCTATTCTCTACGTAAACAACATAAGCACATGTTCATTCACCTGAGTAATGTCATTCTTCTAATGAGTTATGTATATATAGAGAAAAACATTAAATATTCAACCTAAATGACAAAACGAAACTATCAAACTGTCAACTGACACACTGAAGATTATGAGAGAAACTGAGAATTATGATGCGCCACATTATGATTCTGCAACAAGCACCAGTGGTATTGTCTATTAAATTTCAAAGCTTTGTCCTAAAGAAATTCAAAGGTAAAAAAGAAAAAAAAGAAAGAAATATATAAATAATACAGCACACAGGGGAATATGGATCACTTATTCAACACAACCCTTTTGTCTACAACTAAAATAAAACTCGTTAACCATGTTAACACTTGTTAACACTTGTTAACAAAAACCGTGCGGACTGATCAGACATGTTTGTAATGTAAAAATAAAAATGCTTGTGAAAAAAAAAAAGTGCACTGTCTCTCAGTTCTATTGGTTTTATATGTCCGGACAAAATACAACAAATATTTAGTCCTTGCCAGGTCATAAAATTTAGTAAATACAACATCAGATGAAAAAGACAAAATTCCTTATTACCCTCTGCTATTATTGAATTAACAAAAAGCATTGGTGATTGCCTGTATTGATGCAAACTAAATGCAGCAATTGGCGTAACAGGTTTTTGAGCTTAAAAAAGTAACCTCATAAAATACTTAACAAATACAACTACATCTATCATGACAGTCTCAGTAAAGTAAATACTGCTACACAGAAGCCTCCACTACCATAGTAATGATTGTTATGTAATTATTGATATTCAGGAACTTGATCACATATTTCTATTCTATTTTTATTTATTGGTTGTGATGTTTTTATTGTTCAAAACTGGTCTCTCTTGACAATCAGATGCCATGTCTCAATGAGACTAACCTGTATTAATAAATAAATTAAAAAAAGAAAGTCTCCTAGATTTAGGTCAGTCACTGTGCACGTGACGATCCTGATCTCATCACCCAAATGAACAAAGAAAAAGTTATCAACAGTCATTCATTTAAGACAAAGTTAAGTGTTCTTTTAAAAAATTCTAATTTACAACAAGGCAGTAAAGGATTAAAAGAGAGTGATTCTTATATTTACTTTGACTTTATTTTTGAGATTTATGTTTTGTTTGTTTGTGATGAACTTCATTTTATGTATTAATATGCATCCATAGTGAAAAAAAAAAGATCTGATGATGGAAAGACCTGGTCATTTAGTATAATCAGGAGTGCCTCTACACTCACCCAGATTGTTGACTGCCTAACAAAAAGACCACAGTTTGTGAGACTGAAGAATAGTGTGTCTGATTGGTGGCCAGCAGCACGGGAGCTCCACAGGGAACTGTGCTCTCACCACTCCTCTTCACTATCTCTCAGATTTTCAGTGCAAGTCTGAGTCCTGTCATCTGCAGAAATAGACAGATGACACTGCAGTTGTGGGGTGTATAAGTGGTAGACAAGAGACTGTGTACATAGAACTGGTGGACCGCTTTGTGGCCTGATTTCAACACATGTCAGACATGAGGTAGCACGAAATTTGTTTTCCTGGTCAGCCCAATGACACAATAATGGATATTAAAAATAAAAGAAACGTCCATAAATAAAGAAAAGACATCAGTAACAATCAGCACAAGACAAAGGAGATGACTGTGAATTTTAGGAGTAAACAGTAAATACCTTGTTCACCTGAACAACAGACTGGACTGAAAACGCAACAGTGATGCCGTCTACAAGAATCGAAAGAGCATTTCTTGAGGCATCTTAGTCCCTTCAACATTTTTGCACCAAGATGTCGTCTATCTCCTATAAGATACACATCATCTAAACAAATAGTGCATTTCATTAACTCTATGTTGAGTTTACTAAAAAGCACTAATCACAAGTTTCCAGTAACTGTGCTTGAGGTCTTTGTGGAACCAATATATAAACCTACTGTTATGCAGACAAAGAAGTAGTGGTTCTGCTCACTCATAATTTTTGTCATCCTCAGGGTAAGACAATTAGGATAAAACATACTCTGAGAGGGTAAGGAGAAAAAAAAGATTAATAAGTAATAAACTTAAAGAGACTAAGAGCACTAATAATTAATACTTTGTGTTTCTTTTTTCCAGATAAGCTCTTACTAAAATGGACATTTACCGTACAGTTGAAAATATTTAATGACTTTTTTTTAATGGCAAAGAGCTTTTTGATGTAGTAGTGCTAATTCATCAAACAACACTGATAAAGCTGTCACTCTTTCAGGGCACACTATCTTTTAGTGACCATGTAGCCTGCTAAGTTGATCAAGTTTCACTTCTGAGAGGTTCTGTCCTCATGCCACTGTGAAAACGGGTTTCAGAATCCCAAGAATATTTCAAACCTAGTGTAAGCAGACTGAAGAAAAACATCTCCGACATGAACACTGTCACAGAGTATGGGCAGTTTATGGATTTTTAAATTAGGTTTTATTTCGGCAACGACGTATACAGTCAGATTGCACTAGTCTGACACTTTCTGTTTTGCTTGTAAAAGCATGCCAGTGTGTGTTTTTGTCATCGCTCTCAGGATTACTCCACCCCCATCTTTACCTCTGCATCTCTGAGCAAACGGTTGCGCAGATGACTCACAAGTTCTCCCAATTGTTGCCAACATTGTGACAAGTCAATTCAATTCAGCTTTATATGGTGCCAAATCACAACACACTGCATCTGAAGGCACTTCAACAACACAGTTCAACTTATTCCAAATTAGTCCAATTACAACAAAGCCAATAAAACTATGTAAATGTTGTTTTGCAAAAAAAAAACAAAAAACCCTAAAAACTAACATTATGTATAGCAACATGTTGGAGAGATTGTGTCTGATTTATCTTGATTCAGTTTGCCAAAACAGCCCCTTTGAGTGGGAGCCCTCTCTTTTCCTCTTTTATCTCTGTGCCCTACAGAACCACAGCAGCCAGTATGTGAGCTGTGTATTAATGAACTAATATCCTCGGTATGATTTAAATGTAAATATAGGTTAAATCAATATGCAGACATTGTCAAAGATGATTTATTAGATGACATTGCATGTATAGAATCGGTTACAGCCAGTTAACGTGTAGTCTCAATGATTTCCCCCAGAACCAATTCTTCATGGCCTCTGGTCACTAGTTAATGTCAAAATAAGTCTCGTCTCAGGAAATAAAAAATCCGTATGTTACCCCAGACATCTAAACAAGATCACAGTAATAACATCACATAAATAAATCAATTAAACACCATGTTCATGTCAGCAATACTATGAATCTTTGATAGCAATGTAATGCTTAAGAATTTCTCCGTGGACCTCTTGAATGTCTGGAGAAGCTGAATCTTCTACAATAAATGGCTTTAATAATGCACTTGAATACGCCTTACCCGCTGCTCAACACATGTCATTGTTTTTAATTATGTGCTGGAAACTATCAAGAGTGGTGTACAGCAAGTTACCTTGGTGTCTCTTTTTGCTGGCAACATTTAATAAAAGGCATGACATGACACAGCTTTCCTTGAAAGGTCACAAACAAACCAGCGAACCACAGAGGCTCAGAGAAACTGAGCAAAACTACTTAAGACGGCAATGTATTTATTGATTGATTTGAATTATTCATTTGCATTTAGAAATGCATTCATGTTCAAATTTGTTATATTTTTAACATGTAAAAATATGTTTCAATATGTTGTTCGATGTGATCTAAATGGAAAAACCTGGAAAAGGTTAGAGAAGAAACAGGTCAAAGATGATTATATTGTGACTCACTTTTTATTTTCATTTCTTATTTTTTGGAGGTGGGAGAGGGGGGTGGTTACTGTAGAGAACTCAGCATTTGTGTGTATTAGGGGGAGGGTAAAGAAAAGGCAGCATATGCCTTTTAACATCTAAACCTCCTTATTCCTATGTAGGTTCACAGGAATCTGCTGGGATCCATCCCAGTTCTCTTCTGGTGAAAGACAAGGTTACACCCTCGACAAATTGCCAGTCCATCATGGGGCCACATAGATACAAACAACCACACACATCACTGCTATGGGCAGAGCACCCAGAGAAAACCCACGCAAGCATGGGGAGGACATACAAAACTAAACCGCCTTTTTGTCTGTAGGGTTTGTGCAGGAACCTCTATGCTGTGAAGAAATGCGGGTTACCACCAAACTACTGGGCTGCGCAAGGCACCATAAAAATAAAAACGAAAACAAATTGGCCTCTTCATGTCTTCATTCAGGATTACCATAAACCACTAGGTGATCTTAACATTGCATCTATTTATGTGGATATACTAACCTCAACCAGTTTGCCTTACTTTAGTCAGGATGCAGTTAATAAGATGGGACTGATGTGATCAAAGTGAGCGAGCGAGAGAGAGGGAGAGAGAAACCACTTTCACACTTCTTTTCTTTATTCTGCCTCCACTCTCCAGCTTTACACTGGCAGTGATCCCACGAAGGCGCAATACAAATGTGCCTTCACAAAACATGGTGTTCTGTGATCACACACACACACACACACACACACAAACAGCAATGCTGGCCTCAGTTCCACCGTCACTGCTGGCATTTGCAGTTTTTTCACTGCTGGAAAAGTGACACATTAAATCAGAATAAGCAGGCGGAGGCTTCTCCAGGTTGCTAAGCAGCAACAAGGTTAGCTGAATAGATAGTGCCCCAACTCAAATGACAAAGTACATGATATGGCCAATCCAGATGGTATCTGCCTTTGCAAGTAGATTTTTTTTTTGTCCCTTAGTTCATTGATAGCAAGCATTCACACCATTTCTGTGACAGACAAATATTCTCTGCACGGTGTTCGCAGCCGTCCCCATGCCCCTGTTGCACCTTTTAGCATTGCCAATTTCAGACAGCGCTTATTTCACCCCATGATGTCCCTGTTACTACTTCCCAAGGCATAACAGAGGGGTACAGTGGCTGTAGACAAGTATTAGAATTCCAATTATGAGCATTTCATTCAGTGGGGCAGAATAAATGCACTACATTGGCAGAATAAACGAACTGTGTGAATGAACCTAGAGAGACAGAGAATTGACGTTATTAGATGCGTCAGATCCCTTGTTTATTTGTTTCTTCTTCTCTTCTTTTGCTGCATTCTTTTTTTCTTTTCTTTTCTTTTTTTTTTTGTGCTGCTGGCCAGCAGAAGTGCACATCACCGCCACATCGTGGTCAGCTGTGTGGTCACTCTGGCTGATTAATACCTAACCTTGGAACATTTTATGGCATTATTTAAATATAAAAGACTTTAGTTATAGTTAGGTGATGGATTATATATGCTTCTTTATTGCTACTTTCTGATTACAGCCGTGACACAGATTTTTTTTATTTTTCATGTTAGAGTTGTTTCAGTTTCATTACAAGGAATATTTTATTACTTTATGGAAGTGTTATGGAGCTCTTGTGGCCTCCTGTCCCGACTATCAATGAATACCAGCCAAAGAAAACTCTGGACTACAATCTTGGCCATCTCTTGCCACAACTGCGTACTGCTTTACTGCTTTACAGCTTTACGCCACACATCAATCTACAATGATTGTGCCACTTTCAAAAGACAAGCTGTCAATTGTTACTTTTTTTATAAAATAGAAAATGTATCACATATCTGGCTGTGGTTATACTTAGATCCTGCAGGTTGTTGAATCCTTTGAAATGACCCTTTATGTAATTATAATTATATCCGCAAGTGTTGTGTTTTCCTATCTTCTTAAATCTTTGCAGATTAAGAACTTGCATCTTAAGCATCTTTATTTTCCAGTAGTAAACTTTGACCGTTAGTGTACATGTAAGTGAGTGTGTTTGTTACTGAACGACATGAGTGAAATGTCTGACGGTGTCTTATAAATTGCAGCGTTGTTGAATAAATAAATAAACTATGCAACCCATTGAAAACGTCAAACATGGCTATTACGAACAGATATACAGCATAATTTCAGTCCATCCGGCTCCCTCATTAGTCTTTCTGTGTTTGGAATACGCTAAGCTTGTTGCATTAACAAAGCTGAGGAAATTCTTATAAAATATTTACTGTCATTAAACATCTGATGAAATATTTGACATTTTAAAAGAGTACTTAGATCTGTGAACTCATGTTGTTCTTGTTTTTCAATTCCTGGAGGATGAAAATCAATTATGCTCACTTAAATGTTTTGAACTGTTTTGAACTTGAATCTCATTTGATCCAAGCGTCCAATCACAAGACAGCTCCCAGAAGTGTCAAAGGTTTTAGCAAAACCGGAAAGGTGCAGGGGATGAAGAGGTAAAAAAAACAAACAAATTGGCAACGTGGTTCAGGAGGGGAAACCCAGGGTCCAACTAGACAGAAAAACAGTTCAGAGACTGTGACCCAAAACATAAGCTGACAGATGTTTACCAGTGTCAAAGCTGAGCCCTTCAGTGAAGACAAGAAGCAGTGACCCCTCTAAAGGTCAGACAAAGTCAGCAAAAGCAGTGAAGCAAGGATGTTGCAGGAGTTTGCTCCGAGTCCAGCAGAGCAGACAGGTGAAGCAGGTCCTGCTCTGAGAACAGGTAGGGGGCGAGTGATGCAAGAACTCGTCAAAGGACTCCAACAGGGGTCCAGCTGCGCTCACAGACTCAGAGGTTGATGACTTCAGGTTCCGGTGATGGTTTCACCAGACCATTCACAGTGATAAGAACCTCCTGTGCAGGCGCCGTATCAGAGACAGGAACTGTAGGTGCAGACTTGAAGAGGGAAACTGCCTCTGAAGGCTCTGATACAGGAAGTATCTCTGTGGGTGCAGGCTCAGACAACAAGAGGAAGGCTGCAGGTCAGCCAGACGTAGATGACAACCAGTTACAGAGACTAAGTTTCTCCTCTGTAGCTGGTTCAGAAGCTAATTCCAGCAAGTCACTTGAAGGCTTTTTAAAAGAGCACTTGGTGTTTCTGGGATCCATTGTATTCTGACAAGCTTCCAAAGGAGGCTCCCAGGTCTTACCAGCATGGAAAACATGCTGTTTGTAGTCTGTAGAGGAAGGAGAAACTAACATCTAAGGTTTTTTTTTTGTCTTTGTTTGTTGTGATGACAGCAAGTGAGAGATAAAAAAAAATGCCGTAAAATAGAAAGTGGAACATAAAGGTCTAAGTCTTGGACTCTCGTACAATCACAGATGTTTTAAAACTAAGCATGACAGTAATTTTCAAAGAAGGGTCAAGAATGCATTATGATATTAAAATGACCAGGACATGTTGATCATAGATTCTTTATATTTGCTGATGTTAATTAATGATGATGGGTAAAATGAAATCATCAGTTTAGTCAGAAGATTTTGCAGAAAGGAGTGTACTCCTTGGGGCCGGTGTGAATTAACTGGCCAGTAAACCTGGCTTTGCGAGGCTGAAAATGAAAACATGATATGGTAACATCTTTGTTACAAACTGAGATTATTAAAGCAATGTCCCTTGGCAACTCATTAAACCATCAGTTCAGGCCATATTCTTCTTAAGCCTTTAATTAAATTTGAATGATTACAAAATACAGAACAGTCAACAGCATTATGGCTTCCAGCTAGAACTGCATTATGCCAGCAGCCGGATGACTTAAAATGTTTTTTTTTTTTGTTTTTTTTTTTTTTCACTACTCGCTCACATCTCCTTGGCATGCTTGTTGGTCTTTATAAAGCTGACATTCATTACTGTCCATGTTTATGTGTTCTCCAGTCTTCTGCGTCTTTGGGATGGATTAAAAAGTCAAATCACCAAAAATACTTTTTGCTGACATTTATTGGGGTTGAAGCCTTTTGAAAAACATGGTTTGGCAAATAGTACAGATTAATAAATCAAAACCTTTCCTGACAAACATTAGAACAGAACTAGGCCTTCTTGCAGAATGTTCATTGTATGCAATTATAGAGATTTATTAACATGTAGAAGTTTACTATAAGCATAATTAGATTAGATTTTTCTTTTGTGAACTAAACTCCACTAATAAGGACAGCAGTGCCACAATTGTCTCAATTTCCACAATTTTCAGTATGCTGAAAATGTTGGTATAATTTAAATGGGAAGTCTTTCTAAAAGCAAGGGATGTCAAGTAACTTTTAAACTGTTACTTTTTCAAAAGATTTTGTGTTTTTGAGAGCTAGAAACTAAAAGAAAAATCAACAAATATTGAGAAGGACTGAGCTTACTCGTAGGGTGAAACGGTGAATAAAAGAAGGCGGATGGATGGATGGATGGATGGATGGATGGATGGATGGATGGATGGATGGATGGATGGATGGATGGATGGATGGATGGATGGATGGATGGATGGATGGACGGACGGACATGTTATCTAGAATTTATAAACATACCCCCAGGAAAAAACATCACAACCGCTGAAAATGCATACACTGAGTACAAGCAATGTCAAGGTGACATTTAAATGGTTTGTTGTCCAAGCCTTTAAAGCGCAAAGCGATAACTAACGTGTGGTCTCACGGTGCTCAGAGCGATGTAATTGTAGCATGTCATTGGAGAGATACTGTAAAAAATATATTATTAAAAATGGAGCTTTGATGGTTATAAACAGGTAAGACAAATGTCATCAGTTTCATTTACAGTGCTAAAACAGACACAAGGCTGACCCCACTCAGGTACCAAGTTTACGTAATTTAATTATAACAATAATACTGAACACACACAAAGCCATGGAAATCACCATGCGGCGTAGAGAGGTGAGGGGCTTTGTTGCTCAAATCATTTCAGGCACTGTTGGTCATGGGACAGTAAGCAGGAAAACAATGATAAAAAAAAAAAAAAAAAAAATATATATATATATATATATATATATATATATAGATATATATATATATAGTATATATATATATATATATATATATATATATACACATATATATATATATATATACATATATATATATATATATACACATATATATATATATATATACACATATATATATATATATATATA
The DNA here is from genome assembly GCA_014839995.1 of Xenentodon cancila. Taxonomy (NCBI): domain Eukaryota; kingdom Metazoa; phylum Chordata; class Actinopteri; order Beloniformes; family Belonidae; genus Xenentodon; species Xenentodon cancila. Next base: position 16,256,844 of record CM026197.1, read on the forward strand.
TATATACACATATATATATATATATATATATGAGCTCCACATATTATTTAAAAACGTCATCCTGTTTCAAAAGCCCTGAGTTACAGTTACTTTTTCCTGTTTTGATTATTACCAGGAGAAGACCAGGTTACAGCGGCAAACCATGTCTTCCCATGCGGTCTCCAGTCTTGCATAAATTCATCACAGACCCTTTATATTCCACACACAAATTAATTGTACCCTCTGGCAGGCTCCATCGACCACTGTAAATGAAACAAGCAGTTTGCTCTCACTCTCTCAAGTCATCAAACGCAGTTACACACGCAACAGTTTGATATTCTTTCCAAACAGATATTTGCATGTGCTTACTATTCTGTTAAAGCAGCTTCGCTCAGATTTACCTTTCAGTTGTCAAGGCAGTTTTACAGGAAATATAATGTGGTTGTCTTTTAGACTCCCTCCATGGTTTGTCACTGGAAATAAACCGGTGGTATGAGCAAGCATACCTGGTAGTACACCTCACTCTACTTATGAATGTATACTTTATGCATTTTATGTTTCCATTGGTTTGAAAATTGAGTTGAGCATCTCTCATCAGTCTGCAGTACTTTTAAAATACAGCTTTTCTCCCACTTGCGCTCCTATTCATAAGTTCTGTGAGGATAATAAGAAAACAAAGCATAAACATGTACACACACGTATGGATGTTAACATCAGAGTAGTGAAAACACCATCAGCCGCAGTCGATTTCACACAATTCTGTTCACCAACGGTTTCTTTTAATGATTTGCGTAGAATATCTCAGATGCAGCATCTCCAACTCTTCAAGTCTGTAATGCCCATTCATTTGATTGCAAATACTGACCTGTGATACAGAATAGAGCAGGACTACGGACTAAGCTGATGTCGGTGGCACAACAGGAAGGTTCACCGCCCCCACTCGCACTGGAGCACAGCAGCTTGACAGTGGGGGCTTCTTATGCGCCTTTATCATATCATAAAACACCAAATCAAATTTCTAGCCAGTCTCCACACAAGACAACTGCCTGCTTTGAAACAGGCTCACCCATGTAAAAGTTAATGGGCTAGCACTAGCTGTGTAGCACAATTTGATTATGTGTCACTCGTGGTGTGGCGTGAACACTTGAATATCCCCCAACTTTCTGCCCATTACATTACACGGAAAACACAGTTTAGTTTGGCACCACTTGACTTGACCCCATTCGGAGTCGATGGCCAGCAGCTCCGAGGATGCTGCCAAAGCACGTGTGAAGAAGGCTTCGCACATAAGTACCCGGGTTCTGTATGCCAGTAGCGTGATGAGCGCCTGGATGTTGAATCGCAACTATCGTCCGTAAGTCAGCAATGAAATTACAATTGCGATTAAATCAAAGGAAATGAATATACATCAAGAGAAATTATAAAATGATCCCTTTGTTTTCTGTTTTGATACTTCACTTTGCTTATTTAATATCCCAATTTATTCTAAAAAGCCAGCTGTTTCTAACTCTCTACAAAAACCTTCACATTGCCACGATGGAGCCCTGACTCTCAGATTGTCCACAGAAACACACACACACATAACATAAGGAGTCAATTTAAGGTTTGAGAACCTAAATTCTTGGAGCATAAAATACTGATTTTCTTGTTTAGCAGTAATGTTTGAAGTTTGATTAGAGACAGTAGGGCTGCCAGTGGATGAACTGTATCTTAGGACATTTAAGCACTGGCTTTAGTTCTTGTCTGTGGTGGTTGTTTCTTTGGCTGAACATATCGCTGCAACAAGCAAGCTTCTTGCAGCTCACAAGAAAGATGAGTCTGCGGTGAGTGGCATTAAATAAGTCAGAGCCGAGGACTGCAACTGGAGCAGCAGCTGCGGAGGATACGCCTTCAGTTGTCACAAGTGTGACAACTGAAATGCAGCTGTCATCCTTTTGAATCTGAGTGTTTGGGATTCCTTAGTATAGATTTATAAACGTGTAAAGCAAAGAAAAGACATTCTTAAATGTATAAATAAAGAATGTGTTATATAAAGCGAGGACTCTGAGTAGATAGTGATTTGATAAATTTATTCCCCCTATTTACTGCAGTGGAACTGGCATGAAGTGCCTGAAGTGAACTCAAGTTAATAGAATCAAATTATCTGCGTTGAGGTCAGGTGACGTTCCATGAAATTCCATGACAGTCAGGTTTCCTTGGTTTTGTCGGTTTCGTCAATGTCAAAGATACATCCTCAGATGTTCCAGTATATGTAAGGTGTTACTATAAAAGTTTTTTTTTTTTTTTTTATACACTGATAACAGTGTGGTCCATGCTTCATTACAACCCCTTTAATCATTTAGGTTGGTCAGGTGATGTATTACAAATATAGATTACACCAACATAAATTAGTCCAAATTTTCTTATGAAATACATTTTCCTACTAAGGCCTTGTGGTGTGACTAGCTTAAGTTACTCCATCAGTGTCCTGATAAACCTTTTGAAAAGTATATTACAAATACAGAGACTTGTTTTATTTTCATGTGGTTTCACCGACAACTATTCAACTCAAATGAATTTGGTCAACCCTGGCTTGTAGTTTTAAGACACACGTATGCGTGCGCACACACACACAAACACACACACACACACACAAACACACACACACACAAACACACACACGCACACACACACACGCACCAGTTGCCAACACAACACAGACGGTTTACTTAGCATTTGTGATTCAGATTCACAAGCTTCTTGCATTGGATCAACACCAGCTGTCAGGTTGTCTTTCCGCAAAACCCAGCAGCACAGCTAGTGGGCCTTGTTCATAAAACAGTCCTTGATGAAGTGTTTTCAACAAATAAATACATGCTTTTCATTCTGCCTTGGAAAAACCTTAATCGTGCATCCACTGAGCCATGGTCAGCCAATTTTACCTCACAACCAAAAACACATTTCATCGTAAGCATGAAGGCAAAATACTTACAAAACAAGTAATTGCAGCTCCACCAGAATAGAAAACATACTTGCTGCTGCACAGTTGTAAACGTCCACTTTTACCATAAGTGCTGAAGCTCTGGCTCTTATGTGCTCTTATGCTCAGCCAGGAGAATGTAACAGTACAAGAAGACTGTGCCCTCCGTGATGTCATAGAGAGCTACCATTAGAAAAAAATCTACAGAAATGTGTGTTTTATGAACCTCCGGCTATATCTAAGATTATACTTTTCTTGCTTTTAAGCATAAAGTATTACTCTTGCCAGGCACATGTATGTCATAATTACACTACAGGTAAGTCAGAAAACTTGGAAAAGCATAATATGTTAATATCATAATAATATTCAAAGTGGCACTTTAAACAGAGTTGTCAGTTTGTTCATCTTTTGGCAGAGTGTGCTTGTGTTCTGTCAAGCTTTGCGTTCATTTTTCCATTGTTTTGTTTTTTTGTTTTGTTTGTACTCGACACCCATATTTTATATGTGTCTGCCTTTTGGTCTTCTGATAGAAATGTTGTCCTGTTTGCTGTGTTGAATGATACTCTATCTATCTAACTCCATGTGTGTGTTCTTCTACTTACAAGTGAACATATCTTGATCTACAGACCTTCTGATAATCCACTCAGTTTTAGTCCATTTAATTGCACTTTTCCAACAAATGATGCATCTTCCACAGACATCACTATTTCCTTAGACGCCTTCAGTAAAGCTGTGATTTGTAGCTGTAAAAGTGTTATTTAAAATAATATAGTAAGAAACAACGTGCTGGAAGCTTGGTAGATGCGTCAGCACTCCTTTTGACCGTCTTTAATTTCTTCATAGGTCACTCACACATTCTGGTATAAATGTCATATGCTAAATAGATGGATCAAATGACCAAAACAAAACGTCCCATTGAGTCTGTTCATTTCCATAAACTTATAGTAAGCAGAATTTACAAATTTCAAGACAGAATATTCGTGAAAGAAAGGGTCATCATCAATCTGCATTATATTTGAGAATAATTAGAATTCTTGATTTTTGAAAGCCAGCAGAAAGATACAGGGTGGTTGGGGTGACAGGTTAATTGAGGACTAATACCCTTCAGAATGATGGATTTTAGTGACTTAAGATGTCAGAATTCATTATAGGAAACTGAAATTTGCAATTAAAGGGGAAGGTTGCGTACAGAATTCTTTCTTTTTAATTCCCCCTTGCCTCCTCGCCTGTTATTAATGTTCTGCATGTCCGTAATCTGTTCTTTCCTTAGGTACGCTCCCACTCTAACACAGTTTGGAAAAACATGGCTTAAATGAATGAACTCATACAGTCCATCAAATCCTTCTCACTAGACTATGAGGCCATGCTAGATTAGGATATACCTGTAGATAATTTGGAAGAGGGAAAATAAAATATTCAAGCTTCAGATTTTAAACACAGATCCTCAAATGTATGTTTCCCTCTCAGACAGTTGCTATATTATTTTCTGCATTAAGAACTTGAAACACGATTACTTAACATTCGGCCCCATGAATTTATTCTGAATGTGGTATGAGTTTAATTCGCTTAAATCATATTTAACTGTCTAATATTTAAGTTATACTTTGTGATGTTTTACTCACTCTCCGAAGATTAAATGGTGACGGATAGTCAACCACTCTTTTATTTTACATTAGAAAAAAGTGAAAAAATCTCTAAAATAACTTCTGTTACCAAAGTTATGAGAAAGGAAAGTATAAATACATCTAGTTTAACTCTTTGTCTTGTTTCTTTTCATGGTCAATCATTTTTTTTAATTATGAGCTCAGTGTACTAAAGAACTGGTATCAGATGATATTCAAGAGGACATTTCATTTTGAGCTTCATAAATAAAACAGAGAAATAAATTCACACACACTGCAGCACTGGATTAATCTAAATCGCATATATTAGAATATTTACCATGAATAAAGTAAAAAGTTTATACTGGCGGCAGCAGAGTGTGGTGAATCAATACATTTCAGTGGATTTGTCTTTGTACTAACAACAGGAAAAAGCCTGATGAACAGTATTTGCCTTGTTTTGGTAAAATGCAGGTGCCGGGTGTATAAATGAAGTATCTCTGGTTCTCTGTTAGGACTATCTTAAGTAGCAGCATAATAATTCCACTATCAGCTTCTATATCAGCAGACAAAGTGACAAATGGCACACAAGAGCCTCTCAAATATTCAAGGAGGGCGGAGAGGTGCAGGAGTGGTAATGGAAGATACTGTTTTTGTCGATTTAGTAAAAAGAATTGGTATAAAATTTGCTGAGAGAGATCATCAGGGAAAAATGGGTTTTAAAAAAATTGCATTTTTGGAGTTTATATGTTTACTTGTAAACATAAAAGTGTTTTTGGGCAGATACTGAATTATTAGGAGTCTTATTATTCTTTCTCTGCACCCCACCCCCATCCGCGCACCTCTCATTGGCTCCATCATTCGGACAGCTGGAAACAGAATTCATCCGATTTGTTCTGCTGCTTTTCTCTGTCCCAACTGCCCCATTCCCCCCCACCATTCCCGTGTCCCCCTCACTGTCGTAATAGGATCTGCAGGAATCATTCAAACGCTAGATATAATTTACTGCTTGCCGTGCACAATACCCCCTCCCACTCTTACCCCCTTTCTCAATCGCACAAGGTGCCCTGCGGATGAACTAATCATACTTGAAATATTATTTCTGCTTCTTATTCCTCCATTTTATGAACAGCTCCCTTTTATGGTGCAATGGATTTAACCCCTGCTCGCTCAGACTCACACCAGTCTGTGCAGACGGGGAGAGGGTGGGTGAGTGGTGTGGGCGGATAGGGATGGACATCATCTTTCATATATATGTATTTTTTCCATACTTCTTTGTTCACATTTCAACCTTGATTTGATTTGTTGACTCTAAAAAACAAAAGGAACAAAAAAAAGTGATTGTTAGAGCATGTGTATAACTTAGCCGTGGACATCGCATGGAAAACCATAAAAACAATTCTGGGAGCTGTTTTACCCATAAACCCGCTGCTCCCTTCATGCAGTCCACACGTTTGGACACGTAGCTCTTCTACGTTTATATTTTATGTCACAGTAAATGCCCTCATGCACGAAAACTAGTATTAGCATGGGGTCTTGCTGTTGTTATAATAAAAAGATCATTCAGAACTATTACAAATGTGCTTCCTTCTGTGATATTATATGCCTTTTAGCAAGGTTTTTGAAACGTACTCCAGGCTCAGTATGCGAGTTTTGAATTGATTTGATTGCATGAGAGACACTTCCCAACATAAAATCGTTCGATGATGGACAAAGACACGTGTTTACATGCGTTCCTCTATCATTGGCTTGCTCATTGGTTGTCAAACAGGGGCTTCCCTGGCAGCTCCAGATATTTGGCACGTTAAAATATTCTTCCATGGTCAGAAATGGCTCTGCAGCGTGTCAGCGTGCGCCTACGACGTGACATGCTGGTAGAATACTCCCTCAATGAGTGTAAATTCCTCATTTGAACGGTCAACTTTAAAATGAGTTTTATATCACCCGGAGTGGGAGAGAGTGGTATTACAAGGCTCATCAGCACAGTATTTTCAATGGAACCGTCGCTTACACAGTGGATCAGTGTGTTTAACATGGTGTCAAAATGATTGATATTTGATATACTTGTATTCGTTAGGAAAATTTTAAGTATTTCAAAGTGTAATTGCCACATATGGCAGCTTTAAAGTTTGAAATTATGTCCTATTAGTGTGAAAGAAGTACCCGTTTTACTTTATGAAGTACAGCTGTTCAACTACTCTTTGATGGAAATATCTAATCAGCAAATCACATGGCATGTAAGCATTCTAACTTGGCCAAGAAAACCTGCTAAAGTTCACACCAAGCACAAGAACGTGTCAGAAAAACATGGAATGGTTGCTGGTTCCAGATAGACTGGCTTAAACGTTTTAGAAACTGCTGATCTGCTGGGGGTTTTCGTGAATAACCAACTCTACAGTTTACAGTGCAGCTGCAAAATCAGCCGCTACCTTGCGATGCTCCGATGTCGATTTCTCACAGGAACATTTCTAGCACCTCGGTGAATATATGACATCATGAATTAAAGTAGTTCTAAAGCAACAAAAGGGTAGGCTATACTTATAAGTTGTCCTTAATAAGGTGGCCAGTGGGTGTTTGTTGGTATGTGATGAAGATACAAAGGAAAAACTGGAAAATAAAAAGGGACAAATGCACATAAAGAAAAGACAGAAAGCAGCCATCAGCTGTTCACTTGTACCCAGGGAGCGCATTTACTTTCAATTGATTTCCAATGCTTTATTCAATTTCCTGTCACTTTTTATTGCAAGGACCCGTGATCTCAGTTAAGCTGCTTGTAGGAAAACCGAGGAAGTTCAAAAGTGATGTTTTAGAGTGTGTAACGCAACTGTAAAAGGCCCTGCGTTTCTTGTGAGCATCAAATACTACTCTTGGCAGGCACATATCAAGAACAATAGGCATCAAGCAACAAAAGTTATGGCAGAAATCAGCCAAATGAAAAGACCCAGTGTAAAAAATGAGCGTACAGATTAAATTGGTGGTATTCCAAAAACATACTGATGAGAGATTAAACTTGAACTTATGTAAACTGGTCAATCAACAGACAGCTCACTCGCAGATATCTACTCCAGTAATTATCGTTAATCACTGGATTTTTGTTCAACTTTGGCAAAAAACAAAAATATAGACAATCAGTTTTTTGGTTTGTTTACCATACCCCCCCTCATGCTCACATCTTGCAGGTTTAATCTGTATTCCATTTGTTTTTTCTTCAGTCTCCCCCTGTATGTTGCTGCATTTCTTTAATGCAGATTCATTCACCCAGTTTTTTGTCTCTGCCTTTTTATGTTGCCTTTTATCAGAAAGCGGTGAATATTTGGTTTGGTGTAGCACAACTCCAAACAAAGGGCTTTTTTTCAGCACATCTGCTTGCAAGGCAGGCAGGGCTTTAACACCTGGAAATAATAAAAGACCATCACTGAAAGAAGAAAATAAGGTAGGATTATTGTTCTGTGTGGGGAGGAGATTATGTTCAGAGAAAAGACGGGGGGTGCACGCCGCTTCACTTTCACCTCTAACAACTGAACTAGAAAGCGGCCACTGATTAAAAGTGAAATGAGGGGACAAAGAACATCTAGAACTGAAACACACTTTAGGGCAGACACAACTAGCAGAAAGCTTTATCTTAAATGGAAATAAAATGGACTGGAGTATTTCAAAGATGCTGCAGTATTATCACTCAGTTACAATTTCATTATCTTGGCACAGATTAAAATGATGTTTGCAGAGAGAAAGAACCGCATCGCAGTTGCCCAGCTGTGATGAAACTCATTTGTTTTCTTTTCCCTGCTTTCTTTTCTCTAAACTCAATCAGCTTGTAAGTTTATCACAGTTGCACATAAAATGAGAATCCCTGGATGTAATCTTATTTTTCATCAACACTATCTTAATCGACTTCTTTTGAGAAGGATATTTGTTATAAATATCTCATTAAAAAAAAATTATCTTTTTTTTTTTTCAAAAGTACAGAGTAGAGAAGATACAGTTCCAATCATTTTCAAACAAAGATATTGGACAGAACAAGTGTGAGGAATTTACTTCACAATTGAAGCCATTTTGGAAGTTACTGGAAACCAAAATGTTTGTCGGGCTTAACTGGAATTAAGCAACATCACCATGTTAAATGCATGCAAACTCTAATGGTGATGGCTTCTGAACTGAAGCCGGCTGCAAGGTGAGTTGAGCAAGTGTCACATCAACATAAAGTAGGTTTTATGAGCTGACAGACTGGAAAAATAACTGCACTGTTTACTGCTGTGTATGTAAATGTATGTACTGGTTTCATACTCCTTTGGGGACTATAATTCCTCAGCTATTCCTTTCCATGCTGTGTCCTTCCCATGGAATGAGCTGGAGGACACATAATATTAAGAAATCTTCTGCTGCCATGACTTGAATAGCTCTGCTTCTTTGTTTTATTACAATAAATTACGACGTCCTCATTTGGCCTTCATCCACACTTGTTGATCGGTTCTGGGTTTTACGTATGGCACCAGTGTTGATCAACACATAATTCCATGACACATTCTTATTGGTTGGTTAATAAACAGTCACACAGCGGGATGATCCTACTACATGTCTGACACTATCAGAAATTTGGTCACGCGACTTTTGTAAAGGTCATGGAACCTCCCAATGTAGGACCAACTGTTTGTTAGCCATGATCAAAGATATCCACACAGCTCTTTCACGTGGTACGTCTTTCATCTGGGACAGCTAAGGATCACACAGTGGAGACCCGGCTTCAGCCAGGTAACTCCTTTGCGACGTTCAGCCACTTTATTTTATTTGCAGGCCAACATCAAAGCACACAGATCTGAGAACGTACAAAGACAACAGTGAATGTTTCTCTCCCCAGGTGTATGATGTTTCAGCACAGAGTATATTGTCCTACAACCTCCAGTACAATCCACACAAAAACAATTCAAACTGAGGACGGGGAGTAAGAGATCCACATGTCTCCCTTTCTCATCGCTCTTCCTCATGTTGGCTGGAATCATTTGTTTGTCTAATCGACATGTAAGAGACGACTGATGTCTCCATTTCTTAGGTCTTGAAGATGGCTCGCCTCCTTTTTTCAGTTTTAACTGAGTGGTGAGGGATTTTTGGGGGGAATGGAGCAGTCCAGTGCAGCGCACAGACCTGTATGATGGAGAAACTAAACAACAGATCCACAACCAGGAAAGGCTTCTCCTCAAGTCGAGACTCAGAGCTCCACTTACATCTAAACAACACAAGCCCTCTTTTGAGAACAGTATTGTTGAAATTCTGGACAGAGCAGGCAGATGGTCTGAGACAGGTGTGAATAAAGCTATCTATGTTAAATTGGGGGAGTAAAATACTTTAAATACAAGAGGTTGCTTCAGGCTTGACTTTCCTTCCTACAACCCCTCAGACCTTAATGCATGGGACCAAATAATCCCATATCCTGGCCAAGTAAACAACATACACTTGAGAAACGACCTACAAGAGACATGGGTGGGTCCATTTTTTTAAAAATTTCTAAGCCTGATGGTTCTCACCAGTCCGTTAGAGCTGAAGAATAAGGTTGGGTGAGAGGTAGAACATCATTCCAGTTCCGTTCTCCTTTTGGAGGATTACAATGACCCGGATGACTGGGAAACTACACTACCTGAGCGTAAACGCATACCTTAGTGCATTAGTCAGGCAGGAATATTTGGTTAAAAAAAAAAAAACAAGATATGTCAAGGTAAAGGGAGAAAAATGAATGCATTGTGGAAAGACTGGCCAGCGCTTGTAATTCGAGTTTGATAAGTATCATTTCAAAAACGTCCGTATTATGCTGCAGAAGTAGGCAGTCGTTCGAAAAGGCTGCTCACTGACCTTGGCATGATATGCTGAGAGTGTCATGTTCCTTCGAGGAAGATGGTGAGACTGATAGTGAAGCAAACCAGAGGATATGCTACGTTTGCTGTAGTATGAGCGAGTTTGTGTTGGGGGTGGGGATGAGTTTCAGGCAGAAGGCTGTAGATTAATTGGCTATGATTCACAACTATAAGAATTGTAGGGCAACGAACCGCTTGTTTAACTGACTCCCACTAATGTGTAGGTGGTATGATACGAACTAACGAGTCTGAAACAGAATTAATAACAAAGGAAAAAGAGTTTAATGCATTTTTATGTTTTCCAACACAATTAGTCAAACTGAGGGTGGTGCACAACAAAAAATTAATGTATAAATGAACAGGCCACATTACTTGAAACACATTTGGCTTCCAGTGCAGTAAATTAGTTTTTCTTTGTAAGATTTATTAAGGCTCAAGTTTCCAGCTCTTGAATGTGCACATTGTGTGGTTCTGCTGGAATCAACAGGCCACAACCTCTTGCTCTCACTGAAGTAGTTTACATCTGTATGTGAAGCGGTGAGACCGAGAATCAGTAGCTCCAGCTCAGAGGCCGTGGTTCTCAGAAACATGCGGATGCCCTCTGTGGGCTCGGGGAGGAGATGCTGCCTCAAGTGGAGCACTTCAAGAGTCTAGGTTCATGCCCATGAGCGGATGAAGAATGGAGTGGTAGACTATACTCTGAGTGGGTTTCTTGCTCCCTCAGGAGGGGTTTCAGGCATAGCCAACTGGGAGGAGCCCCCAAGGAACACCAAGACACGCTGGGAAAATGATACGTCTACATTCACACTGCAGCTCAATTCTGAATTTTTGCCCATATGTGACTCGTAACGGATTTTTTTAATTACAGTCTGAACGGCTCAAATCCGATTTTTTTTTTTTTTTTTTAACTCAACCCAGGCCACTTTGATATATGATCCTAAATCAGATACACATCCAATCTTTGTCGAAGCAACTGCAGTCAGAACGATCATGTTGCATTTCACCCGACTTTGGCGTCACATACCTGTACAGACGTCCTGAAGCAGCACTGCTGTCTTGAAAAAAGTCAGTGTTCAATAATCATGATCGTGTTTTGCCCTGCGATGTCATTAGTATATTGTATATATGCATCTAGTGAAAATGATTTCCAAAGTTTTTTTTATCAAGACAGGACAGGAACTTGAATTAAGAGTCATTCACTGAAACAAAAACAACTCCAACTAACTTTTTTTTTTCAGACAAATTATGAGATAGTTCCATTTTTTTTTATTTTAAATTAATTTTGATGTTTCAAAACAGATTAGAACTGGGCTGCTCTAAGACAAGAATGGTAATGTCTGAACAGGAATAAATGAAAAGGAAGATTCAAAAACTTGACATCACATTTGAGTTTACAAGACAAGATAAGCCTCTGTGAGTGACAGCCCCTTTAATGGCCAAATAGAGCATCGAAAAGAACTATGCCTTTCTTTTCTGTCCGTATCCACATATGGATTGACTTTGCATGCTTACCCATATAGTAATTACTCATATACCTCATTGGCACTTATTCATGTGCAAATAATAAGTGATTCATTCATTTCAGAGAGGTCTCTGTAGGGCGCTTTAAGATTTAATTATGGACAAATCTCAGGAAGACAATGAATGCTGATGATAAAAAGCCTCACTCCTATTTGTACGTAATCAATGTTTAATATTTATCATTCAACAAGCTATTATGTGACAGGCATTAATGAGAACTTATCTTGAGTCCTTCTTCAGTAATTTCGGCTCTCTCATCGGGTGACATTACTGACCTCCCGTAGATGACAGAAGTGAAGCAGACTGCATCTCCCACAAGATCTGCCGTAATCTTTGAATTTTTTTTTTTTTTAAAGAGCTCTTGTTGAGGGTTAATTTGTTCATGTTAAATGACATGTTGTATTCTGTTCATTGTCTGCTAATCAGATTGTAATTACAGCAGTTTTCTGAGCCTGTCTGAACCACCCAGAGGCATGTTTGTGAGCTTTTGTTAAAAGCTTCAATACTTTTAACTCTTTAATATACCTTATAAATATATAAATAAAGGCTCAGAAAAGGTTGACCTGGATCATATTTATGAAAACCACACATAAAAATGCATAAAAATGACTAACCTAATATTAACATTCAGCTAAATCTTTTTTCATCCTGAATAAAAGCCACGGTAGTTTTTATGAGGGTAGAAAACGTGACTGACTGTGTTAGTGGCATGAAGCTTCACATATAGAGTATAGACAGTCGATGCGTTTAAGGCACGGTAATGTGCCCTCCCTCTCACTGAGAGGAGCTCTCAGACTGACTGAGGATGGTCTCAGGCATCCGCAGCACACCTGGCATCCATTATCTCTCCATTTCACAGGCTTGCACCCCCTAACAGGGCAGCCTGGGAATGGGCCTGGCTCTTTCATCTTCCCATCATTATAGCAGCCGGCCCAGGGTCAGGGCCCAGTCTGACAGGCATTCCAGCTGCAACACGCTACGACTGATTTTGGTTAAGGCTTTAAAAATACAAAACTAAAGTCAGAGAAATATTAATAAGAGCAGGTCTCAGAGCAATTATTGTATTAAGAATCCTTTCTCAGAGTTGACATTCTCCCCAGAGCTATGCGAAATATGAAGCTGCTTCTCGAAGCTGTGCCTCACGCTTCCCCCGCAGCATCACCCTCCCTCACCCATGCCTTCGACACAAGCGTCCTTTGTGGTACACGTACTCATGTGTCTCACTGGAGCAAGCGCAGATACACAACTGTTCCCCTGTTTGCTGACAAACATATGTAAAGGATTACAACGTTGGGTTTTTTTTTTTTTTTACCTTCTAATATGAAAATGGTGTTTACAAGTGTGTGGTGATACCATGCTGAGTGCTGGGTTTATCCTGTTGGTTTATTACTCCTAAATCTTGTCCACAGAGGGGTATTTGGAGCCAGATCAATGAGGAGCCAAATTCTTTTCCCTCAGCTTTTTAACTGTTCAAGGGGTTTTACAGACCCCTTTGGACAATCTGTGAAATACATTTATGGAGAGATGATACCCTGCCCGATGGTTCACGACTGACATGGTCTACCCATTATCATTTTGCAGATGAGGACAAAATGAGGTGTGATAATTGATCTCTCATGTACTCCAGCTCACTCTATCATGCTGCTATCAGCACAGCTTTGTTTCAAGGCAAAAACACTCTCAGGCAGGGCTCACGTGAAGCCTTTTTAATGCATCATCACTTCGAGGTTACAGAAATGGCACCGTGAGAAGTACTTTGAAGTGAAGTAAAATTATCCCTTATTTCTGCCCTCACAAATGATTTATTGAGGGGCAAAAAGTGGAGCGGGGGGTTGGAAGAAAAGGCCATATGAAGGATGGAAAAGGACAAACACATTCTCAGCACATATTCTCTTCATTACAAGTGTGTGTGCGGGGTGGGGGGGGGGGGGGGGGGGGGGGGGGGATGGTAGGGAGATCATTCAATTACTGACTGCCGTCACAGGCTAATATTCCTGCCTGTCAGGGCCCATTCTCAGTTTTGGTCAGAGTTCTTCTGATGGACTTCATTTCCTATTAAACAGAACCAGAAGGTGCTGTGAAAATGGTGACACCTGATCCTGTGTCCACAGGACAGGAAGGCTTTGGCAAGGCCCAAGGTCTGCTATGATGCCCACTACATCTTCCTCATCACGAATCTTAGGTTTGGTAAGCATGGAAGAAAGAGTTGTTGACTCACTGATTCAACCATCATAGTCTAAGTGCAGCAATTTGTATATTTCCTTCTTTTTTTCCCTTTTTTTTGTTTGGAGGGGGAAGTGTGCGGTTGGTAAGTTGCAATATGAGAATTTATCATTGTGAATCAGGAGAATTCTGGATTCAGCATGGCCAAGAGGAGTTGAATATGGCTGGAGGTGGTGCCAAGGTAGAAGAAGGGTTTACAATTCAGCGTCTTTCATGTTTGATATTATGGTTCTTCGTATTAACAATGTTGCCTTTATTTGCTTACAACTGCTGCCCTTATTTGTCTCAAATAAGACGGATTGTGTTTCAAATTAAACTTTTGCTCATGTGCAAAACAACTCGGCTTAGGTAGGTATTCTAATGACCATGTTGCAAATGAATGCAGTCTAGCTACAGTATTTATTGATGACACACTTCAGTTTGTTATATCAACACTGGTAAAAGCAGTTTACATGCAATTCAAATTGGAAACAAAAGACTAAAATAATCAAATAAAACATGCCATCAGCGGTCACCTATTAGTGAGAATGCTTAGCGTATAGTCTAGACATTTTTGTACTTTCTCACTGAATTATTCGTTATATTATATTGTTTTGTCAGCAAACACGTCAACACAGTATTAGTTTTTTTGGTTTTCTTGAACATTGTGGAAAAGGACTCATTGGTATAGATGGCTCGTCTCTCTTGGTCAGATGCAGACAGAATCATCTGCATTGCAGTGACAGTTTGAATGCTGAGACACATCATGGTGTGCCTCTGCTTCTCATTTTCTGCATTTGTTGTGTGGCGTGGTTAAAAAAAAAAAAACAAACTAGAGAACAATGTCTTTTTTTCCTTTCTTTTTGAAGACGAAGCCTATACTTACAAAGTTCAGCCACATCTTTTAAAGTCATTTTGTTGACAGTCGCCCAACATTTCTACAATGTATTCCTCGAAAAAGTCTGAAAGCTGATACTGAAGATATTTTGGAATACCAACAAGCCATTATTTCCCACAAATCAAGAACGCAGACATTCACATGGTCACACCACCCAACCTGGGTCACAGTATACATGTAGTGTCTGTGATATTCGATCCACTGGAGTTACGCTTGTCTTTTGTGTCACAAAAGAAAACATTTTGTGGTATGCTGGGGGATCTGTTACATACACTGCATTTAGAGACTAGACAGATCCCTTTATTTATTTATGTATTTATTTTGTTTGCCAGAGATTGTTGATGTAGATTGAAATACCCTTATTGGTTTATCTTCTTCTTTCCATAATGACCATGCAAAAGCAAGACTTTATCAAATTTAGCATATTAGATACAAATTTAAAAGAAATATTACAATGATGTTACTGTTATATATTCAATACTCAGCTCAAGCATCTTTGGTAGGAATCAGAACCTTTTCTCATGTCTGAGTCTTATGTTGGGTCATGGTAGCACTTCTTTCAACTTGATGCGTTTCGTGGTGTGAATTACTCTGTCAGCTTTAAGAACTCATATAGACACATTTGTGCCTCTCCACTATTAACTGGATGCACGAAGATGAGTTGAAAAGTTTACTTAAAAGTAAAACAAAGACTTTTTGACTCGTCAAAAACATGTCTACGCACCAGCTGCTCTACCATACATTACCAGGATGTGGAAAAAAAAGGAGTCTTATTACAGTACTTTCAGAATGTGCTGTAAAAGGTTCGGTGCTCCAAAGAGACATATGACTGTTGGAAGCTGTCAGCTGCACCTCTGACTTAAAATGACTGAGTTAGTGAGGTGCATTGAGAATGATAATTAAATATGGGGCCAAAGACTGGCAAGGTGGCCCCTGTACTTTTAGGCCGGGGGAGAATGGGCTGCGGAGCTCGCATTGCCCAAGGCCCATGTTAGACTCAGGCGCTAACCCAATTTCACACTTTGTGACTGGGTCTGGCCTGTTTCAATGCGGCCTCTGAGTGCGAGTGCCATCTGGCCCACGCCTGTGAAGGAAATGGCCTTGCTTTTCACACTGATCGGATTAGGGTGTTTTTAATTCATTCGGGATGTGCCCTTGCGTGTTAATTGGCTCAACATGGCCAATGAATCTTGCCTGTTGCTTGTCACAGGATGTTCCTTTCTTCAAACTTTCTTTAAGAGGTTTACTGCTCATAAGTTATAGGATTTGCCTTACGAAGTAACAAACCTTAGGAGATTGTGTTTATTGTGAAAGAATACAGTCAATTTTTATATTTTGTCTTCAAACAACAACAATTATGTTCATGTCATTTTACTACGCTAAATGTGTCCTTTCATATAAGGATAAACACTAACTTCATTGCATTTCAACCAATTTTCTCTTTCATATCAGTTACAGTACAAGTTTCAAGACAACAAATAGCGTAAAAGTGTCGTGACAAGAAATTATGGTTTAATGGTCTAAATGATGTATTCCTTATATTTAAATTTGGCACAACAGTTTTAGTTTTGTTGGTATTTGTTATAAACTCCAAAACGATTGACCTAAAGTTGTCCTCAAGGGTAATCCTGAAGCAAAACAGTTCCATTTCTGAATGAGTGGACATTTAAATCCTGACCGAACTTCAAACATCTTGTACAACTACAATAGTTTAAAAATAAACAAATTTTAGCACGTCATTTGAAGAATACCAGCCAATTCTCAGGCTTCTGCTCTTAAATGACACGTACAGGGGTCACTGGTAGTCAACGGGTTTTAATTATTGCTGCTTCTGATTATATGAGCAATACACATGCACTTCTTAAGAAGTTCACAGTCGGTAAGGCTGTGTTTAACTGGTTCTGAAATTTCCAAAACTATCGAAGTAAGACAAAATTTGGATACTGAATTTAAATATTTGTCCCTAAGAGCCTATCTGAAGCTAAAGCAATCTTGCTGTAAGTTTTTTAGCCCTTGAATTAATCAAATGAAACTGCCATGTCTGATGGTTTACGGCATGTTTTTCAGAGCGATGTGCTTTCAGTTTGTTTTTGTGCTTTTGGAGCTTAGAAATTGCCAGGAAGGGTTATCTTGTTTTGCACTTAATGAGACTCCAGCTGCCTGAAAAGACACGACAGTCACAGGTTTGTCAAAACATAACAAAAAATATATTTTATTATTGTAACAATTTTTAATGGATAATTTATCTGAGTGCTAATTAGATGATTGCAATATCTTGTGACAAAAAGTCTGCACTATGTTAAAGAAGGCCCTGATCCACTTGAGTGCTCATTAGGCACAATATCCCCAAGGTCAGTAGGTAAATGGCTCATACTAGCAAAGCGCCTTTTAATGTGAATCTAATTCATTAACACAAACACTGTCTGCCTCAAGGACACGTTGGTATGCAGTGGCGCTGGGGACCAAACTGCTGACCTTCCATTTGAATGACAACCTGCTCCTCTCACTGATCCACAGCTGTTCCTACGCAAAATGTAGCGGATGTCTGTACCTGGTGACCTGGAACCCGACCAACACCTTCATTTTGCTGAATTCTTACGTCTTGCCTGTTTGCATACGTTTGAATTTATGGAGTGTGACTATGAGTGTGACTCATATGTGCTTTGTTGTTTGGGGCACCTTATCTGCTTGTCACAAGGTGTTAGAAAAAGTTACACAGCCACTGATGCCAGTGTATCACTAAAGATATAAAGTTAATATGTAGGATTTGCCCTTTTTCATTTTGGTGAATCAGTTATGAAATTATAAACCTGAAATCATGTGTAAAAAGGAAAGAAAAAGCTGTATTAGTTAATTAAGGGAAATCACATGCTTTACTGTGCTCCTTCTGAGATCTTTCAGATGCTGGTCTTCATATTTTATCCATCCATCCATCCATCCATCCATCCATCCATCCATCCATCCATCCATCCATCCATCATCTATTGCTTATCGGGGCTCAGGTCTCAGGGGCAGTAGCCTAACTAGGGAAGCCCAGACTTCCCTCTTCTCAGTCACTTCGTCCAGCTCATCTGGTGGTATCCCAAGGCATTCCCAGGCCAGCCGAGAGACATACTTCCTCCAGTGTGTCCTGGGGTCTCTTCCCAGTGGAGCATGTCCAGAAAGCCTCACCAGGGAGGCATGCAGTAGGCATCCTAACCAGATACCTGACCCACCTCATCTGGCTCCTCTCTAAGCGGAAAAGGAATGGCTCTACCCCGACCTCCTTCCGATGACTCATTGTCTCACCCTATCTCTAAGGGAGAGCCCAGATGGTCCTGTGGAGGAAACTCATTCCGGCTTGTATTAGTCTGTAACCAGAGGTGAGGGTGGTAACCTAGACTGACTGGTAAACCAAGAGCTGAACCAACAACAGACCGATACGCATCAGTCCGCTGGGCAGTCTCTTGCTCCAATCCTACCCCAACTTGTGAACAAGCCCCTGCGATACCTGCACTCCTCCACGAGGGCTTTTTCGACTAAAGCAGTTCCAATGCTGGTTCAGAGCTAGTGTCAGACTTAGCACCAGTTTTTTGCTATTGGACCGGCAGCTGTGAGGACAGCACCGACTCAGTGCCAAGAAAACTAGCCTTAAATCCTTGCTGGGCCAGAGGCAAGAACCGCTACCACTTGGGTATTGTTGCCAACCGAAACAATGCTGCTGCAATATTTAAACAATCTCTATGAATTTAGTTTACTTTAACACAGAATATAACCATGAAACCTAAACTGAACCAGTGGAGCGAAGAGAAAATAAACGTTTTCTTGCGCTCTGGTTGTCAGCTGAGGTACAAGACAAGTTTGACGGGGCTACCAGGATGTTGATGGCAGAAAGTTGAAGTTGATTCTGGACTGCAAAAAGATTTTTAGGGGAAGACTCTGCATCTGCACATACCAAAATTCTTTTTCCATCATTGTTGTTCTGAGGGATTTCACACTCATTTTATGGATCTCCTGCTTCTATGTTGGCGATGGTGATGGTGATGAAGGTCCTGGCTCTCTGGTACTCTCCTGCCGCAAGGAAAGCATCCAGGTCTTTGCGTGGAACCAGCTCCAGCCAGGGCCCAGCACAAGCACTAGCACCAGTTTTGTGCCAGTCGAAAAGCCCTACATTAGGGGCAGGATCTAATCCCTGTCCCGGACGGGGAACTCCACCCTATTCCGGCTGAGGACCATGGTCTCGGATTTGGAGGTGCTAGTCTACATATTTAAAATGATCAAATCTCACAACAATGAAGAATGAATCCAAACCAGTTTATGCTCATACTTTTTTAATGTATCACAATGAGCAAGAAACATACTTGATGAAATATTTTCAAAGGAGTATATTCAATTACCATCTACAATCAACTTAACTAGGACAACAAGTTTTTGTGACAAAAGTTTCTTTAAAAGTCTGAAGTTCCATGTGGTTGTATGTATGTTAGTTTCCATGTAATTTGGTACAGTTTGGAAATCTTCATATAATTACAGTAACAAAAAAGCTAACAAGACTACAGTATAGAAAAGACATCAAGAACAACATTTTTGGTTTAACTTGCTCTTTTTTGTACATTGCAAGGCTGTTTTTTTCTACCCTCAGATGGGCTGCCTGGAGCCACAGAGCCATGCTTATGAGGCTCAAAGGAGGAGATATTTAAGAAAAGAAAAAGAAAAACTAAAAGCATTAAAAAAAAATGTGGCACCAGAAGTCACAAAAGGAACAGAGCGCTCCAAGTAACAGTTCATCTTTGAAGTTGGAGCAAAACGTCGTTTGGTTGTTAGTTTGGTTGGTAATTTTGGTTAATACGCTTTTTTTTTTTTTTTTTTTTTTGTGTGTGTGTGTGTGTGTGTGTGTGTGTGTGACTGCCTCTTTAAGAACAACAGCTTTGAGAACCCATCCCCTCTCTATGTTATTTATTTCTCTATTTAGATTATGTAACCAACACAGAGAGGGGTGAGCTGCCGTTTGACTGGAGAGTTTTACTTGCCTTCCTAAGACAAGTGCACGGAAATGAAACAGGTAGCAACATGAAGAGGAAGAAATGAAGCAGGCATCTCTGTCCATTCTGTCCTGAAATTTCAAAAATGTCCATCAAAGAGCAGAAGCGGAGGCAGAGCTGGAGAAAGAAAGGACAAACGGAAAGGAGATAGAGGCAGCTGGAGCCACTTAAGTTCAGTTTCACCTAACGACTTTCCTCTGTGTCTCACACATGTCCATTGGTTCCAGAGTCCATTTCCATTACGGAGTTGTCAGTAATCAAATAAGGAGGTGGTTTTTAAAGCTGTTTCGAGCCTGCCTTCAGCTCCCATGCCCAGTTTTGGTGTGCCCACCGCCTCTCGAATCCTCCTAACGAGAGCTCCATCGCTTCCCAGAGTTCTTTTTTATTTATTTTCATTCCTTCTTCATTTTAAAGAAAAAAAAAAAAGAAAAAAAAAAGTTGATGTCTTGTTTTAAATATATATTTATCTGTTTACAGGTACACGTTCGTTTTCACAGTGGGCAAAAGGTGACCTCTACAGCAAAACTTTGTTGTTATCTCTCGCAATTGTCCATTAAAATCAAGTATTCCAATG
This sequence comes from Xenentodon cancila, assembly GCA_014839995.1. Lineage (NCBI taxonomy): Eukaryota > Metazoa > Chordata > Actinopteri > Beloniformes > Belonidae > Xenentodon > Xenentodon cancila. The sequence continues at coordinate 16,277,442 of CM026197.1, forward strand.
TAAGTCGGTGGATGCAAGTATCCACAAAAAGCGTTTTGTGCCACAACAAGGTATACACTCATCTGAGGCACAGGTAAGTGTATAGATATATATGTTTCTTTTGTGTCAACTGCATAAAGCTTTGGCCACATTCATATATTCAATCAAAGTAAAAACTGCTCAGTGCTTCGGTATCGTCATTCTCATTTCTGATCATCACCTTTTTAATTTGATTTTCTAAATTTAATGCTATTCATCATCCAGCTTTGTGGTTCTGTTATTTGGTGTGTAACATAACAAAAATAAAAGGCAAACAAGAAAAAAATTGAATTGATGCTGGCTCTTTTGAAATGCGCACGCACACACACACACACACACACACACACACACACACACACACACACACACACACACACACACATGTAGTTCATGTTGGCTTAATCTAATGTGGAGTACTCAGCTCTTTCATCCACAAAAAAAAGCCCAAATGATTAGACTTTGGAATTCCGGGAACAAATAATATAATTGAGACAATGAATATAAAGAACATTATCACACCGTAAAGTGGCAAGGTCATATTTTTTTGTTTGTTTTTCAGCAATTCAAATTAAAGCTAGTGTTAATTTATGATAAAAGTAATATACAGACACTAAAATAAAATACAAATACTTATAAGAAAAATAAAACGTTCAACATTGTCTGAAAATTGAAATAAAGCAATCATATTTGAGGAAAAAAAAAAAAAAAACCTGTACAACTTAAGAATTTGTCAAAACAATAAAGTACACATGAACAGTATTCCAGGAAACTGGACTTGAGAATTATCAAGCTTACAAACCAGATCTACTGACTCTCAACAGCATCACCGAATCACATTTCTCTGCCAGAAGCAGCACTTTTTAACACTTCTGAGATTGTTTGTGCCTTATATTCATTAGGGCGAATATACTTTTTATAGAACAGGGGCCGAAAAGTAGTTTGATTTTGGATTAGAAAATTAAAATTTTTACTTCATCACATCGTCAATGAGAAGATGGGGGGTACCTATGCACATCCATTTCCATTGCAGCAAAATGAAGTAGATGACTTCTTTGGATATAAAAGCATCCTAAATATTTAAAAACCAAGGACATCTCCAAAAAATGTACTTTTTTCCCCCATAAATAATGCTTTGGAATGAAGATGTCCTTTAAAAACCTGTAATCTATATGTGGAAGTGGCACCTTGCAAACACATGCGACAAGTCACCGGTGGGCCTCCCAGTAATGGGGGCAACAACACCTCAGCAAAAACAGCCATTAATTCCCTCTGAGACTACTTGTAGGTTGCCATAAATGACACCAAACCTTTGAGACGCTTCAGTACCAGATGTATTATATACATTTTTTGGTAACCACTGTTACTTGCTTAACAAGTGAGCAACAACCTTGACTGGATGGAAGGATTTTCAGCAATGTTCAATATTAGAACAAAATGACATACAAAGGTCACTTTGTTCAGCAACCAACAATGCAAAAAAAAAAAAAAAAAAAAAAAATGTACACAACAGTTTACAGTCACTTTAAAAATGAGAAAAAAAAATAGATTGTGACAATTAAAAGCAATCAAATGAAACAGGATCGGTCCTTGTTTAAGAAAAATCCATAGTGATATTTGGAATGCACTGGTTTTTTTTTTTTTACAAATGTTATAGATCATTGGCTTTAAACATTGGTCTATTTTGAAAGAAAAATCGGCAAAATGTCCTTTGGAACATATATTCACAGTCTTCAAAGTTCCGTTTTTGCAACGAGAAAAAAAAAAAGGGTGTTGCAGAGGCAAGAAATTGGTTTATTGTTTGTTTTTAGTTAAAGCTTAGCCAAAAGCAAAATGAGCATGCATCTAGGTTTTCTTTTTTTTTTCTTTTTTAATCTACATTAGCAGCAAAACGTATGTCCTTGAAGACCAGACCTTATACATTTTCTTTAAAAAAAAAAAAAAAAAAAAAGAAAAGAAAAAAACAAAAGGACATTTGAATATGACAAAAGTCAAACAAAGATCAATAACCTCTATCTTACAAACTGCAATGGCTCTGTAACGGTGCTACTCCACGATGCAAGGACAAGGGCCCTTTTTTGGTTTTTGGTTTTCACATAAAAAAAGCCACCTGTTTGCTTGCAAAGAAGCGGAAACGGCAACTCCGATGCGTACTCCTTTATCTTTTAAAACTTTGTTTTCTTTCCTCTAAAAACAGCAACAAATTCTCAAGTATAAAGAAGCCTCTTTTCTCATCTTTATGCACCAATGGTGAAAGTGTTTAGTCTTTGGATTTTCTTTTCGTCTTAAAGCGTGAGAATTATTATTAGTATTCTTTTTTTCATTTTCATTTATGACAACAAAAACTGCTAAAATGGAAAATAAAGACTGTAGCTACACTCGAAGAACAAAAGACCTGCTTTGTAGTGCTTACATCTACAAACACAGGAGAGCAGAGAAAAATAAGTGCGAAGAGAGGAACATGAAGAGTGACAAATTGGAGTTAGACAGTGATAAGTGCACAAAAGATAACATAAAAATTAAATAAAGTTAAACTCTCAATATTTCACCCAGGCTCTTTTGTTTTGGTTTGAGAAAATACCAACCAAACCATAAATTTTAAATAAATTTGATAGAGGATCCTGCCTTGTCAGAAGGGGGCGACTGGGTGAATGTTTCCCAAGAGGTTGAGACTAAGACAGAAATAAAGTTTAGATAAATTACCTGTTCATAAACTATTGGAATGACCAAGACAACATCAAATGAAGTGTCATAAAATTGGACAATACAAAAGCTAAATGTACACAAAGTTTTTTTTTCCTTTTTTTTTTCCATCCTACCATACGGTTTAAATTTGTTTCCAATGCAACAATCTACTTAACACCAAAAATGCTCATATCTATCATAAATAAAGAAGGTAGATTTTTCTTTTTTTTTATTTTATCAAAATTCTTTTTTATTCACCTGTTATGTCTGCAATGCTCTCCTTGTCTGGGAATAATGGGATTGTTATTTTCCCACTGTAAAAGGATTTCTAATATTAAAATTAAGAATTCAGTTACCCTTTTTTTAAATGCCCAGTATCAAAGCCTTGTTAAAATTTAATTCAACTTAAAACTTTTACGTTATTAAAATCAAGCTCAGAAAGAGAAAAAAAAAATGCTTGTTTTGTTTTGGAAAAAGAATGTGTAAAACATGGATTTCTGTAACAGAAAAACAACTGTGAGCTGTTGACCTGAGAATACAATAGACATTACATTATTCTTTTACTTTTGCAAGCCATTGGTATCTGAATGCTTAAACAGCAAGAAAACTGATAGACTATTCTCCCATACAGTACATACTGGCTTTTTGTGACTGTGCTATTAAGTAGAAATTATTACCAAAAAAACGGACAGCTTGCTGATTTGAATTTCATTAAAAGGGTTTTTGGGCCATTTGTCAACTTTGAGCAGTCCACTCGTATACAGTACAGCATTCCTCCATCATTACATCATTACTGAAAACATAACTGCACTAATCTTTGATCTTTCTGTTCTCACATTAATATGCATGTATTTCGGTTGAGTAAAACCAACATAAAAGGAAAACAAAACAAAATGAAAACCAGCATGTTGATATGGGAAAACAATCCACTAACATTTAAATTTTTGGTTACAAGCTTTGGAATTGCAGTTAGTCTTTACACATCTTTTTTTCTGAAATTGGTTTGTATACTTTGTATTTTTAACATTGCTGCTTTTTTATGTTTTTTTTTTTTTTTTTTTTTTACATTTGTATTTTTTTTTTGTTCTTTTCTTAGTGTTTTTAAATATTGTCCATCACCAAAAGCTCTTTTACAATCTGATGGAGTCTGTTCCTACACTAGCAAGGTTACTACTACAACTATTACTGTTTTTGACAAAGCCAGGCTGCTGAGGCTCCTCTGCTGTCATGCCCAGCCTGTCTGCTGACTTCTGACTGCTGTCAGAGTCAGACTCGTCGGTAAAGACGTCTGTTGGTATCGAGGTCTGAACTCCTGAGGTGCTCAATGAACTTGAGGTAACCGTTGAAGGTGAGGACACTGGAGGAAAAGAGGAAGAGCAGGGACCAGCATTGGGTTTCCCAGCTAAAGCTCTGGAGAACGGGGCCTGGGGCCAGGGTTTGTCGGCAGCTGTGGTGTTGAGTGGGGCTGTAGAGGAGGAGCACAGAGAAGAGGAGACAGCAGCGGATGGCATGGTGGCTGATGTTGTTGGCAGGGGAGGGGGGCTGCTGATGGGATGAGCGGCAGACTGCGAGGTAGATGCGGTGTTAGGATTGGGGAAGCAGGCTGAAGAGTGAGGTAATAAACTAGTAGCGTGCTCTTTGGCATTTCTGACTGATCGCTTGATTGTTCTGTGTTTGTGCAATGCCGATTCCAGGTGTTGACTGAGTGCTTTCTCCCCATCCAACGTAGTGTCACAAGCCAGGCAGTCATAGAGACTTCCAGCCCCTACGCCACCGGGGACACGCAGCAACATTTCTTGCAGATTTGCCACAGACTGACCGAAAAAACAGTTAGATTTAATGTGGGTAACAGCCGCTTCTTCCTTGGTGAACACAGCTTGACACTTGCGGCATACCAGTTTATACTGCACCTTGGGGACAATGTACTGGTCTAAAGGGGGGTCCGAAGCTTTACCATCCATCTCACTCGGCTCAGGGTGTACTTTATTATGAGTGGAGGAGGAGGAAGTGGAAGTGGGGGGGGTCATTGTGGGGGTTGCCCTTTTGCTCCTCTATTTTAACTGGATCTTTGGCAGAATCTTTGCGATCCCCCAAGGTTTGAGGGGGAGCTGAAGTTTGGCTTGCCTTGGGTTGCTGAATTTGCTGAAGCTGCCGCTGCTGCTGCTGTAGTGCCTCCTGCAAGCTCTGTTGATATTGCTGGTAATGCTGCAGTAGGGACCCAGGGGACAGGCCCATCAATGCTTGTGACAATGCAGGGTTGTAAGGGAAGAGACTTTCCATACCATACATTGGTTGTAAATAGCCCCCAGGTATCTGAGGGGTGTAATAAGGGGAAAAGCCAGGCATGAAGTAGGGCAGAAACTGGTTTGTGAGAAGAGCTGTGGGATCCGATGCCAAAGCAGCTTGCAGAGCCTGAAGCTGGGCAGGGTCTACTACGTATTCCATGCCAGGTGTGGGCATAGAAGTGGCGGGAACAGCTGTGTCTGGTTTCTCCTTCTTGGCACTGGCAGCAGAAGTGGAAGGAGCAGGGGTGCTTCCTGTTGAACACGGTGTTGAGGGCTTCTCTGACTTTTCCTTAGCCTTCTCTTTCTCCACTACCCTCTCAGCATCACGTTCTTTGGGAGGTTCAGGCCGCGAGCCAGACTGGTTCATTGTGGAAGTGGAGTTGGATGCAGGGGTGGGGCTTTGATGGGAAGTAGACGAGTTGGTCTGGGCTGGACTAGATGCAGCAAGAGATGATGAGGAGGGAGGCTTGTTGGGCAATCCAGAAGTGGGCAAGCTTGGTGAAGGAACACTGGCTCCAGACATGTTCAGCAGGTTTGGAGGTTTTGGAGGAGTTAAAGCTGGAAATGTTTCAAGAAAAGAAAGAATTTAGTCATATTTCTTCAGTAAATAAAGAAAAATATTCTATAACAATCAAACAAAAATAAAATCTACTATTATAACTGCATGGCCAAATAAATAAACAAGCAAAATAAATTAAAACACAAAAATATTTCACTGTGACATCTTTTCAACAGCCTTAAATCCAAATGGGGACTTTTGTTTTAAGTCAGACGACATATGACATGCATGAGCAATAAAATAATTACTACATATTTTATAATAAGCTCATCGTTTTCAAAAGTCAAAATCAGCCACAGAAAAAGAAAGAAAAAAAAAACTTTTGTAAATCTTTCATGACTTTTCTTACAATAAAATGTTCTGTCATTGAGGGTAATCAACAACAGTAGGATGTAAATGCCGGGATGTGGCCAAATGACCAATTTGGGTAAAGCGATTATGTTCTAGTGTTGTATAATAGTTTCAGGTTTTGTATATCAATTTTTTTTTCATATTGTTTTTTTTTGTTTTTTTTTTTTTTTTGGTTGGCAAGTTGGTTGGTTTGGAAAAACTCATCTGCAACTGTAAAATTCAAAAACCAGTACAAAGGTGACTGAATAACAAAGGTGACATACCTGAATTAGATGAGTTAAAGCTAGAAAGAGAGGGGGTGCCAACCCCCGGCAGAAGGACAGGTGGGATGCCTTGCAGGTTTGGATAGGCTGACTGAAGATTCAGAGCCTGCATTGCAGGGTTATCAAACATTCCCTGTTGCTGCATGGCCTGCTGCTGTGCCAGTCCTAGAACTTCATTGGCCTTCTTAATGCGGTCCATCTCTTGTTGGGCCATAAGTTGGCGGACTGTAGCCGGGTCAAAGTATTCCTTTTCCTTATCGATCTGGCTGCCAATTGTATCTTTCACCTTAGAGATGTGTTGCTGGGAGAAAATGTGGTCACGTACAGAGAGGCGTGCACTGTACTTAACACCACACAATGTGCATTCAGTCTTCGGCCCCTCGTAAGATGTCTGATTTATTCCGAAGTGCTTAGCCATGTTGAGCTTTGCCTTTTTCTCCTTGGCACGGGCATTTTGAAACCACACCTGCACCACTCTCTTTGGAAGTCCAATTTCATTGCCAAGTACTTCACATTCCAGCATAGTGGGTGTCCTGTAGTCATTAAAACAGGACTTCAATACTTTTAGCTGAAGGTTAGTCATTTGGGTTCGGAAGCGCTTTTGGCCAGGCCTGTCTCCGCTGTCTATGCTCCTGGTACCTGAGGCTCCAGGACTTGGTGAGCAGGGGTCAGCCAGGCTGGACGTCTCACTGTGGTCAATCATGTTTTCGTTTTCGTAGTCCTTAGCATAAAAGCTTGTTGCAGGGCTTACTAGCCCTGAGGACATTTGGTCATCATTTTCAAGGACAGTGGTTGCTCCTCCAGGCTTAGACAGGTAATCAACACTGTTTTGGCTGTGCTTTGCATCAGCACTGTCATTATCAGCATTGGCCTCGTCACCTGTGGTTGTGTCTGTGATGGCCGTGTTCACAGAAGAGCAGTCGTCGTTATCCAGCTTGTTCTGATCAAAGCTGAGGTTAACAGAGGACATTGATCCACCCTCATAGTCTTCCATTCCTTCAACTTTGATAGATGAAGGGCTCAACAGACCCCTGGGAGACAGATCTATGCTTTTGTTCACTGGTGACATGGATGAGCTTTGTCCATCACTGTTTGCACTGGGGACTAGTTGGGAGCAACTTGATGCTTCTAGAGCATCCATTTTTATTTGCATGCTCTCCTGCTCAGGTAACATACCGGTGAGAGTCAAATTATATCCAGCACGTTTGGCTTCGTGCCAGTGACGAGATCTAATGTGAGCCTCAAGGGCAGTTTTCGCTTTAAAAAGAGCTCGACAAAAAGGGCACCGACGATGAGCCTGAGCTGGCCCTACTGCTCTAAACTGGCCTTTTCTCTCTCTGGCTCTAGTATTCTGGAACCACACTTGCACTACTCTCTTTTTTAATCCCACCTCATGCGCAATGTGGTCAAGCATTTTACGAGTGGGATTCGAATCTAATAAATACTTCTGATAAAGGATCTCAAGCTGCTCAGGTGTGATGGTGGTTCTGAGCCGCTTGTCTCTCTGTGGCTCCTCGCCACTATTTGTGCTATCATTCTCTCCTGGGCTAGTACTAGCTTTTTCCTCGAGCTTCCTCTTCAGGGAATTCATAGTGGAGGTCGGTGTGGATGGAGAGGTGGCAGAGCTGCTGGGAATCTGGGGCATTGCTCCAGGGAGAAGCTGACTTGCCAGAAGCGGATTGCTGGGATCAAACAGCATGAAAGGCATGTCAATAGCACGGTCGAGGAATTGGGGGTGGATGAATTGATTTTGCACAGAGAGGAAGTGCAGTTGCTGGTGTTCTTGCCAGTGTTCAAAAGAGGGGAAGCCAATCTTGCACTGCTCACATTGGTAAGGGATCAGCTGTTGTGCCAGTTGTTGAGTGGCAGAGGTCAGGTGTGGATTTAGGCCCAAGTGCGAGCTTTGAGATGAGGCTTGGCTCGTCTGAGAGGCTGAGGGGCCACACTGCTGTTGTTGCTGAGTAAAGGAAGGAGAAGAATGCTTGATGTGCTTACTCACATTTTGTAGCTTCTCTTCTCTCTGAGATCTATGGTGCTGTGGCTCAGACTGGGGTTGGTGCACAATTTCCTGCTTAATAGAAATTTGGTTTTCCCGTGGATCAGTAGAAATTTCTGGTAACTGCTTGGGCTTCTCATCATAGAGGTTTGAGGTGGTCGCTGGTGATGCCTCCTCCTTCTCAGCAGATGAAAGATGCGCGAATGCTGAAGTTGAGGGAGGAAGAGGGCAGAGACTTGAAGAGGAGGGCATTGGTGTGTGACAGGATGACCCAGACGGAGTATAACAATCATGTGAAAGATCCAGTGAATCTTCATTTTGGCTGTCATACTGCCCATCCTCATCTTCATCTTTGTAACACAGCTTCTTTTGGTGTTTTATTAGATCAAATATCCGCTGGAAAACCAGACTACATTTCTTGCACTGGTAGTTCAGATTTGATGTCCGGATATATCGGTCATTTGACAGTTCTCGTCTTTCACCATCTTTTCCTCCGTCGCCCTGGTTTTCATAATTCTTTCTTGCTTTCTGGCGAGCATTTTGGAACCACACAACAATAACACGGGTTGGGAGGGTCAAAAGGTTGGAGAGCTGTTCAAATTCATCATCTTTAGGATAAGCATTGGCATCAAAGAAGTCCTGCAGGACCCTCAGCTGGTAGTCCGTAAACCTTGTCCTGGATGATCTCTTACTTCCATAGAGTTCATGTTTCTGAGGTTCAGGAGAAGGAGGTTTGGAATCAACTTTTGTGTCCTCTAGAGTTGTTGTTGGTGGATTATTGAAATTGTAAGGCGAGTCTTTATTGCGCTGCCGTTCTTTAAAGAGGGTGTTTCTGAACCAGTGCTTTATCACTTTTTGTGGAAGCCCTGACTTATCTGCCATCTCTTTAATCTGATCTTCATTTGGTGAATTGTTGATATCAAAGTACTGTCTCAGGACCCTAAGCTGGTCATCAGTGATTCGCGTCCGCGGCCTCTTGTTCTGCTGCTGTAGCATGGCTGGTGTAAGCTGCTGTTGATAAAGCTGGGCCAGGTCTGATGCCAAGCTTGGTTCAACAGATGGTAGCTGAGGAGGCAACTGAGTGGGCAAGGACTGTAGAGACATAGGCTGCATCATAAGTGGCGAAAAGAGGGGCAAGTCCATTGGCATGGGTATTTGTGTCATTGTAACTGGTGGTTGTGGAGGAGGCACAGTTGGAGGTGTAAGTGAGGCAGAGGAGGCTGGGATATTTGGTGTGGGAGCTCTTTGGGGTGGAGGAGGAGGTGGAGGTGGAGGAGGAGGTGGTGGAGGAGCTGGAGCAGCCTCTGGTGTTGGAGGTCTCAGAGGATACAGTTTATCATAATGCTCTCTGTATTCCTTAGCAAATCTCTCAAGGGATCGAAAAGGAAAGAAAGCCTGGTGGATATGCTCTTGATGACTCTTAAGAATCAGTATGTTTGAAAACAGCTTGCCACAGGCTTCACATTCCAGTTTCTCTAATCCCTCAATGGGGTCCACCACCCTTGTTATTCCACCTGGACCACTAGATCCACTAGGTCCAGCAGTCTTTTTCTGTGCTTTCTGCTTATTTTCATTGTACTGAATTACTAACTCAAATCCAAAATTTTCCAGCAAGGCTTTAGTTGCATTTCCTCGAGCATCTGAAGCAATCCTCGGTGGAGGAAAGCCAGTTTCTTGGTTAATGTTTATAGAAATATGCTGAATGTCCTTATTTTCTTTTGTTTTGCCATCTGTAAAGTCTTTGTTTACATGGTCGTCATTCTTTTCATTTGAATCCCTTTCCTTAAGTATTTCTCTGTCCTTCTCATTATGAGAGGAGGACAGTTTTTGCTTTTTTTCAGGCTGCTGGAGGAGAGCTGCACTCTGCTGCAGCAATGCCATCTGGCTTTGAACTTGAGAGTGAGATAGTTGCTGCTGATGTTGCTGCTGTTGCTGCTGCTGCTGCTGTTGCTGCTGCTGCTGTTGGTGCTGCTGCTGAAGGTGGTGGTGCATCAGTTGCTGCTGCAAGCAGCTCTGTTGGGCTTGCTGAGCTGAGTTCTTTAGATCTTCCAGCAAGGAGGAGGTTGAGGATCCAGCTAAACCAAGTGCTGAGTTGTTGATGCTGATCTCTGGGTTCAGCTGAAATTCAGCTCCAGGGATGTAGAAAGGGAATAACAACTGCTGCTGTTGGAGTGGTAGAAGAGCATCAGTTGTCATTGGGAAGTGCTGTAGAAGTGCTGGATTGAACAGTTGTGACTGTAAAAGAGCAGCCTGCTGCTGAAGCTCTTGCTGAAGCTGGGCTTGAGCTTGGGCTTGCACCTGAGCCAATTGCTGTTGTTGCTGAAGCTGTTGTTGTTGTTGCTGCCCCCTTGCAGAGAGAATCTCAGAAAATTTCGATTTTTTTGCCTCGTGGTTCTCAGATGGCGAGGATTGGCAGCTCGTTGAAGAATTCCCCAGACTTTCAATGGTGTGGGTCTGGTTCATGTGATTTCCTCCAATAATACTCTGAGCTGCCTGAGACGCTGAAGAGCTGTGGTTGGTAGAGCTAGTATTTGAGCTGTTGACTGGGTTAGGACTAGATGTCGAAGTACTCATGCTGGACCCTCCACCACTTAAACCGGTGGCACTTGCAGAGCTAGTAATCCCTCCTGCAGCTTCAAGTTTAGCTGCCCTGGCTTTCGTCTGGTGTAGAACAGAGCGCATATGGATTTCAAGAGTAGAACTCTGGCTATATGCCACATTACAAGTGCTGCACTTGTATGGCTTGTTGTCAGGACTGCTGGTAGGCTCAGGTTGACCAGTAGTAGACTCCTGAAGAGCCCTCTTTACCTTGTGCAAGTGGGAGACAGAATTATAGTGGACCAGAAGAATGTTCTTCTGGGTAAAAGACTCTTTGCACACAGTACACTTAAAAGGACGAGATGGATCCAGGAACTTCTCCATTGTGAAATTGGGGCCCTTTCTAAACGGCAAAGCACGTTTAGGCTCAGATCCAGAATCCTCCTGCAAGGAGCCAGAGTCACTGCCTGTTGGACTTTGTTTTTCGTCTTGATCACTGTCCTCTCCTTCCTTGTCATCTTCTCCCAGACATCCATGCTCTTCACCAAGTACTTGGTCACCCATTACCATAATGTCACCATTCATCAATAATCCTCCATATAATTGTTGGATATCAGCTTCACTCAGCTCCAAGTGGCTGGTTTCCAAATGCTTTTTCAAGGCTTGTAGTGTCCTGAAGCTCCGTTGGCAAAGGCAGCACATGGTGGCTGCTCTGATCACATGGTACTGTGAATGGAGCTGTAGTTTCTCTACAGTCTTAAAGGCCAGGCTGCACTGGTTACACCGGTACTTGTAGACATGGCGATCAGAAACAGGCAACTGGGGCCTTTTGTTGTGAACTTCATTGAAGTGTATTTGGAGGGAGTTGGAGGATTTGAATACTTGATTACAGCCTTTTTTCCAGCACAGAAACCCAGTGGCATCCTCCCTTTCTGACTGCTGATCTTCTAGAGGTGACTTGCGAGCTTCAGCCGTGTCTGTGGGGAGGGAAGCCCCTTTCTCTGGATCAGCATCCGATGCATCTGTGAATAAAGCATTTCAAAGAAGGCTCTAAGCATTTGTTGAGGGGACTTTTATATATATATATATATATTTTTCCCATCTCAATAATGAACACAGGGGTGTTCCTTCTACCATTACAAATATAAAAAAAACAGCTCAAATAATACCAAAGTACAAGGCCTATAAACACCAATAATTCAAACGATTTAATTGCAAAGTTAGCAAAAATTTAAAAAAAAAAAAAAAAAAAAAAAAAAGTAATTTACTCATTGTAATAAATCCCACAGTAACATTTGAGTTGACTTTGATTGGGGAATGCCATTACTGTGTGGAGCGACAGATATGTCGAACACTCAGATACTAACCAGCTTGCTTCTTTGCATCTTCAGCGTTGGAGTTAGCTGTGGCATGCGGGGTGCTCTGGGACTCGTGGTCTGGACTGGACACAGGTATGAACATACTTGCTGGTAGAACCTCAGTCGCTGTCACCTATTAAAACGAAAAACAAACAAACAAAAAAACAAGGATTTTGAATAATTAAAGAACGCCGTTACATCCCCCAAAGTAAAATGCACTGTAATAATCCTGCTGTCAAGTCAAAAGTCCGGTTTCCTTAAACAGGGGGTCTAGGGTGCGATGTAGCAGGTGGGAACTTTAACTGGGACAAACTCCTTTTAACTCCTTTCAGCTGGTACGTCTCTACTACAGCGTCACATCCTGGTAGGATCCACGCCTCTTCTGCAGGGACGTAATCATGTTTCAACGGTTTCGTTTGCAATGTAAACGCGTTTTGACGCAGCGTCAACATAAACACCAAGGAGGTGCGAAAAGCCAGCTAGACTGAAGAAACCAACAGGAGCAGAGATAGTTGCTGCATTTCTAGTTTTGTCTTTTCAGTGATGGTGTTGGTGGGTGAGAACGGAGGGCTCAAACCTGGAGAGCACATCATCTCCTGCCTACAGCATACCTAACCAGCACCGAGGCACCGGCACGCTCCACCCAGCAGTTTATCAGGCCGTGATGAAGTACCTAGCCCAAGGCAGGGACTTGTCTTGTAGAAGTTCACGAATATTTTTGATGTGGAGCGGTTCCTGCTGGTGGAGATGTGCCAATATTTCCACGCCGTAACACTAGCCGGGGGTGGAAACCTATCTGAGTTTATCTTTCAAATTCTCAGTGATACAACTTTAAGTACCAGTACAGTCTGAAATGATTTTATTTAAGATTCAGCGGTTAAAGTTTTCTTAAAAAAAAAAAAAGGGAAAAAAGATTTAAAAGGATTTTTCACAAACAACAAAAACAAGTAAAAAAAAAAATATAGAAATAAAAAAAAGTTTTCTCTGGTCTCAAAAGGTAAATCATGAGTGAGTGGCAGCACTCGATCATGATTAACATGTTTATCTCTGTTGCTTTTTGTCAGCTGGCCAATTTCTCCCCCAGTTGCCTCTCGGCAGTTTCAAAAGTTGTCGCAGCTCATTACACAGTTCTCTGTGAAGCAATACTTGCTGGGTGAAAGTAAGACAAAGCTTTGCCTTTTTTTTACCTCCTACCTAAGGCCTTTTACCTTTAACCTTTCGGTTTCCTTTGCAAATACAAGTAGCCTAATACAAAATGTATTTCAATTTTTACAGCCTTTCCTCTCCTCCTTCCTGTTTTGCAGCTTGGATACTTTTCTACAACCTTTCATCTGTTGTTGATTTCAAATGAACAACAGGACGTATGTGTACATAAACATGATGAGTTCACGATGATCACAAATTTATATATCTGTCATATTATAACATAAAAAATTGCCCCCTCGGGAATAGTAAAGATATTCCAGGATATATTCCTAACTGTTCCTTAAAGAGCTGCAGATTTCAAGGTTAACCAGTCCAGATAAGACTTTATATGACAATGTTGCACTTACTACTTACTAGAAAACATCCACCCGTAGAACCACAACAACAACAACAAAACGATCTGCATTACTTGGTGGACTTTTTCTAGACAATTGTTTCATTAGGCGATTAGAGGAAAGAACGACGTATCCCAAGGTCACTTTTTAATTCAGACTGACTAATTGGCAAACACAGTTCAAAATGGCTAAGAGCCAGCCGGACTCGGAATTAATGAAGCACAATTATTTTCATTACCCCCATCTTACTCAAACAGAAAATGAGACGTGGAAAGAGGAAAGGAGGACTGTAGGAGTTTATGTTTATTATATAAGTGCCCTCTGCTGAGGATATACGCCATTGAATGTACATGAGGCGGACATGAGATGGAACAAAAAAGGAGAGGTGGGAGGGCAAAGATGACAGGTGGATGAAGGGATGAAGGGTGGAAGAGTGAGCGCATCATTATTCACACTTGGCAAGAAATAAAAGTCAGCTATTTCAGAATTAATTAGAATCCTCTATGTAGACACGTGAAAAGGATAAAGTACCTTTCCATTTGATTTCACTAGTTGTAAAAAGGTACAGGCTTTAATGTGTCTTATATTACCTCTGTTCAATCTCCTCTTGTAGAGGTTCAGTACATTACTACCTCTATAAAAGAAATAAATATTGCTGTCTACCATACTAATGTGCTTGCCATTTACTTACTAGATGGGGGATGAAGATGGTTAGGCAGCGGACAGAGCAATGTTTTATTCGATGATTGTCCAGCCAGCTATTTAGCCTCACAGGACAGAACAGCGCAAACATTTGCTCAGTGATTTACAAGAAAACTGGTAAATTCAAATCTTAATTCACCTTTATGGGTGTTAAAGGGAATTTTCTGTCTTGAAATTTTAAACATATAACTGTAACACACAGAGTTCAAGCTGGAACACTGAAAATGTAGGATTTACGTTAGAAGAGGTGGTGCTGCACGTTGACGCTTTAGAACCGTTTAGTTTCGTGAATTCAGTTACATATTTTAGAATGAAGGGAGTTCTAGTGAACGACAACTATCTCCCGAAGTGGTGTAACTGTCTATTAACTTTTAGTCAGCTTCACAGTTATTTGAACATTCATGACAAAAAAGCCTTTGTTTTGACAAGTACACAGATGATTGCAGACATGCCAGCAATATAAGTGAAGTAAGAAATGAACTGGGAGCTGAAACCTGCTTGTCTTGAGATCATTAGAGAAAAATAAAAAACAGATTATGAGTTGACCTCTACAAATGACTGTAATTAGAGGAGAGATTCAAATGGTGCTCTGATAATGAATGCACGAAGACAATGGAAGAGCAGAGATAAATACGGATCTTAAGAGGTATAATCATTTCCAACAAGCCTGCGGGATTGCCTGCAGCCATTTCACAATTAACAGCATTCTTTGTGTTTAATAAAATGGATGAATGCTGGCAATTTAGAGCAGTGAATGCAGGAGGGAAAATTGTTCAGACAGCCAGGCAGCTTCTGGAGACTGAGATTCATTAAGAGTGAAATACTCATGACATTGCTGAGTCCTTACGTTGGTCCTTGAGCTTATGCAGAGCCTGAAATATGACTGGGAGAATGTATGGTAGCAGCAACGCTTGGCTTATACCACAAAGGACAGCTATGTTTTGTCTGCCTTCAAAGTCACTGTTGTGTCTATAACACTAAATGGCAGAGGATTGTGTAAAACTGGTTCGGGGGCAGGTTTATATGATAAAACCTTTGCAGAAGAAGGAAAACACATCTATCCGTGTTGATGACTTACATACTAAAGTATCACCTCCTACGCAACTTGAATAAAGAAATATTTGCCATGCTAAGCCAATACAGAGTAAAAAACAAGGCCAACTAAAGCCGGTGGAAGGTTGCCTTCAGATGTAATGATTGGCAATAGAAAGGAAAAAAAAAAAAAAACTAAAACATTTCCCTTGTCTCAGACAATCAAACAACAAGCAGATATCCCCTGGACAGTATCCCTGATCTTTTATTTACAGATGCGTTTGGCACTATTGGGTCTAGTGTTTTAACTCTGCTGATCCCATCTCCCGCATTAAATGCTCTGGGAGCTTCTTTAAAATATGCTATGGGGAAGAACCTTACAAAAAAAAGAGCCTAGAACCTTCAGGGTTCTCCACTTTTCAGCCTCCCTTAGATACATCTGTATATGCTGGCTAAATAGTCAAGCTGTGACAGGGATTTAAACTAGATCATACCATGTTACTGATTGCTTCAAAGGTTTGAAATAGGTTAGAGCCACCACATTTGATCCATGACATTCCCAGATCTGGATAGAGGTGATGCTTGTTCTCAGCTGCTGTTGCCATTCTTGGATCAACTAATCACTATTAATAATAATAATAATATTAATATTTCCCCCCATCCCTGCTGTTTGTCTTCACGTGCATTATTCATACTGTTGGCTGATTTCTGCTTGTAAAGCACTTTGGTTGCTTTTAAACGTGCTGTATAAGGAAATTTGACCTTGATCTTGACCTCGAATGACTTAGAAATATAAGATGTAGTGGGTTTCCCCACCCTTTACTCAAGCCAAAGTGTAAAATACTTACAAATATACGGTACTTACTGTAGCAATAAGCTTGTCAACGCAGTCAGGTGCAACACTGTGGAGGTGTGTGAGGTGAAACTGCAGGTGGATCTTGTTGTTGAGCATGTCCTGGCATAACGGGCAGCGTAGCATGGGCTGAACAGAGTGCTGCGTCATCACGTGCATTCTGAGCCGATTCAGGTCCGTGTTGGTGAACTTGCAGTAGGGGCACTGGTACATCTGAGTGGATGCAGACGGGGAATGGAGAGAGAGCGAGGTGGGGAGAAAACAGGGTTAATTGGGTGAAATAGGTGCACTGAGCATGGTGGGCCTGCTTGAAGAGAAGCTCTAGATGAGGAGGAAGATTGGGGCCCCCCTCCCCTCGAGCAGCAGATCCCTCTGATCACAGACACGTGTGTAATACCGAGTACCACTGAGTCTTGGCACCCACTTCAAAGTGCTCTCATCTGTCAAATACTATATCGATTTTCCACCTTATACACGGTTAGCAGTGCTACCACAGCAGAAAGGCTCAGATAATTGAGTGGATTTGAAAAGAAATCTGCATATTATAAAAGCCGTTACTGAGTCAACTAACTGGCTGAATTACTAAAAACAAATACATTTTATATAAATTAATATGTAGGATTACGACTCATAACGAGAGTTGAGTAACCCTGAGCAAGAGGTCCCTAAATTAAAGTAAAGCAGTTTTGGGAATATTGTAGGGCATCAATGTTAACATGATAGTGTGGTTTCTAATGCTGACCTGCTCAGCAGCCCCCTTCTCAGCCGTCCTGGGACGTTTCGAGGCGAGTGGACTCTCAGACGGCTCTGACCGTGAAGAAGGCCTTTTGGAAGGAATTGGTGAATCTGACTGGCGTCGTTCCGAATGGCCGGACAAACCTGGATACATTCAGACAGGCACATGAAGACAGGAAGGGATGGAGAGAGGAGAGTAGATATGTCAAAACAAAGGAATTGCGACGGGAGACTGGGAGCAGGTTCATTAATACAGCTGTGGGTGAAGGGCTTCATAGGATGGCTTTCTTTTAAAGTATATATAATTGCCTTTATTAGGTAGTGAAAGTGTGTCATATCTCCTTCATGTTTCTCCAGGAATAAAGAAAGAAAAAAAAAACAAACCAAAACCCACAATCACACTCGCATACACACTTTGCCCTTGTCTTTCATTGTTGCTGAGAACCAGACAGCCAGTGCACTCAGATGGGCTGATTCATTTAGTGTTGGCTTGTCATGGTTTTCCCAAAACACCAAAATTGGCTAACGAAAATATTCATTTTCCCAGTGTGGACAAGACCTGGCCACCAGGCGCTCGTCTTCGAGCTCCAGCCCCAGGCCTGCCTCCAGGGTGGGGCCCCAGTGACGCCAATCCGGGCGACATAACGGTCCTTGTTATTTACTCAGTTTGCAACCGACTGTGAAGCGACTGGGATGAGAATCAGCACCTTCAAATCCGAGGCCATAGTTCCCGACCGGAAAAGGGTGGCGTGCCCTCTCCGGGTAGGTGGAGAGGTCCTGCCTCGGTTGGAGGAGTTTAAGTATGTCATGGTCTTGTTCACGAGTGAAGGAAAATGGAGAGTGAGATTGAAAGGCAAAGCTCTCGACTTACCGGTCAATCTGTGCTCCCACCCTCACCTATGGTCATGAAGTTTGGGTAATGACCGAAAGGACAAGATCATGGACACAAGATGCCAAAACGAGTTTCCCCCCTAGGGTAGCTGGGCACTTCCTTAGAGATAAGGTGAGAAGCTCAGTCACTCGGGAAGAGCTCGGGGTACAGCTGCTGCTCCTTCACATCGAGAGGAGTCAGCTGAGGTGGCCTGGGCATCTGTATCGGATGCCCCCTTGACGCCTCCCTAGAGAGGTATTCCAGACATGTCCCACTGGGAGGACACCCCGGGTAAGACCCAGGACACGCTGGAGAGACTATGTCTCTCGGCTGTCCTGGGATAGCCTCGGAATCCCCCTGGAAGAGCTGGAGGAAGTGTCTGGGGTGAGGGAAGCCTGGTCCCGGATAAGTGGATGAAAATGGATGGATACATTATATATGTTATACATACTAATTCTCTCAATGCATAACACACTGAAGTTTCCAAAATGACGTGCTTTTCTGTGTGCGAACCCCTACTTGAGAATTATTCCACTTCACAAAAGGAAAGGATCCTCTCGAGTTGGTACACAGAGAGGTGCAATAGGAGCAGTTGAGCATGTGCTCACAGAGCCTGTGTAAGAGCTGCGGTTGGACCACGCACCAGTGGGAAGACTTCACAGTGAAACTTGAGGTGTGTCACGAACCCCTAACGAGCCCATAAAGAGTTAAATTTAGCCTTATTTGTACAGTTCTGGAGTGGCAAATTGAGAACAGAGGGCACTGGTAGAGGAGGGGTGGTGTGGCTGGGGGTCAGGTTAAGCAGGGCTGACCATGCTCCTGCTCCAGACATTAAAATGTCAGCTCCAATCAGGATGGGGGCAGTTGAGCTGATTACTCAGTGGGGGACCTGGCTTTGGACAGAGCAGCCTGCAAGATCTCCCAGAGACAACGGTATCAGCCAGGGAGACCCTATTAGGGTCCAGTCACAGTCAATCCTATTAAACACATCCGCCAATAAACAAAGGGAATGTTAAACAAAGGGAACCTCCCATTCCCTGACATTAACCTCTCAGTCATGGCACTGTCCTCACCAATTCATCCTCCGACTCCACTTTAGTCCACTCCTACTACTCCTTCAACTCCTTGAAATCCTCTGACCAAACAAGAGTAATACGTTTGAGTTTTGGCATTGGACTTCTATTCAATAATGGCAATATTTCTTTCTTAAGGACACAACCCTGCCTAGTTTTGCTCTGGCATTGACAGTCATAATTGGGGAAAAGCATTTCGGCACCTGGCTCTTTTCTCTCTCTCCATCTCAGCAGTTCATTAGTTCAATAGGCTTCTTACGTCAACCCTCACAAAGTAAGGAAGGACAACTTCCCTCCATGCAATGGAACAAGGTGTAAGAAAGAAACAAACATAGGGATTTCAATAAACCATTTTTGGATGTAAAGATGAGTGATTCAGTCCCCAGAACCATCATATGTCAGCCCGATATGCTTATCACTGCATGCGTTGTATAGAGGACATGACTATTCTGTAAAAAGAAGTGCTCTATGAGTGTGTGAAAACGGAAACAACATACAGAACTTTGTAGTGCAGCCAGATTAAAAAAACCCAATGTACCATTTAAATCTTAAGTTAGTGAATACTGCGCAGAAACCAAAAATGGATCATGCTGAGCTGAGTTTGCACCAGCGAGGCTGGAACATGTTGAACCACTGGAAAGCAGCTGTAAAAAGGGCCCCAACCTGTTAAATAGTTCAGGTGCTTTATATTTAGGTGTGGATGAGAGAGAAAGTGTGTGAAGCAGAGGGGGCTTACTGCGGCACAGTTTCTCTCGTCACGGCCAATTAGGACTCCGCATATCTGATCAATCCTTTTTCTCTCTCAACAGTACACCCCAACACCATCACTGGCACCATGACTAACATCTAACTACTGTATCCCATTTTCTTCTTGCCAAGGGTGACGAAAAACATGACTGAAATGTTGAAACGTCAGGAATCAAAGAGGCAGAGAGAGTTTTAAGGAGGTTCTTTTGGTCATTAAATACAGTCTAGCGTGGTAAATTTGGCAGACGTCCAAGGATTGATGCAGACATACGTGAGACTGAAACGTAGACAATGAGGGGGTTTGCAGAAAGACGGAAAGATTGTGCTGCGATGGACTAAAATACTGTTTATCACTCCAACAGCAACAATACACTGAACAACAATAAAGAGAATTAAATTAAATAAAAAAAATAAGAGTCCACAGTGTGACACGCTTTCTCCACAGCTGAAGACTCAGCTTCGAAGCAAAGTTTAACTCAGGACATAATATGAAAATGTTAAACTGACACTTGAAGCTACTTTGGAAACACAAATGAGAAACAACGTAAAACTTGACTAAAACAAGTATGTCGTGTAAGACTTATTTAAGAGACGAAGAATCTTACTGTAAAAAAATGTAAAGCCATGAGAATGTTTTTTGTTGTTTGTTTTTAAAGTAGAGGAACAAATCCTGCAGTTCTTTGTTTTGAGAGTATAACCAGACGGTCTCCATGGTAACGCAATGTTGCAGTGTCATCAGTTATCTCTCGATGACTTCAGTGGGACATTTAAGAGCTTTTAAAAGCCTCACAAATACAGAAAACTGGAGTACATTTATGTGTTGGACATTAACAGTCAGGGGGTTAAATCACAGTGACCTCAGCAGCGACGACTGCGGAGTTCCCCCTCTTTCAGGGACATGAATGTTTGTCCAGGAGCCTGTCTGTTACCTCCGTCTCTTCCACTGGTTATTAAACAAAGAGAAACCATCCACACCAAACACATTCTGACAGATTTTTTAATATTTTTTTCTCCACACTGTTTGTGTGAAAGCACGAAAAGCATAGGAAGAGTGGAGAATAAAAAACGGAGTCAATTACATTATTAATTCATGCCGCTTTCCGTAAACCAGAAGCTTTTCTGCATCAAGTCCAGTAAGTGAATTGGACTTTGCACATTCTCTATCTTAGACTATTATCTTAGAATACGTCTCTCGACTATAACTAATATATCTTATATATGCTGGTCTCTCTCTTGTTCTAGAGAGAGAAGAGAGAAGAGAGGGAGAGAGGAGAATGAGAGAGAGGAGGAGAGAGTCTTCTTTTCTTTTTGTGTTGTCTTATTGAGAGAGATAGATATCTGTTCTGAGGTTTTTAATATCTCTGTCTCTGTCTCTCGATTCCTCTTATAGTGTATTTCTAATACCGAGGGGAGCGAGGAGCGGGCGGGAAAGGGGAGCTAAAAGAGAGGAGACGAGAGTGAGAGGGAGAGAGGAAAGACGAAGGGCAGAATTCTCGCACGGGGAGTCTCTTTCTCTCGATGAAAATGGAGAAAAGAAAGAAAAAAAAAAAGAAAGCAAGATGAGAAAAAAAATAGAGGAGAAAGGAGAGTGAGAGAAAGAAGGGGAGAGAGAGAGAGAGAGAGAGGGGGCGAGAGAGAGAGAGAGAGGTCTCTCGAGAGAGGGGGGGATATATCCCTCTATATAGGGATCTCTCCTCTTCTCTGTTCTTCCTGCCGTCTCTCTCTCTCTCTCTCTCTCTCTCTCTCTCTCTCTCTCTCTCTCTCTCTCTCTCTCTCTCTCTCTCTCTCTCTCTCTCTCTCTCGTAGCTGGACTGTATTATTCAAGGCAGCAAAGGGGCTGTCAGAGCACCGGTCTCTGGAGCAATCCTTGGAGCCTCGTTGTGCTTTCAGGGGGGAGATGGTGGCTGGACAGAGTGACTGACACAGCAAAGACTGGATTAACCACAACAGGTCATCTGCCACTGAGATCTTTTAGTAGTGCAAAATCCCAGCCACTCTTAATCTACGTCCTAGTGAAAGGTGATCCATATTTAGAAATGACAGTAAACGGTATGCAAGGATGTGAAAAATGGAAAAAGATTGCTGGTGTTTGAAGGGGAATTCCCATCTCACTGACTAAGATGAGGTGCTCATCATCTCTAGAGCCTCTCCTGCCTCATTACTACAGTTCCTGTCATGCCATGGCAGCTTCAGGCCTCAGTTGTAAAAATCATAACCTATCATATATTCTGTCTATGTCAGTGATGCTGAAAAATGTTACTATCACTTTGCCTGGAACAGACAACTTCCGACAATCGTGCAATGAAACTCAAGGGCCATGTGTGGCATAGTTCCTGAAAAGTCTGCCCACTCCTCCCAAACTTCCTAAAACCTTTCACCTTCAAGCTGCTGTGACATGAGGCCCTCTGACACGTTTCTTGCCTTTTGCACCACAGAAAATCCTCACCTCTATTCCCTCGGCAGGCTGGCTATTAATATGGAGATGATTCAACTTCTCCCTTGCTGCCACCAGTCATTTTCTTTCCGAGCTATGCTAACAACACCTGAATATTGTCTTCTCCGTTTCCAATTTCTATCCAGGCTTTTAATCTACAGCTTGTGTCAGGGCCCAGAGCAATAAAGGCCAGTGCTCCATTTCATCCTACATTTCTGGGGTAATTATTCTGCATTATTCAAAAAATAATAACAACACAGAGATATAAAGTACAAATGAAATAATATCCTGGTATTAATAAATTCTTTTCTTTTTAAAAAAAACAAAACAAAACAGCACATTGAACATTGGAGGGGAAATGGTTAAAACTGAGAGAAGACATCAGTTAGCACAGTTGTAATTAATCTAAAGGCTGCAGTGAACAACAGGATGACTAGTTATTCACCTTTGCAGGACACAGCTGTAGCTCTTGTGCTTGGCTGTTAGAAACCCCGTGGTAAAACTCATAAATACTCAGCTTTCAGGGAGGGGTCCTTACAAACAAGGACAATTTACGGCCTATTATCTTCAAAGACAAAAGGAATTATAATTTGAGGGATGACAAACACTCAAAGGACGTGACATGAATAAACATTTCCACTGCTCTGTCTCAGGGATTCTCACTCTGCTTAGTGTTTAAAAGCAATAAGAAATCAGAACTGCAACTAAATGCCTCACCGCTCAAAGCGATAATAACATAAACTTGAATAATTTCATTATAACTAAGCATGGGCATCCAATTTTCAGCTTGCCGCAGAGCTGAAACCGAAACTGCACATCTGCACTGTTATACGGGGAACAATCCACATTATCTGGTATGTGTTTCTGAAGACCAACAGCAGAAGATGAACAGGAGGAAGTGAAGCACAATTTAAAAAAAAAAAAGAAAAATGAGCAGACTGCAATGCCCGAGCCATGCGTCTAGGGGATGCTAATCATCATGTTCATTATACAGATTACATGCAGCAGCTCCAGTGTGCAACACATCTGCTTCTATTAGCTGCAAAACACCTGTGTTTGTGCTCACTGAGGCACATCAGCACGTACACAGGTAAATGCCGGAGTCAAAAAGGTGCACGCACACACCCAGAGACGGTGAGATTTTATCCTCCTGCAGCGGCTCACTGGAAATGTTCGAACAGTTTCTCAGGTTTCGTGTCAACCTTTGACTTAAAATAGTTTGGAGCAATATTACTTAACACATCCGTGTAAAAAACGGTGCAGAAGCATCCAGAACAAGAGAGAGAGAGAGAGAGAGAGAGAGAGAGAGAGAGAGAGAGAGAGAGAGAGAGAGAGAGAGAGAGAGAGAGAGAGAGAGAGAGAGAGAAAACGAATGCCAACATTAAATACATACGTACATAAGTAAATATGTCAAACATCGATTTGAATGTGAACAAGAATTATGTTACAGTTCTCATAAGTCTATAGCATCAGTTTGATTTTTTTTGTTTTTCATTGAGGCCCATGTTTAGTGACGTAGCCGGAAAATACCTTAAACATCTGTAGCCAGGCAGTGTATCTACTGTGCCTGACAGCTAATCGAATGCTGCATGTCACCTTTAATTGGTGCTCAAAAAACTATATCAAAATACGCCTTTACCATCGGACTAACAACAGTAAGAGAGACTTAATTTGGAAGACACGTACATAATTGACTTTGTTGTTAAAAACGGAGTTTAAAGCAAAGGTGGCGTACATGCCCGTCTATGGTTCGCCAGACATGTGGACATTTTTAAAACGATAAACTTATCCCTATTTTTAAAATGTGAAATACAAAATGTGGATATAAAACACTGAATATATAGTTATATATATTTTAGATGGAATTGTCCTACTTAATACTAATTTCCAGAAACGTGAGACGTACGACCGCGAGAAATGACCCTCCATGTCGGCTCAACGTTTGCTGTACATTTATGTTAAATGTGTAAAATCACGCCGTATCCAAGTCTACAGGTGTATATTAGCAATTCCTCCTTCCCAGCCACGTTCCCCTTTGTCCTACACCCCCTTCCCGCCTGTCTCGCTGCACTGCTGCATTCCATACGTTCAACACCTGCATAAATCCAGCACCTGCTTTAATGAAGGTGCGGATCTTGTTCATATTCTGAAGCCATTCTCTTTCACCCAGTTACTCTCATCTACTGTAGGTGAGGAAAGTACGAGGGGGGAGAAAAAAGAGACTCGTGGCTATCCAGTCATACATATTTCATACCGACCATCAAAAATGACCCTGTGAATTACTAATCATGACGGATGATTCAGTTGCAGCCACTGCTGAGATGAACATCACAGCCCAAATACATTAAATGTACAATGTTCTACTTAGAATTACCTTTAAATGTATATATACCACTATTCCGTTTGCAATAGGAACATACTTATGAAAATGTTATTAATAATCATAAAAATTTGCACCAGATCCTGTGTGCAGAGTTCTCCAGCATATGACATTTGTAAACATTTGCATGCCTCCAAACATGCATCGATGTGTTATCCCTGAGATAAATAAATAAATTATAAAAACAACATGAGAATAATGAAGGCATCTCTCCAGAAATGACAAGCCAAATACATATGTATTTTACAAAGGCTTCTGATGTACATCTAAATGATTTTAATGAATACTGAGGAGCTGCTTCTTCTTGGAACAAGAAAGAGAAAATAAGATTGACAGCGGCTTTAAAAAGGAAGAAGCCTTTTTTTTTTCTGCGCTCGCTAATGCTGTCTGTCTGACAGTGATTGTCATTTGTAAAGGAACAATGTTCTGCTCTGTTCCAACAGCTACATGACAACGATGAGAAGAAGTACTTCAGTAATTCTAATGATCGACTTTAGAAACAGCTCAGCCTCAGACAGGGGGAGGCTCGGCAACTTCAGACATAACAGGTTGGCCAAGACTCTCATGCATCATATTTTAACAAACCAACCATCTGTGCGCCTCCTGTGCAACACTTTCAAACAATCACCAGCTCAAACGAATTCTCCTCTGTTTAATGCCATGCGAGGGCTTCCTTGCTTCTCCCCAAAAAGATGAGTTGTATGATCTTTTTCTAAATGGGCACTGTATTCGTCAATCACAGAAAGTTTGAAGCGCAAAGACAGACCCTTCCATTAAACTACAGTTGTCTACATTTCGCTGACAACACAGCCTTGAACCCACCACACCATCATACACCCACCCACCTTTCCACTGACATCAAACAGAACCTCAGACCTGGTTCCCTAATGCAATGCTATTTTTAACTAAGCGTTTCTAATAAGCTGCTGGGAAGCTGTAAATTTTTCATATGCAAGCACATATTTCCTTTGTGAAAACACAGAAACACACTTATTTGGTGATTAGCGACTGACAGAGGGGAGGAAAGGAACTGAATATGCTTGTATCAAATTGCATGCCTTTCAAAAAAGAGGAATCCTAATGCGAGGAGTCGTCTTCCTGTGCACCACAGGTATGAGTGAATTATTAATCGGCCAGCTCATTTTAATGCTTTTTAAAGTGCTTTATTTTGATGTGCTAAAACATACTTTTAGCCATATTCAGTCAGGCATCCATATCATTATTTCTCCCATCAAAGAGGAGTGTCGCCCTTTCAAAGAGCACAAACAACTCAGCCTCATTTAAAATAGAAGTTCGAATATCAAAGACATTTTACAAAGGCTGGGCTTCAAACACTGTGATGAAGTTTTTTTTTGGTTTTTTTTTTTCCGCTATACTTTAGAAAAACGTAGGTATGCTAAAGGTTTGAATTGTTTTCCAGCTTTTAACCTGACAAGTGTAAATCAAAACATCCTGCAGTAACACGTGAAGAAGTTAGTTAAGTAAAAAGTGTTAAAGTGTTATCATTATCAAAAATCACTTCTGCTCAAGAAGATATCTGAACTGCCACTGTTTCTCTACAATACGGGTACCTCGTAAACTGTGCGTGGAAAAGTGAAATAAGATCCTATATCATTTAAAAATCTGACTAAAACCCTTAGGCAAAGCTTTACATATGTGATCGGACCCAATGCGGCACATACTCTGTGTACTATGAAGTGGGAAAAAGTTTCAGAATTGAGCTGGTCTCCTGCCTTGAAAGCATCTCCTTGTCACACGCAATCTCTAACATCTATGCTCGCTATGTGATATGATCATTATCCCAAGTGGTCCAAACTGTAAAGGAATAACAGTGTAAAAGTGTAAATAAAACAATTAAACAAATATGGTTTTGAATGAAAGCAGCCTGCTTGAGTTTCAGGCCTTAAGCCCCTCCCCTCACACTAGGCCTGCCCCCTGCTTTAAAGGTCACCACCTACACCTGCCATTAAAGGAGGGACAGAAACAGCTCCTCATCTGACAGCATGAAACACACGTGAGGGCTGTGTACCCATGCTTGAGTTTAGAAGAGCCTGTGTGTGGCTGGCTGGAATTGCACATATAGGCCTGTTCACTTATGGAACAAAGACAAAACATGGGTCACATGTCACCCGAACATATTACATAAATTGACAGTTGGCCTTAACCTCACAGTCCTGGAAACGTGGAAACATGCAGGGTGAAAATGTAGGATTTGAAAAGTAGATGAGGGAGTTTTTAGAGTGTGTTCACCACCTAGAAGCCTCTTCATATTTTGTTAAAATATGTTTAATTTATTTACACAAAAGGCCTGCTGTTGATCACCAACCGGCTGTAAGGCCATACAAATCCCTTGAACAGTAATGTGTGGAAATATTGGGCTTACCTGTCCCTTTGGTGAGCTCCTTCTCCCCCCCACTTTCTCTGTCTTTGGTTTGGTCCTCCTGATCTGTGGTGGTCTCACTAGCAGCCTCCACATCCTCGCTTAGCTCTCCTGAAGGGGGAGGGAGAACGAGATATGTAAATCACCACGCCATCAGAATTGGTGGAAGCACTTAAAGGGACGGCAGCGTTTTTTTCCTATAGGAGCTTGCAACAATTACATTTGCTGACACACCGTTGTAACGCCAGCAGACAAAGAGGGCAGAATCTGCTTTCTGCTCTCTGTCCTGTGCCGTGTGATCTTCGCTCTGAAATCAATTCGGAGCTCAATTATAAAATCACATAAATTATGTCAAAATAGAAAGAATTTTTTTTTAAACTGTATCAAAACCACGACAAGTTTTTTTTTTTTCCCCTATTTATTATATGGACATAAATCTATAAGGGAAAAAAAAGCAGAGATGTGGGCTGAAGTGGGTAGCTGGAAAAATGATCGTAGGAGCAGTATCCTTCAAGCAAAAGGCCTTATATTACACTATTACACCCACTCTCTCACACTCACTACATGCACACATGTTACTGTCCCCTACCGCAATCTGCTAGATGACTTACCAATACAAACCCCGTTTTACTTCTCTTATCCTATTGTGACCAAAAAAAAAAAAAAAAAAAAAAATCATAAATATTTAAAATGTTCAGAGCCACAATTCATTTTATTTTTATGCCAAGTCAAAGACAGAAATCCCCTGTAACCACCTTAAAAGCCTCAGCTCGATATATCAGGCCATTTAGGAGCATCGAAGTCCAAACAATGGATATCCAATAACGCCATTTGTAAGTAACACACAGAGGAAAAGATAACAAAAACAAATAATAAAAAGGGCATCAATCTTGTTTATTTCCCTCCAGTGCCCCTTGAACATCCTTTCTGCCTGTTAAGTTTGTTTAAAAGTAGTGAGACTTGCATGTGAAAGGATTGATTTGACAACAGTAAACTAAGCCGCAGTCAATAGTCTCTATCAGTTATTACACAAGTCAGCTAATTCTCAGCAAATGTACTTAAATGCTCTTTTGAAAATGCTTTCATGCTTTGGCCTACTCTATGAGCTATTGATGTATTGACAAAGCTACAACAGCTACTAAAATATATCCTGTTCAAGTATTCAGCCCTACGGTCATCACACATCCAGTCTTAGCTCATCACATGACTACCCAGAGCCGAAACCACTTTTATCACGTAACATTATCCCTCAGCCTCGGCTGTTTATCTCCTCCGTCGAATACCATCATATTCATCATATTCTCAATCTCAAGTGCGTGTCATTAACATAGATGCATGTAGGAAATCAAGCATCTGAGCTGGCTGGATGCTGTCACAGCTGTCTGTATAGTAAATCTGAAACAAACATCAGAACCGTCTCGGTTTTCCTGATTAGTGGGTGAGTGGACATAGTTTCTACATACATATGTTATTTATTAATGACAAATGCAGTTGATGAAATTGTTATTCACTCATTTGATGTTTTATTATCTGCTGCAAGTGTGTCTTCTTTTGAGTGGCTTAATTAAAAGTGAAAATGTATTTTGCAAATTTAAGGCTGTGTTTATGCTTCAAGGTTGACTGAATGCCCACAAGAGACGCAAAACTGACCAACAATAAGGGAGCTGTTTGGTTTAAGGGAGAAATCATAGCGTTGGAATTGGAAAAACGCTTTGTATTTGTCGGCACGGAGGGGCAGAGCCCTCCATTTCCTGCTTTCAGATACAGTTGCAGGAGGAAACACCTGTCTGAGCGTAGTGATAGGTGTACGGAGTTTGTCACACGTTACCGGTAAAAGCCAAAGCCATGATCCGATGTTTATTTAAACTGGAAAACGGGATGAGTTGCTCCCAGTCAAAAGCGTATGTTAGTCTCCCTTAAATCCCACGCATGAACACATTTTTATTCCTTTATTTTTCACCACGTTTCTATTATGTTTCTATGGCAACCTGTGATTCATCCCATCCAGCGCAGCCCATCCTGGGCTGGTGAGGCGCATCCTAAGCATTCCCACAAAAAAAAAAAAAAAAAAAACAGAGATCTGCTTCCGAGTCCCAAAATCTCATCTAACTCCTGTCTGCATAAATCTCCACAATGGTGCAAGAATTAGGATGCCGTACCACTGCACAGGTGCTCAGATTACAAAATAATCCCCCAGGTAAATTTTTCTTCACCTATAAAAGTGGGGCAAGGTGTCATTTCTTAGCCATGTGACACATGTAGTGAGACTAATTCCCCACCTACACATTAATACACACTTAGTGCTTAAA
Organism: Xenentodon cancila; assembly: GCA_014839995.1. Lineage (NCBI taxonomy): Eukaryota > Metazoa > Chordata > Actinopteri > Beloniformes > Belonidae > Xenentodon > Xenentodon cancila. Next base: position 16,306,549 of record CM026197.1, read on the forward strand.
CGTTATACTGATAGGCAGCCAACATTTTAAAGCTTTTCAGCTTCTTTATACCCACGCCTGGGATCTGGCACGCACACACCTTACATGAACATGTGTGCACTGGTATTTCTTTTTTTTTTTTTGTTCCCCTCAGGTTTTGTACATTTCTTTATCAAGATGTTTAATCAACATGTATGGCACTTTAAACACACACAACACTGAGCACCATGCATAATTTATGCAGAAATGCAGACGTATAATTCCAGGAGCACTGCTACGTCCTTAAGTGGAAAATAGCTTTGCCCATTTCTCCTCTCATCTACAATAGTATTACAGAATGATTAAAGCTAGGCTGACTATAATTAATGAAAGGTCACGAGTGGCCTAAGAGTAGGATGCAAATGGAAGAGACACTAAACTGTAGCCATAGATTAACTCTGAAAATAGATTACAGGAAACACTCACAGCAACGGCAGCAGGCCATTTCTAACCCAAATTTGAAAGATGTAAAGGACAATAGCCGCAAGGTTGTCTTCTAATTAATTGTCTTCATTAACCATCCTAATACAATGATATGAAACAGTTCCATTAATCTAATCATGCAAGCTGAATAAGCCCATTGCCGACACAGAGATTAAACTCATCCGTTCTGAGCATATAAATATCAGCTCAGCTTTGCCAGTCACTCAGTGGGGACAGTTCATGCGCTCTCTTTTTTCCAGTATCTCCCAGACAGACACACACAGAGACACATTCAGTCATACACCATCTTGGCGCTTAGCGGTCTTCCCCTCGTGAGTTCTGCAAGTGAGTGCAAAGGCTCAATCAGACCCATAGGTGTCACTCTATACAAGCTGGGAGAGAGCAACTTGCTCACACGCATTAATGAGGTGCGGGGGGGGAAGGGGGCCGAGCAGCATCAGACAGAAACACACGGGGAAGGGGTAAAGGGAAGAAATATGTGGAGATGACAAAAGCAGATGCTATGCAAGAGCCGTCCAGTGAAGATGAAACTGAAAATTAAGATTACCTTCAGATGAGAGAGAGCAGTCTTCCTTTCCCCTGAAGTGCAGTGATTACACTAATGCTAATCAGACTGACAAGCACAAACGGTATAATAAATAATTGATGGTAACCACAGCTCTTTCCAGTATTCCTTCCCAGACTGTAGAGCAAAGCAGCGGCAAGTAATAATAGTCACTCTAGATATCTTTTACTTGGTCAGACTCCTCCTCCATCCTCGGCCTCAGCTGAATATACTGCTGTGATGGTAACTGCCTGTCTTAAAGTACAGAATTTCTGTCCTACCTGGGAACGGCTGCAGTTTTACAAACAGTCTGCTCGGGTCCGTTTGCACATTCACTCAAAAACGGTGCTGCCTAGCCTGGCTTTTTGTTCATCCTGGAGAACTTCTCCAGGAATGAGCCCAGCTTCTCCCTCTCCCGGACTCTTCCCGGGAGCTCTGGGCTCTCGTGTGGAGCTCTGTGTCCAAGCTCTCATTACTCTCATTATCATAACTGGGGCTGTTGTTATCATTTTTAACCAGGTGTCACATGACCGCACTGTAAATCAGAGAGGTTTGCTCCCCGTGCTTTATCCCAGGTCAGACAGCTTCCTTTTTTTGGCACTGCGCTTGTCGGAAAAAAAAGCAATCTTATTCACACTTCACAGACTCCATCTTTCTCTCCTACTTCTTCTTTTAAACTGGCCTCTCTCCCCCCCCCCCCCTTTCCCCAAATCATCTTTTGCACCCCTTCGTTATATCAAAGTTGGCCTGACTCTGGACTAGAGGGTGCAAAATGAAAGTGACAGGAGGGCACCATGGGACAATGAGACACAGGACCCATGCTGAGGGCTTTCATGCATTGTCTGCTCCTCGTATCAGCACCTCAGCATCCAATATGTGAGACCCCCCCCCCCCCACGAGCCTAAAAATATATATAAAGAAGCACAACGTAGAGGAAAACACTCCCAGTGCTTGTCACCTTCCCCAAAACACGCAGGTTCACAGGAGCTCTCTCCCTACGCCCTGAAAAGCCACACCTGCCAAAACTGTACCAGAGCAAAACACGCCCCACACCTAGCCAGAGACAATCCAATAAACCCCAACGTGGTGCCATCAGAAACTAAACGTGCCACCGCACTACACACAAAGCCAGATTAACATGCTCACAGGCTATCGTGTTTGGAGGAAAATAAAAAAAAAAGAAAATAATGAAATAGTGTGCGAAATACTCACTGGAGTAAATGAAGCTGAACGCCTGCTCAGACACACAGACCTCAGTTACATCATACATTCACAAAGGCAAGCAATCATTTATCAAACAAATTAAAGTGTAGCAAGATGCAGAAACATATGAGAAGTACGTCAAAAAAAACAAAAAAAAACACACTAGTCTGTTTGTCTCTTGTGCTCTTCCTTCCTTCCTTCCTTTCTCACGCATGCCCTCACTCCCTCGCTCCCACACACTTTTGCATGTTGAAAGGGAAGACGAGTAAGCTACCTCAGCGCTGCTGGTTGGAGTTACGTGTTAGATTCCTGACCTGTCTGCGGGGGGACTCGCAGGCCTCTCCCTGCTGGCCCTGCTGTGACCTCAGGATCTAAATGTGAATGAATACTTTGTGTCTCCATGGGGCTGAGGGCAGGAGGAACCTGGGTAGCGGACAAAGAGGAGGAGGAGGAGGAGGGCTACAGGGCTAGGCCCGGCTAATAAGTGGAGAAAAAAAAAAAAACTTTAAACACCAAGTTAATCACAAACAGCCGTGATAGCTCCCACTGCTTTAGAAGCATAACGCCGCAACCCCTCCTCCCTCGCTCCACTCTTCTCCCAGTGGTGCCTGCTCATCACACCAGCCCAAAGGTCCTCTACACAACACTTAATTTGATCCCCCTTGCATTTCAAAGTCAATGCAGTCCTTTTAAAAGATGCTCAGTGTATTTAGGTCACAAAGAGTCACTATGTTTTTCAGTAGTACTCTGGGACATGAAAAAAGACAGAGAATAAATGCACAAGAACCAGCTAATTTCACAATTTTTATGCTCTTGATATGCTCTTGATACTTAGCAAATTAGAAAGTGTTACTGAGTACGATGTAATGTATTAAATATTTTCCCTAATGTGCTACCTCGTGGGAAATCATGGTAATTAGAAATACTTCTCATGATAATGGCATGTTTAGATACATTACAAATAAAGCAGATAAAGTAAGAGCTGCTCCAGTTCTTTTCTCTTTGTGTTTGACTTCGTGATGGAGGAGAGGAGGAACTAGGTTAATGTGGCTACAATGGGACTGAGCATTCAGGGACTGCTCACTACACACACGCATAAACACCCGCTCACACACAACATGCCCACTTCCTTGAATGCCCAAGATGATGGCTCTAACTAACACATATTATGTCCACAATGGAAGATGCAGGCTGTACTTTTCCCTGCTGGGACTCGGGGTTTAAAAGCCTGGATAGGGGGCAAAAGAATCACTCGGCAATGCTGTCCCGTCTACTTTGCCTGAGGGACACTGTCCTGCACAAAGAGTCGCTCTGCCTCTCTGTCAGTGAACTCCCCACCCCGTGCATTTATGCTCATCGTCTCCAACTGCTGTCTGCTCTTGAATCAACCAGGTTTTTTTTTTTTTTAATGTATTTTATTAGTGCATCTTGTCTTTTTCTTCAAGCTCATACTACAATGCCTCCGCCTATAAGCGACTATTCAAAGGAACCAAACAGAACTGGCGTGGGTTAGTGGAGTGTGAGCACTGGGGAGGAGAGACTGAAAAAAGACAGGAAAAAAAAAAAGCATCACCGCTGTCATGAAGGGCAATCACATCAACTCTGAAATATTCACCAGTGGGTCGGAAAATGTGATGGTACAGCTATGACAGGCGAACAGGCGACTCCCCCCCACCCCCCCACTCTAGCCCACAGTCCCCGACCCCTCTCTCCATCAGGGCGGAAGCACAGTGGACACTCTGAATATGTATAACCCGGAAAATATATTGATTTTTCATTTGGCAAAAAGGGACACAAAAATCACATAACCTGAAACTGTCACAGCTCTTTTGCTCATAGCTCATCTCTCCTGATGTTTGGCTTTTCCACAAACTCTCTTTAATTACCAGGTACAGTGAGCTTCAGAGCTTCTCTCCACAGAGACGCAGCCATATACAGCCTGCTGGGCTTAACAAGACAACCCACATCTATTATATATGACATACACCCAGCAGCTTTTGTTTCATTTCTAACTAATAAGTTCACCGAATTTGACTATAGCCACACTTTGTATTCAATTGCACACTAGATATGGCAGATTTTGAGTTTAACCTTGAAAGTAAAGGATACAATGTACCACGTTAGAATGGCTTTTTCGTATTGAAAGCTAATTCTGAATGTTCACAGCAGTTTTTTTTTGTTTTTTTTCTTTATGTGTTTTATTAGAAGCACTTCTGCTTAACTTGAAATTATTGATCCAAGTTCTCCCAGGTAACCTGCAGGTGCTTGTATGTTTGTATAAGTGTACACACTCGTGTGCGTCTGTGTCCATTAAGAGGTACTTATCTGTTTATCTCTCCTTTTAGGTCATGCAGACCAGTACAGTGAACTGTCTGAAAAAGATCTCTGTCCGTCGATTTATCGAATGTACCATTTGCATATCTTTGTAGTGCTTCCATCTGCCTGTGGACTGTTCTGTGAAGGTATTAGCTCAGAAAATCAATCTTACCATGGTTGGATGTATGTAGCCCCTACCTCTGCGTGTGCTAGAAGTCCAGTTCATAGCTCCCACATGAGTCCTATTTACTTGAGTCCTGCCGGCAGAGACAACACCCCACCCACCCCCACCCACCCCCACCCACCCAGTTTGAAACTTAAAGTATAGCAACACCTTTCTCAGCATGCCGCTCCAGAGTATGCTGTTTTGCCATCCTCCTCTATGGTCATACTGCCTCCCTGTTTCCATCCAAAACACTGAGCTTGACCGTCTGTTTGTTTATGAAAGCGTACTCAGAGATAAAACAGAATCCAACAAGGTTATGAATGCCAATTTTGCAAATCAATTTCATTACAAGTATAAAAAAGGTAGCGGTGATGTGTGTTTGCTCTCGAAGGTTGAACGGCCTGCTAAGTTCAGATGTTTCGGGTTAGTAGGGAGGAAAGGTGGAGGGTGGTGTGGTAGTGTTTTATCGTGTTCATTTATTTATTACACCTATTTCTGTTTATTACATCATTCAGCTGTACATTTATGGATGGAGATTGTGTGCAGGGATGCATTACTATGGATATATAGTTTTATTTCAGTCACTGCAGTGGATGTGCAGAGTAACTTTTCCCCTAACTACCACCTGGCTGGTTGTTCATGGCTAATTGCTAAAGAAATCCAATGATTACACTGCACAAGCACTTTAAAACATCCATGAGAGTGCAACCACTTATTGGAAAAAAAAAAAAAAAAGAAAAAAGAAAAAGAAACTCTGCCTAGCTCTATCCATTCAGTTTCTAATACAAATCAAACATAGGGCGCTTTCTTTTACCATTTGTCTTTCTTTCTGTTCCTCTTTGCATAGCCCATCCATTACTTTCACATGAAATATGAAAAGGCAATATCCTCTCTGTGTTTGTACTGAAGCGTAATGTGATTGTGTTGTCATTTATAGGAAATAATCACAAACCTCTCTTTCATTTTCCAGTTCAAATAACCATGAAAAATTAGCCTTCAATGTCAGGGAGGACAACAAAGGGATGCACACAGACTATTGCTTCACCACCGCGCTTGACATTTTCCCTTAATAGGAAAACGGGTGGTTGTTTCTATCTTTCTTCCTCAATCTTTTTCTTTTTCAAACCTCTTTTTTTTTCTTTTTTCCTTTTGACCTAATTAAAAAAGTTCTAAACTCAGATCTTGATAAATCTTCGCTATGCTCTAACTCAGCGCGGCGGCTCAGCGCATTGAACAAAGTTGCAAGATTAGGAAAAACTCCGGTCCCGTGCACGCACCGGCCCGTGCTCATTAGCACCCCTACCCCTGTCTGTTAATGGCTGCTGGGGAAGGGAGATGTCGCCAGACAACCACTATGGGGCCCAGGTCGCCGTGACTACCGTCCAGCAGCCTGATAGATAAATAATTCAAGAGCTATCAGACTCCCTGGCAGCAGAGCAGCCCAAAAACACACACTTAGGACTGAGCTTGTAAAGGCCTTCCTAACCGATCAGCATTTAGTCCCTTACAAACGACGTACAACTAGATGTCTGTACAGGATCCAACAAAAATGGTCTGACTTGTAGTCTGAGGGTCCTTTAAATTCAGGAAATCTTTATTTTCACTGTGAGCAGCAAAGTAATGGTAATTGCTTTCTGTATTACTGCCATTAAATGCTTAATAGACAGGTTGCTTTCCACTGTAATTATGTACAAAATAACTAACCTTGTAGTGCAATTATGGAAAATGCATTTAAACAAGTCTAAGTTTAGCTTGCAACACTAGGTATAGAATGTGTATATCAGTAACGTGAGCAATGTATGTAAATAAAAACAGCAACAAACAAAACAAACCAAAAACATTTTACCAGCAAAGAACGTATAACTTTCACGTATGTATATGTAACAATTGTATACGTCACAAAAACTGACATTAAATGGCGCTAAAAATGTGTAAATCCTCAAAGGAAAAAATAAACTGTCGGCAGACCTTGGTTGTTTTTGTAAAGAGCATATAAACACTAGATAAAATTATATCAAGATGTCTTTTCAGATGCACTGTTATTACTCAGATGTTGTTTTTTTCCCCCGACTAAATACTTTTCCCTGTTTGCAGTTTTTTGTAACTAGATTTCATCTGGCAGTATGGCCTGTGATGCATATAATGACATTTCCTCGCAAAAGGCTAATGAAAGAGGCTCATCTCGTGCAATTAGCTGCTGCTTTATTCACTTGTAATGCATTCATTTATTATCACATAATTCTGCCAGTGCTATTTATTTATTTGATTATGCAAACACCTTAAAGCATTAATTAAAATAAAACCGATTCTGAGACCAGAAGATGGGACACGCAACACCAGCGCAAGTGTCATTTTCCTCGTTTCCTCTGTTCCTAAACATGAATGTCCGGCTTGTACGAACCTCAGCGTAACCAGCACGCTTCAAGCTTTCAAATGTCCTCTGACTACAAGTGCCTGAGAATGCAACATGACAAACAAGGCACACGCAGTTCACTCTGGAAGGGTTGGTTTTTTTTTGTTCTTTTTTTTACCTTAACTGGTTTTGTTAATCTGTATAAAAGTCCGTTCAGTCTAAACAGGCGCACTTGTGCATTACATGCATGCAGCAAACTTCACTTTGTCTGATTTTTCACGAACATGCCATCAAATTGAGAAAGTGGGCTGAAAGCTCCTAGAGGGGTGGAACTGTGCTGCCCGGTGTGCCGCTCTCCAGAGAAGGAGGCTTCAAGTGATTACAGTCAAACGCTGCTACCCAGTTATCTTTGGCTCAGCCACAGGAGAGAGAAGACGCGACAGGAACGAGAAAAAGAAAAAAAAGAACTGATGATGTGGCTAAAACATGGGCCAGCTGTTCCAAAAGGGCCAAAATCACTAGGAGTGTCAGATACAGTTATGACATTACAAAGAAGAAGAAGAAAAAGAGGCCCAATGGCGAGCACAGAGGCCAAAAGATCTTTAGGAACCGCAATTTTATTAGTATAGCACATTTCACACACACAAGGCATTGGGACCAGCAATAAGGCCGATATCAACAAGCTACAAGTTTGACGGTCACAAAAAGGTACGTTCCTCCAAAACACAGTCAAGAGCAGCTTGGTAGAGCAGCACATATTAAGGAGGTATTTCGCATGTCCTTGAGGTCCTGAAGCAGAGGCCAATGAAACGGCTTTGCAGCATCCATTTTGTGCTGAGTGAACAGGTATGAATGGTGGTGGGACTTGATGGCAGCGGGGATAAAGAGGAGAGAGCAGGGCACGCCAGCAGGAAGGTGTGTCACCCGACCCGCCGTCAACCAACTCAACGGCGTCTTGATTTATGCGCGTTTGCTGAACATTGTGATGACACAACCTCACATAATTTAAGGTGACTTTAAGTGTTAGTTGAAGTTATTAATGGTCTAAAGATCACAAGTGCGGCATTTGTAAAACGCTGGATTTCCCTACCATCCTCCCCTTCTGTTTAATGCTGACTGTGCATACAGTTATGGAAATGAAGGTGTCCGAGTTGTGGAGTCCCTGCCCTCCCTGAGACATGGTTAGGGATTAAAAAAACCTCTCCCCTGTGGAGAGGCAGCCTGCTGCTTAATTGTTATTGTGTTATACCACATCTTGCATTTCTATTGTGGGCTACGCATGTGTGGTTGTTAGTGTTGCTGCTGTTTTTGTAATGGGTGCTGATATTGTCCTTCCTGAGGAAGGCTCTCCTCACTCATTAGCCATAGGCTGGAGGCTTGGGGGCTAGAGCCAAATAAGGTGCAAAATTAATTATTCATCTCAGTGGTTGGTGTTTGGGTGCAGCTATGGGGCCCAAAGCAGGGACTTTAACTAGCAGAGGTCTGCCTCTTGAGGACCGCTTTAGTAAACAATTGAAAAATGTTATTCTGAGGGTGTCAGTTACCAGGAGAAAGCAAACACTAATCACCAAACTAATCATTAAAACATGCTGCCTATAATAATATGGCTCTCTCTGGATTTGTGGTTCCTCCTTTTGTGTACTGAATCAACATCCTAACGCTCCATCATGTCTGCAGTCTCCATCCTGCCTCCAACTCATAAACAGGCACAGATCTGACCCCCTCCTCTTCATTCAGCCATGGCTTCTGTTGGCTCAAGCTGGGCCCGGTGGCCTCCTGAGAAGGCTGTGATAAGAATTCATTTCTTCCCATTATGTACTCTTGTCCACAGCCTCAGTTCATCAGTTCAGTGCAACCAAGTCAATGAAAGAACCAGTAATGAAGCAATCAGATGCAGCCTGGTTTTCTAGGCTCGGCACTCCATTCGTGGCTCCCACATCCTAGCTCTCCGTATAGAATATGGGGTGGGGGCCATGACAAGGGGAGAGTGGACATAAACTACACAGAAGCATTAATTCAAGGCCTTGTCTTCCATAGACTTACGCCTCCCTCACATGCGTGCGTTACACGAGGTCTGCCATCTCCCGTGGGTTCAGAGAATCCCCCAGTTTGTGAGAACTCCATTAGTTTAACCGGTCTTCACTGTTGCCACTAAACCAGACAGTCAGGGATGGCTGGGAATAACTGCCTAAATTCCCACTGAAGGTGGTTAGGAGAGCCCTTCCGTCCTCTTCCTTTACTTTTATCTGCCTGTTTTTTACTCTTGTGCCATCGCTTCTCTCTGGCACCCACATCTTGACGTCTCTTCAGCATGTGGAAAGTATTATAGAGCGTTTGCAAGAGGAATGTATGTGTTGATTCTTAATCTGAGCCTAAAAGTAAAAAGGAACCTGGGTCTCCTTGTCTTGTAATGTTGTTAAAGTTTAATTTCAAATTAAAAGGGCCTTTTTGATCTAACTAATATTGTTTTTCTCCCCTCAGGGGCTGGAAAAAGTTGGCGTTATCTTCCAACAGCCTGCTTTTCTTAACCTCTCTAAGCCCGCTTGCACACACATAAACACAAAGACACAGTTAAAACACACACACACACACACACACACACACACACATTTCAGAGTTTGGTTTTATGGAGTGGTCAGGGTTCAACAATAGGGTACCAACGTAAAAAAAAAAAAAAAAAAAATACACGCAGCAGTGCACAAAAGAGGCTATAAACTTTGGTAGCAACTATGATGGTCCAAAATCAGTAACACATTTAATGAGGAGTTAGAGTTGGATTCGATGTAGCCTAATACTTAAGGAGCTGCCCATAAATCCCTTCCTTTCCCGTAATGCATACCTTCTCTTCCACAGTTCACCTGCAGCCATCTTTGGCACAAAAAAAAAGACTCTGCAGCTGGATTCTACCTGACAAGAGCTTCTTAGCAAGCAGCAGTCATTAACCTCAGGAGCAGGCAGCTGCCATGTGATGTAGTGCACTCGGCCGGCTGCAGAAGGGCCCTATTGATCCCAGACATACTTGGTGCCTTCCTGGATGTTTATAATCAATATGCAAATGGCCCGCAGCATTGATTCAATATTAATTTTCAATTAGGGAATTCTCGGGGGTCCTGAGGGGTCAATACAGAACCATTCAGAGGGAAGGCTTGAGCAAGTTGCAGGCATTGACGTTCCTCTACCCAAGACAACTTACTTACTGTTTATTTAGCCTGCCCTGCTGTAAGTCCCGATTAAGGCTTCAGATAATAGGCAGAGAGACAGATGGACCTTTCTGCACTTCTGCAACACCCATTAGATAAACTGGATTTTGGTCTAAAGGGCTTGTCTAAACTAATAAGTCATCATCTAACACTTAGTTCTTGCACTTATTTCGTAAAGGTTGTCGAGCTAGAAATGCCAAAAGTGATAAACTGTAGTTTTACATTGCTCGTATGAATGTATTTATATACAGAATTAATCGAAAAGTCTATAATTAAATCCTTAATACATAACAGTATGCAATAAACACGTATGGATAAAGCACCATTTTCTGTTTCTAGTTTCTACAGTCAGCCTTTGTCATCTAAAACTTGATCTTTTATCTGATTTACCTTTTATCAGATAAAAATCTGGAAAAATCCCGAAACATTTTGTATTATTTTCACTATATCAACATGACAACTTAGATGTTGAAAAGTAATGAAGCCTGCATTACACAATTCCTGCTTTCAAACAAAAACAGCATTGATTCATAAGCCTACGTGTTTATAGACAGCACGTCTTTCAGGAAAAGCTGTGGTCTGATACTTGATTCTTTAACTTGCTTTTTGTTGTGACTGTCAGGACAGTCAAGGTTTTGCGGCTGTTTGCACACACCATAGCCATTTCCAACTGCACAAAACATAATGGACATGCAATTGTATGGTTCTAGAGTTACAGGGAAACAAATGGTTTTTTTTTGTAACGGCATCATCTGTTCTGTTGACTAACCTTTTGTGCTGTCTGAACAGTTTTTTTGAGGGGAGGGGGGTGGGGATTTGAAACATTGCTCTAATTCTGAACATGAAGAGATAGCTTTACAGAAGATGAAGGAGCAGGCCATGGAGATTTAGGAGACTATGATGAAGATGAGGCATCTGTACAAAAATAATAAACTCTCAGATCCTGGAGCTTGAACCCCCATATTTAAGAAAAACACAAAGATGAGTTGGATTAGGAAAGAGAGTCAACTTGACTGCTCTACATGTATCCAGAGATTCAACACTGAGATTCAACCACAAATGTAGTGGCACGTAAATGCAATATTATTAAACAGGACAATGTTCAGAAGCAGTCCCCGTTTGTTTGATTGCCCCTGGATCACTTTCATTTTGCTCCTATGGCCTGCGAATGCTCCAGGACAGATGGGTGAACTGAAGAGGTTGCGTAACAGAGATAACCTGGCTGGACCGCCTGAGGTAATTGCTTTAGGGATAACATTAATTACTGCATTGCTCATTAATGGATCAAGCTTTTATTGGTTCCATTGATCAGTTGAACCTGTTAGCTATCATCCTAAGCAATGGTGGATGTAACAAGCTTAAATATTGGCATATCAATTAATGCAATCAATTCCTGTCTAGCAGTTGCCATTCCACCCCTTTACCCTGCCCCCTTACCACCACCCCTCTTTTTCTTCCATTGTATATTTTGGTGTGTTAGTACAAAAAGGTAACATTAAAAGAAAAAAAAAAAACATTAAGGAAGACCATTTCTTTAGTGTAGGCCAATGTACTGACAGCTTAAGTTTGCATGACTGACAGGAAAGTGCTGCGACTCTCCTCTGGAGAGATTAGTCCACGAGTTCAAATAAAAATGAAGGCTAAAACAACTTATCTGAATAACGCGCCGCAACAACAGGAACTGAAGTTTCAAAGTTTAGTAGAATAAAGGGTAATTTTATGGACTTAAAGTTGTGCACTTGAGGGGATTATGATTTAAAATAAAAGCCGTTACATTAAAACCGCGGTTCTTCAGTCGCACACAAGCGGGCTGAGCAATTAGAAATTTCATGCCGATCGCCCACAATTCTTCGACCAGATTCAGCCACCAGAATCTGGTCCTGTGATTCAAATCAGGTCTACTCACTACTTTGTCTCTTTCAGCGGAAGAAAGGCTTACTTCCTTTTTTCGCCTCTTTTTAAGATCAATGCACCTTTTAAGGAGTCATTGATTACAACTTGAAATCCTTCCTGTGCCATGCGTGCTCAAAGGGGGTGACTGACTTCAAATACAAAGCTGCGGCGGGCTGGTATAACGTGGTGAAATGGGTAGAACATCAGGAATGAATGAGAGAGCAGGGTGTGATAACTGAGAGCACACCATGACAAAGTGGAGGGATTTACCGTTGGGCCCGCAGCACTTCATTTGCTTAATAACAGATCATTCTATAAGAAAGTGGCTGCTTGCAGGGGGATATCACCCAACGAGGATGTTTCACTTGCAGAAATCCTATTTGAAGACAACACCTTTGAGTGCTCATCCTCCGCCACGCCTAAGACGATCAACGCGCATGACAGGCCCCATTAATATGACACCCTGTGTAACCTTGCTCTTTCTCCCGCTCTTCTAACAGCAAAAAAAAAAAAAAAATTAAAAAACGATAGCCAAGGAGGAGGGCATTATGTTCAGACTGAGCATGTAACAGGAGGGGTGGTGTTCATTTTGAAAGGATGTCTTCCTCATCCTCCACTGAGCCACCTCTTCTACAGTAAGTGAGCTACATGGCATAGGGGAAAGAGGGAAGTGCACTTCGCACGTGTTTTTCAGAAAAATACCAGCTTTTGGAACACGGCGTTGGTTCTCCTATTCCGATCAGTCTTTATTATTTCTGTGGCTTCTTAAGCATCTCCCACTGCATTTTACTCAGACAATAATAACCAGGAATAAAACACCTGAATCCACTGAAAAAGATAAAAGCTTACATTTTGTTTTTTTTTTTTCTCCACAAACTTAGCAAATGTAGTTACGGGGAAGGTGATGACACAAAATTCTCATCAATCCGGGCCATTCCAATTCTGCATAGTTCAATAGGAGCGACAGAGAGCCGCACATTTGTTGGACATTTTGAGTTTGAAACCAGATGTGCAGCCAGGCAGTTAGTCGGACAGCTATTGCTTGCTCAGTGCAGGACCTCCAGAAGGCCCCCTGTCCCCTGAGCTGCACACAAGTGGGCTGAGCAATTAACAATTTCATGCTGATTGCCTGAAGCATGTTTTGCTATGCCATAAAGATAATAGCATGAAGGGTGCAGCAGCAGCCCCCGCCCCGCCCTCCTCTGATGTTCCTCTATTGCTTCCATTTCTCAATTCTCTCCTGTGCAATTCACATGTTGGAATGGCGCACTGCCTGCTTGCTTTATTAAAGACCCTCTCCCTGCTTAGAGGGCACATTTAAAAAAAAAAAAAAAAAAAAAATACAGATGACTCCCTGAAGAGTAAACAGGGATGATTATTAAAGGGAAGGAGAAAAAAAAACTAGAGTCTCGGTCTCCCACTGGCTTCTTGATTTGAAAGTCTAATTTGGCAACTGCACACAACAGGCGATCAGGTACACAAAACAGGTTCCATTTCGGAGCATGCTCAGAGAGGCTGCTGGTGCCAGCCCTCCTCTTCCACTTTCTCTCCCCCGACATGACATGACAGCAAACCACTCTGACCACGGAGCTCACCGCTGTGCAACAGGAAAATTTGCGCGCCAATAAAGCTGCTACTTGTGTTCAGAGCAGAGCGTATCAAAGAGTGCCAGAAGAGGGAATAAAGTAAGAGACATAGTGTGGCGAAGCCTAAGTTGTGATGTTGATGGAGGAACTGAGAGAATCGTGTCATGTGGATTTTGAACTTCTACTGGTGCAGATAAGAACATTTTTTTGGCTGCAGGAAAATTAATTTGGGGTATTGCAGACAAAACTGAAGGCTGTTTACATTTCATAACTCGCTCGGTTCACTTTGTCCATGTAGTACAACATAATCATTGATATTTTACAAACAGTTCCTCCAGTCATGTTCATACTGCATGTCAATAAATGCAGGTTTTAGTACCTTCGGAGATCATATTGCCAATAAGAAAATTAAATAATTTTGATTCTGAGAGGGAATGAGCAGCTAAGGAATATTATAAGATGTGAAATTTAAATAACCATGTTTAAACCATTATCCATTTTCGCTTTCTATTAAGGTTGAAGCAGCTTTTTATTCGATTGTTGCAGTGTTTAGTGTCGTCATAGCCTCTGGACACAATGTGCGTGTTCTGTTCTTAAAACGCCACTCGAACGTGTTGCGAAAGATCAGTGCGTTCTGCAAGAAGACGGCAGTAAATGACCGCATTAAGGCCGGTGGTCTCAGTACCTCGAGTCCACATTACTAACAACCCCCCCCCACGCCCCCCAGGGTCCCGGGTCATTGTTTGTTTGTTTTAGTTTTTTTTTACCATGTGAAAACAAAACTTAAAGACATAAGGCGTAGCTGTGGACAAAGGGATGCAGCTATACCCCCCTCTGTCCCTCAAGCCTGCCCTCTGTGACCCTCCCCCCGAATCACCTCCCAGGCTTGGGGATGTATTTCCATCCCCTGGCTGGGTGTGAAAGTCCAGCTGATGCACAGACTGTCTATGTTCCTCAACTGAACAAACTGGAGCTGCATGACGGCCCAGCATTGTTTATGATATGGATCCTGGATCCAGTAATGAATTTGCATTCTGAAGGAGCAAACACACACATACACAGTCACTTACCAGGCGATAAGTAGAAACATGTTTTTCTGTTAATTTATACAATATAATGCCCCCCCCCCCCCAATGCAAGACACACAACAACACACACGCGCACTTATAAATTGCAGTCACATCCCCCTGCTAGAAGGGGATGATAATTGCGGACGGCCAATAAATTACTGCTGCCTCCACATCAATTATAAGCATCACGTCTGGCAATGAGGAAAATGAGATCTTGTGACAAATTTCATGAGGCTTGGCTGCCCAGCAGCCTTTCTTAACATGCTACAGATAGCAATCCCTTATCTAGCCTCTGTAATGGGGAGCTAGGGATAGAGAGATGGAACTGCAGCCATTTAATTAAAAAGCTGGGGGTAGGGGGCGGAGAGGTGTAATTCATTGAAAATGCACAGGAAGGAGACAAAGCCTTTGTCTTCAATACATATTTTGCCCAATTTCGTCACACACTGAAAACAAAGTTTGTATCTCTCTGACAAAGGCTGTAGATTTTTCTTGTCTTTGTGTACACGTTTTCACTGTTTTCTTCTCTGTTTAATTCGCTCTGGTTTCCTTTATTTTTATATATATATATATATATTTCCCAGGAGTCCAGTGTTTTCCCCAATGAGACAGCTACAGCATTTTTTTTTTTTTTTTTTTTTTTAACGAATGACTGCAGTGGACAGACAGTGGCACTGAATGAAATGGCCCCTGCACCTAATTGTATTCCCACCTGGTGAAGGCAGGCAAGGGCGGAGGCTTCAAGAGCGCAGCAATGAGGATTCATGGCGCTTGGGGAGACGGCAAAATAAAACACCAAAAGGGATGGCCCTTAAATCTCATTCCCAGTGCAATATTCATTGTAGTTGCAATCGGGTGTGCTGATAGAGCACTGAAAAAAACGACCGCTGTGTTCAAATTATAGCTGTACTCTCTACTAATATTTAACATCATTAGAAAATCATTAGAAAACCATCATAAAACCTGGGATTATGACCAAAGCATTAAACACAATGATTATTCAGTGTGTTCCTTCCCCGCTTCGCTTTGGAAATGTGATTTGCACTGCTGTGGCCATGCAGGGAAAAAAGTAGGAATATTTTTCATAATTACTGTAACATTTGAAAAACATTGGTTTGCATGAATTACTATGCCATTATGAAGTTGTGTTTCTCTGCCCAAAAGCAAAGTTTTCAATGAGGCCTTGCATGGGATATCATTAATGCACCTTCATGAGGGCCTCAGCAGGAGAACGCCAACATTTTATGAAACTTTAACCTTATAAAGATTTTCCAGTCATTTGGTTGCGGAGGCACCATAATTGAAAACATGCAGGGCAAAAAAAAAAAAACAAACAACTTTTATATATATTTTTGTTCGGATCATCATTATCATCATCGTCATCAGACTTAAGACTAACCCTGAGCAGCGGTATAAGAAACTAGTCTTGCAAATCTGCTTTCGAGACCACAGATCAGAGTGTACATATCCTCTACTGTACAATGAAGTAATCATCTACTTGAAGACACGGAGGGCCGATAGTGTCAGAGTTGAGTCTTTACTTTTTGGGATTTCTCGGCAGCCCCATTATCAACAGCAGCCATCAGCACAAAGATAAAAGATCCTAATGGAGCTGGCCCTAGTAGAGATGAAAGGTGCAGAGATGGCACACTCTTATGAATCTCTAATGCAGCCCATGTTTCCAAGGTAATGACTCTCACAAGCATCACTGCTCAGGGTACAGGCGATAAAGGTCTCCTGCCACTACAGCAAGCAGTAAGGTAGGAATTCACCGAGGTCCCTCCTCATACTGGGCCTGGGAACTGTGCCGAGAAGGGACAAAGGCTTTTTGTGGGAACACACATTTCTATGTCCTCTCCGATTTGGTCATTGAATCAACATAATCAGTTCAAAATAGTGTCAAACTTGACAATAATATTCCTTGGCAACACTGGATTTGACTTAAGGTCTGTAGCGCTTAGTTAAATAAATGCTATCCTGTGTGATACCAATGCAAAGTGGCAGAAAACATAATTTTGGTGAAGCAACTGCACGTTGAAAATACACATCTGTCTGTCTTTGAATTCAAGAGACTGCTTCAATTGCTAAACTGTGCTCATTTTACTGCCGGTGAAAACCATAAACAAAATAATCTTTTTGGGTCACGATGAGCAGGAGGGTAATGTAGGAGCAAATCCTTGTCAAGCTTTTCAGAGTAATTGAAATGACACTTATGAGAACCAATGTTCTTTTAAATGCATTACTTGGCAGATATTCTGGCTTTTGTCCCTTAAACTTTGCCAGCAAAAGACGAAAAAAAAAAAAAAACACAAAAAAACATGCCCTTTGAACAACAGAGAGAGGTGAAAATACATAGTGAGAGAAGTCTTTTTTCCAGTCCCTTTCACAGACCCTAATGGATTGTGAGCACTTAATGCATTAATCAATCAATATCTCTCACTGTACATCAGCAGCGCGACCAAGTTATGAATGACCTTTGCAACAAAAAAGGACACTTAAATGCACAGAAGATTGCTCCTAGGTTAGTAACTTGGGCCTGGTTTTTACCACGCATGATTACACCTTCTTGGGGTAGAGGGCCGTTAACGGTGCACTAAATACACCGAGGTTGGTTTTGAGACAATTTGCACACTAATTTTCTGGCAGCAGACTATAAAATAGGCTCTTCTCTAGTGATGTCTTGTTTATTCATTTTTCAATCCTGCTCTCGATTGTAGCATACCCTTCAAGACCCAGTTTCATTTGGGGTTTTAACCGCTTGCTGCATCATACAAAGACATGTTTTATTTCCTTTTTACCTTTTGCATTATCTACTGTAATTATTAGGCTTGGTCACCAGGCAACGTAAGAATTATTTTGGATGACTCTGAGACGACATCGTGAAAGGTAAGTGCTCTTGCTTGTGTTATGGCCTGAAAGCTAATTTAAAGATAGTCCCTACCTTCAGATAAAAGAACTTGAAAAATACCCAAGTAGGGAGAAATTCACGATGCAGGGGCTTACCTCCAATTATTTTAGAGGTTTATTAAATAATGAAGCACTCAGATTTACATTTGTTGTATATATATATATATATATATATATATATAAATATATATACACATTATAGGAAATTGTCTGCTAGTGGAGGTAGAGGGGGATGTTGGGGTTGTCAGGATTGTGGGCAGGTTTCTGAGCCCTGTAAGTATTGGTGGAGCATGGCGCTGGAGCGTGGAGATGGAGTGGAACGGACAGGAGCTCACTGCCAGAGTCAGAAAAAAAAAAAGAGCACAGAACAGGGGCGCAACCTAATGCCATTGTGGTCATGAACAGCCGGCTTGAGAGGTGACTGCATAGGGCCCTTAAACAAAAGCAGCCATCGTCATTCACTCTCCCCCATCTAATTAGATTCTTTTGCACAGTTTAACATGACAAAAAAAAAAAAAAAAACGGGCCAATTTATCCTAATTCTGGCTGCCACACTGGCCCTGTACCACCTTAAATTGGGTAAACCCCGGAGTGCAGGCCTGCCTCTTAGACTCGCAACGACTTGTGACATGGATTCAAACACAACCACTGTGTTCTCTGCTCTACGTCTCACATGCAAATATGTGCTACTTCTCAGCTTTGCCACGTGCTTGAAATATTCCCCATCTACATGAGAGGGGCTAATTTCCCATGAACCCCCCCCCCCCCCACTCAACAGGCACTACTTTACAGATCTGACTGAAAAATACCTGGTTCCTCAAATAGATTTAAAGTCCCTGTGCAAGCAAAAGTTGATGCGTCTCCACAGCAAAGAGACGTTACCGTAAATGTTGTCCTCTGGAGACGCACAGCTGCACACCAATAATCAGAATTAAAGAGAAATATGAGGGGAAAAAGAAGAAAAAAAAACTGCTGAATATCACGTGACCCTCAAAGTTACAATGAACCAAACCACAGGTGGTATTATAATCTAATTTCACCACAAGAGCTTTTTATCAACCTATGAGAACATCTTATATTTTTCTTACATTTTAAATAAACATTTATAACCTACCAGTAATTAGCAGTTACATACAACATAGAAATTATGGTTTGGGACAAAGTGTTCAACCATGCTTACCTAAACAAGATTTATGAAGTCATTATTCACGGACAAGAAACCACGACATTATTGATCACAATTTCATAAATCCAATTCTACACCTTAATTGCCTAAGAGCAACAGATCCTTAAAATCCTATAGTTTCAGCACGACGCAGCTTGTAAACATGTCGCATAAAATTAACAAATTGCGAAGCTTTTACAATTTACATTTAAAGTTTTTCTTTAAGGAAGTTATGCCAAAAGTGAATCATGCCCTCTTTTGAAAAGTTCACTGCAAAAACTCATTTCTAAAAAGAGAATACACCTTGTTTCAAGAAAAGTAGGAGGCTTTGTTTTTTGCTAATTTTAGGAATTCTAGTCAAGAGAAGTTTTCTTTCTTAAGATGAATTTTTCTAGACAAATATTACCTACCCATTGCAAACTGATCATTCAAGTTGAAAATAGCTGCAATACTACATCTTCCAAATCAAACCATCATCCAACTTAGTAGAAGTTCAAAAAAAAAAAAAAAAAAAGTCCTGTCCTTGGTTAAACAACATTTTCATGTCAAAAAAAAGAAAAAGATGACGGTCAATCCCGCATCGATGTTTCCTGCTGCACGCGTACTGAGCAAGTAGTTGAAAAATTGACCTTTGCTTGCTTTTCTAAATTCTGGATACTTCCTCTGAGTGCTTCAAATGATTAAATACGAAGGGAAAACATGAAGGCAAATACGCAACAAACAAAAAAATGCCTTTTTGTTTTACCCTTCACTTGCATGTGCAAACTTTTATTTCTTTATTATTTGTGCCTGTGTCGAAGGATGAATGTAATATAAATCTTATTCTGTTCCAAAGGGAGAAAGCAGATAAACAATGGAGCCAATATATTTTATTCATATTTTTGATTACCTGGTAATTAGACAAACTCTTACTGCTGCTCTGAAACACCTCGTCTTCCAGCACACATTTATAGCGCAGACACCCTGTTACTTAAATGTCATCCATCTCTTCCGTGGTCCAGACTCTTTTGCTCCAAATCGGCAGAGGAAAGAACACATCTACAGCCGACTAATAAAAACAGCAACATTTCCAGCCAAACAAGGACAGACAGTGAGGGACGGGCCGTCAGCTGGTCAAGGAGAAACGCCATAAATGTGACCGAGTCGAAGAAAAACTATTTGGCCTCAGACACTGTCACCTGGCAGACGCTCGCATCTGCTTAATTAAACAGATAATCAGACATCTTATCTTTAAAAAAAAAACAAAAAAAAAACATTGCTTTTACGAAGTAATTACATTCTAGTACGTAACCACCGTTTTCACAAGACTTCGCTGCGAATAGGCGCAGCGCTTCACTGCGTCAGCTCAACAGAGATATTACCTGAAAGTGGGCGGGCAACAACCCAAGACCTGAAGGTGTTTTGTTATCAGTGGCGTCTTACTAAAGTGACGTCAGCAGTGGTGTGAGAATTTCTGTTTGCTGCCAATGATTCCCAGAATGATTCCCAATATCCATCCATGGAAAGTTGCCTCAAATGTGATACACACCAACGTACAGCAGAGCCGCCCTCCCACTCATATTATCCTTTTGTGTTTTTCACCAAACTCATCCATTTCTGTTCATCCTCCCTCCTCTCACCCTCCTTAGGTGGTGTGTAGTGTACTGTCAAGCGCGGCGCAAATCAATGACGGGTGCTCACGCCCACAGGTAAAGGTTAGAGAGGTTCACTATTGAATTATTTCTGCACTTCTCTCATTGCTGCCATCTGCCTGGCTGCTTTTAGTTGATGTGGTTGAGGCACTGGAGGGGACTCGCTGCTAATGCACTGACACGTTGGTGCATATGTGTGTTTTGTGTGTATCCTTTCTGATTTTTTTTTTTTTTTTTTTTGGGGGGGGGGTCTAATGATGTTTTCTTCACATGTAGTGCACATTAAGCAACACGCGCACACACACACACACACACACACACACACACACACACACACACACTCTGTTCACCACCCGTGCCCATCCACCAGACAGTGGATAATGATTCAACACATGTGTTCTTTCAGCCAGCTTTTGTTTCATCTGCCTTTATTCTAATGGAGCCTTCGGAGTTTGAGGGCAACGTGCTGCTGGATAGGGCATCCCTCATTCTCTGGTTTTGTTTTGCTGTCAGCAAGGCAGATCGTCTCTGCTGGACCCAGGCTGAACTCATCCATAGCACAGATCATGCCCTTTGATCCACCCGCGCTCTCTAGGGGGCATAAACAGCCTTATTAAAAACAGCTAAATAAAACTTTCCTGCCTCAACTCTGCAGTTCCCAAACTTTACCCCCGTTTCTCCTCTGATGCTGCCTATGGTCAAATTGAGCTGCCCTATTCTGACAGAGAGCTGCAGTGTGCAGCCAATACCAAAACAGATAAACAAATGAAGCATTCCAAGTGTTTAACAATTTATTGGTTCTACTTCCTAGATTACCTGGCAAACACTTGCACTACAATCAATATCACAGACAAGAATGGTTGGATTTAAGATGATAATATATGCCTTACGGGAAAGTTCAAGTGAGGATCTTGTGGGAAACTTATAAAAAATGTTTTAGTGCTACAACACATTAACAGTAAGTGAAAAGAAAAACACAGCCAAACATAAGATAAATAATTTGAACGTTTTATCTGGTGAAAGATGTGCTTTATTGTTAAGCCTTGTCTGACAAAGACAGTCGACCAAAGCTGGTTTGATAATGAGAGGCAAACTTAATTGGCCCTCTGTAATTGTGATCATGAAAAGAGCTACTGGAATCTTCTCAGCTATACTTGTGAAGATGTAAATATTGGCAGTTTGCATTGTATTCTCTGACGCATAAACAAACCACTTACGCACTTCACATTTACCTCAGGGTTAGATAGAAATAATAATGATGCGAAAACCAATCTGTGCATTATATGCTCAACCACATTTCGCATAAATCAGTCCTTAAAGAGTAGAACCGTGTTTCCCCTTCATCTCATCTACCTGTGACAGTGACATGACTGCGACTATAATTAAACCCATCACAACCATTATGTCTCTGACATCTAATCTATTCCCTCCTCCTCTGTCTGCCCGAAACCACAAACTTTCCGCCTCACCCTCTGACTGACAGACCCCATGGAGGCTGTGGTCACTCTGTGTGAGTGACATGAGGGGCAGGAGGGCTACTGAATTACCCCCTCCCCCTTCCTGTGAGCCCCCTCCTGATCATGCAATCCAGCATCTCACACCACCAATCGCCAACTGTGCTCCAATATCCAGCAGCAAAGCGTCTGGGCCTGAAAATAGAACTCATTAACACGTTTAGTAAGTACAAATGAGATGACTGTCTCCTGATGGACTGTCTATCTTTTGGATCAGCTTTCAAGGAGAGTGTGTGGTAATGACAAGAGAAGGGGAAACCAATATTATAATGTGCTGCCGGCCTCCTCTGAAAATGGGCTCGATGACAGGGAGAGCCTCTTGCACCCACACACGGCCAGCTTTTCTGTGCAGACACCATGTGTATGCTCATTTATCGGCATGCCAGTTTGCAAAATAAAACCTAGCGCACATTCACACCCACATGACTTAACTAACAGCGAAATCGTGCACAGGGCATAACACATGCCGAGGACAGACAAGGTGAGCTCGGCTTGTTGCACATCTCTCCATGTAGACGACTGCATTAACAGGTTCATGTTGCAATTTTGAGCAGCCGTCACTCTCATTTAAGTCTTTACATTTCGGATCTCTTTTGTCATTTGTTGTGTTATTGCTCAGCTTTGACATCAGCGGTGCTTTATTTTTCTTCTTACTGAGATGTATAAGACAGTGTGGCTCAACTGCAGTCGGATCTCATCCACTTTCTAGTGAAGCACAAAGGTGAGCAGTGGAGGGGTCCGTCAGGAGCGCTGGTACAAGTCTGGACACCAGACATTTTTATTCACAGCCTGTCCGAGAATAGAGCTGTGGCTTTTTGGTCAATTTGCTATAACTGGATGAGCAAGGAGAGGAATTCATACCGAGCCTGTGAAGGAGGAGGCACAGGAAAAGGGGAAAGAAAAGACTTGCTTGTGTTAGTTTGAGCAGTAGGGTCATATTAATGCTGAAATGCGAGTGGAAAATCTATAAAGCCATAATTTTGGCTTTTTAATAAACGTCTAGTCTTTTGTAATATTTTCAAAATGAAAAGTAATGCATTTATGAATTTCCTGGCACGTTCTGCAGACAGCAAACAATTTCCTACACTGCCTGGATGCCCTTCGGACAGGGATTAGAAGCCAGGCGACTGACGGAGGCCTGACTGAGCTGCGGGCCCTCTGGGGCCCTGCTCATCCAGGCCTGCAGAGCCCTCATCCTCATATCCACTCTACATCACCAGGGCAATAACAGCCTTTATTAAAAGCGCATTGCAGCAGTGTCTGTCCATACAACTTACTTTCAGATTGCCCATAATGTGGCATGTAGAAAGGGTCTGGTGGTTAGGGGCTACAATATCCTGTTTCTGGAAAGGTTTACTTTGCATTTTAACAAGCATGAATAAAGAAGGACATTTCAGAAGCGACTGCCGTCTGTTTTGCTCTTGCCTGTGGGGAGCAAAAGCTCAGACTATGGCCCTCGCATGCCATCAAAGCGTGGCCTGGCTCACCTCTAATTTTACCTGGCTTTCACAGCTGTTGCATAGCCATAGGTCACGCAGATAAAATGATACCAAAGGAGAACGAGGCCATGTTTATAGGTTGTAAAGAAGACAAGAAGCAGAAAATGAAATGAAATGATCATCACTGCGGATAACACACACGTGAAGTGGTTCAGGAATTCAAACAGCCTGGACGTAAAACGATGTCCCAATCAGACTTTTCAAAATCTTCATGCGAGCTGCAAGGTGCTGTGCAATCCTGAAATATGAGTGAATGCTTTTTGCGCTTATTTAGAGCATCTTTCCATTCCACTCTGTATTTTCCGGTTTACACATGAGGCAGAGAGGGAGGCAAGTGAGGAGAGAGGAGAAATCCTCCGTTATCAGAACAGGCCTTGCTATTAGGCATGTGACCCTGAAAATGCACCCCTTTTAGTGAAACAAGCAATTAATCTAATATTGGATACCACTTTTATGCAGTAATTTGTATGCATCCTTTCGTCTCATTTCCATTTAATAATGCACACAGTTTCCCTGACCAGTTTCTCAAACTGGTCATTAAAAGTAATGCCAGTCTAAACTGCAGGCTTAAGTTCCACTCGGAAGCAGTAACGCAGCAGTAGATGAAACAAAGGTGAAGTAAGATAACCCCTCCCCAAACTAGTCTTCGCCCCTGAATAATCAGGCTTCTATGTCCACACAGACAGGAGACATTGACTGGTGGCTGCTCAGGTGGCCCGAGCCCCAGTCGTCTCCTTTCCAGCCTCCTCGGCTCACAGACAGGGATTTCCTCCTGCGATGAGAGCCAAGCCGTTACAGCCCAGCGATCAAGGGCCTGCCATCTGTGACTGGAGCAGATTTACAGCAGGAACTAATCCACACTGTCAGCCACGTTTGTTCTCCATCCCTGCCTCCTTCATACACATACATAAACTCACATACATGCAACGCCACTGATAAATACTAATATTTTACCCTCCTAAGATGCCCCTTTCCTTTTTCTTCTTCGCATCTGAGGTCTGGTGGTTGGGGAGCTTTTATCTGCTCTCTTTTCTCCTCGTCTCCCTCATACGCACAGAGGCACAAAGCAAACATTTCTTGAGAAAAGGCATTCACCCTTCAAAGCAATTTCACTTTGCCCTTTATAAAAACATGATCTCATTCTGTTCTATACTCAAAAAATAACTTTGTCGATTAAATGCTAAGAAATGAGAAACCCCAATGTGTCACCGAGTTATATGCCCTGGTGAACAGCATTCAAATGAAACAGGGTCATCATATGCTCGAGTGTCACGCGCGCTCACAGACACACACTCCGGACAAAACTTGTTTTCCCCACTTGTTCGCCGTTCGTTTCTGAGTGTATTCTCTTTACTATCCAGATACCATCCTCTCCACTGCACATGCAACCTACAATAAGGCACCGACATTTGACAGCAGTACCCATCAGCCCCTCTACGTGACAGATATCACTGTAAGATCTCAACTGTGTTTTCAACACCAGCCATCCTCACAAGCGAGCGATTCCCTTGTCTGTGTATTACTGCGACCCTGCAATGAGCCACAGTTCTTAAAGCTTGAGACTAGTGCCGGTGCATCGGTTTAGGTCAGAATTAAGCTTTCTTCGGTGCACACGGGGCAGCTGTGTGAGGCTGGGGTCCCTTTGAGACCTCTTTTGTTTCCCCACAGATAAAGGGTTAAAGAAGACAAATGGAGGTGGGGCCACAGAGCAACATGCCTAAGCAGCACATTTATAGCGTGAGCAAGAATTAAAACAATGCAGGCCTTTGGTCTCTGCGTTAGTCTAATTACAATGAAACCTAATTTCTGCAGCCCTTGCTCTCCTCGAGCTCAGAGGAGATTTGTGGGACCAAATCCCCACGGTCCATATTTGCTGCATCCTCATAAAGAACGTTGATACGCAGAGTTGTAAAACATAGCAGATCCTGCACGAGCTCGCTCAGATGTATTCTCTTGCTGTCATGGCAAAAGAGTCGGCTTCCACTATCAGTTGTTGTTTAAATCTGGAAGGATTTTATACCACCTGTCTGTGAAATGCAACATGTGTTTCATCATGTTTGTGAGCTTTTATTTGGGGGGGGTGAAAGAAGACTCAATGTCTCTTGGGGAGAATCCAAAGCAGGATATAAAACCAAGCACCTAGACCAGCGAGAAACACTTGCAAGATCACAGGAGCAGGCAAGGAAATTACTGTCTAGGTGACCCAGAAATCCAGGGGCAACTTAGTTTAACAAACCAGGGATTGTTCCACCACTTTAGCAACCAGGCCTCAACCACAAAAAAGAGCCCTGTGCCACAGAAGAGCTACAGAGGAGGAAATTAAATATTACTGTGAGAGAAAGTGGTTCAGCCTGAGCTGTGGGGCGGGGCTGTGGGGTGGACCGGCACAGCTGATGCTTTTGGTTTGTGAAATGGTGAGAGGTGTTGAGTAAGCTATTTTCAAGATTATAGATCAAAATCATTATTGTGGTAATTGGATCCAGATGTTTGGTCCAACTTTTCTTTAAAAAAAACAAAACAAAAAAAAAAACAAATGTGAGTGCTGCTGAGAATAATTACTGAATAATACTGTGCCGTAATCACTGACAATGCAAGGCATCAGAACTAATTTTCAAACAAAAACAGTTGTGTTAAACCACAATAAAACCCTCTGAATTATGACGACATGAAGAAAATGGCATTTAAACCAATCTCTACAACCAAGCATCATTGTCAAATCTGATTTAAAGTACATGAAGATATAAGAAAAGATTATGCTCGATACCAGAGATCTGTTGAGACAAGTGAGGGTTGGTGTAATTTGATGAAGTTTTATAAAGCAATGAACATTGTTTGTGTGTGAGATAATTCCGCCAACGCAAAACTCGCGGCCCTCCTCAAGTCTTAACACATGAAAGGTTAATACAGGGGGAAAATATTCACAAACAGGGGTTTTACTATAACTGAGGAAAACTAATTTATTTGCAAACATAGCAACTCTTTCTCTCTGAAAATAAAAGATAAAATCCCAACCCCCCCTATCCCTTTTAATCTTTAAGGGCCTTCCTCTTGCCTTACATGTCCACTGTACTGTAGTCATTAACATATTTGGAGTGCAGTGAGCAGAAAGCTTAATTGTCCCTAATTGCTCAGCTAAATATGTTCTCTAATGATTTGCTTCAGATCTGTGACTGCCTTTTGCGCAATTTCCCGGCCGCTGGCTTCATTATCCCTGCCTCCTTGGAACAAAGCGTCTTCACAGGCCGGCCTTTTTTCTCCCACATAACACAGACAGCGAGTATGTGTGTGAGGGAAGTAATGGTTCCTTCTTGGAGGAACTCACAATAGAGGCCCTTTGTCAGGGCACAGGAGTTAAAGTGATTAGAAAACCAAATCTCTACTAAGAAAGGGTGTTAATTGACCACAGCTCACTCTTCCTAATCAGTCCGTAATAAATGGGCAGCAAGAAGCACTTTGCTTCAGCCGTGCCAGTGTTGTAACCGCCTGTTTTTTGGTGTTCTTGTTTTTCGTAGCAGCTGTTGTTGTTGTTGTTGTTGTTCGGCTCCTTCTTCTCCAGCCTTAATGCTCGGCCTCAAAATGCCTTTAATGGCCAAAAAAAACCAAAAAAAACCAGCAGCATCCATTAACAGGGTTCTCTGCCTTTTGCAGGAATATATTCTGAAAATCACATTTGCACCTAAAAGTTGATCATAAACAAGACTTGCATATTTTGTTTATTTTGTCACTCGATTCAATCAGTGTAAAAAGCACGCTTAATCGTGTCTAAGAGAAGTCATATCTCAGCAAACAACTAAAGTTGGTAAAACCAAGAATGATTAAAAAAACCACAGAAGCATAAACCTCACATTATATATATATACATATTTATATGTAGTGCTTTCGGAGGCAAACATCCTCTGTCAATTTTGCAGTTAAATTCCAGCGATAAAACAACCAAATGTCTATTATTAGCGGGTAAGAAGTATAAACTTTCATTAGGGACCAAAACAAAGTGAGCTGAAGCAGTTTTGAGACGGAGCAGAATATACAGCGAAATGGCCAGTCTGCTTCTAACACTGGCCCATTTTTTCATAAATATTTAAGCACCGATCCAGTTATATGAAAGAAGAGGTCATTAAGTTTCCTCCTTTTGCATCTTTTGGCAGCAGTTTGCACAAATTGGTAGTTAACTAGTATAGACTTATGACAACGTAGCAGCAAACGGACTGAGAGTCCTGCACGAAGAGTCCTTTTTATACATGTGCAAAATGCTTATTACCTTGGTTTGTGTGTGGGGCTCTCTATCACTGTCCACGCTGTTATTTAAATGGAAGGACATTTTTGAGCCTTAATCTGACATGGGTGGATTTCTGTCTGAACTGACAATCACCGTCATTTTGCTGGAAAGGTTTTTCTTTAATAACTCAAAACTGCTTTAATTCAGATGATTTTTGGTCCTTAACAAGAGTTTAAAAAGCTTACCATCTAATAATGGACCTCTTATAGGGTTGTTTTAACTCCAGAATTTTCTTTTAGGATCTAATCTATGGGAACTGTAAATTAGGGAAGTCATGGCAGGATTAAGGATTATAATATAGATTTTTGCAGGTCAGTAATATAAAGCTTTTAAATTGAGCCCCTGGATGTGAGATTATGTGTACAAAAGACAAAAATCCCAGAAAGAGAAAGCAACGGGAAAATAATAAGAATGAAATAATACAGATAAGGTGGCCGCAGTGCTGTTGTCTCACCTGTGTCTGAAGTAGGGCATTTGCGGATGGTGAAGATGGAGCTGAGGTCCTCTTCCTCCTCCGGCAGGCCCTTCTGCAGACGCTGGAGCTTCCTGAGGCTCTCACTGCGTTGGTGCTTCATGGACCGTACATGCTGGATCAGGTTGAGCTTGGCCTTGGTCGAGTAGTTGCACAGCACGCAGTGGTAGTAGCAGGCATCGCCCTCCACCGCGTTCTCGTGCTGCTGCAGGTGCTGTGGAAAGGGGATGGAGAGACACGGGAGAGAAAAAGAAAGAAGTTATTCTAGATGGCGGATAGCTGGCTAGGCACCACCGACTCACTTTCACTCACACAGTTGGCAAATGAACAAATCAATTCCCAATCACAGCCCCGTTGTTTAACATCCAAACCTCTTCCACTTCAGGACAACTGTTTGGACTGCACACTTGTCTGCGTGAGTGTCTGTATCAGTGGGCTAACAGGACAGGAGAGGCCAGTGAGGCACGTAAATCTCAGGGGCCCAAGGAAGGACAGAAATCGCATCAGCTATCCTTCAGAAGCCGTGGGTCTGTAGCCTCACAGACGGAAGGAAGCATTGATCCCCTTCACTCAACAGAAGCTTCCCGCCTCTGAAAAGGAAACTCCAAACATCTGCCTGTTTCACGCATGGGATGCTAAATATTGATCAGGGTGAGTTAAATCCTCGCTCTCATAGAGGAAAAAGAGCCGAAGCTAGCCTGTGGTGAGGCGGGAGGGGGACTGAGTGCATTCTGAGAGAAAATGCAACATTCCACGACAGAAGGACAACCTTCAGAGGACAAGAAATCAGCATCAGTATTGACCTGTCAAGTCCAGCGCTTCTTCTTAAACTCAACAGCCTGCCTCGTCCAGCCCAGCCTCTGTAGAGCCACAACGTGTGAAACACCCCGTAGTGACAGCATGCCACCACAACCTCGTGTTGCCTCACTAAACTCAAGTCTAATTACCTCCTGCATGGCTCAATCAATGACGCGAGGCCAAGACAATATGGCAAGGCCTGGTGTGAGCAATAGTTATTGACCATCACCTTAAAGCCTCACATTGATGCGTGTATGCAATAAAAGCCCTGCACTCGCTATGGTCGCTTGTGTCACGCCCGTCTTTTGCTGCTCTTATATCCGACTCGGGACTCTTGCTGTGGATTTCTGTGGATACGATCAAAGTCAATCTCCGAAAGTTTTCCTCTTCTCCCTCTTAGCTTCTTGACCCCCGTGTCTACAATGAGGGATGCTGAGAAAGCAAAAGAAATGACCTGCACAATCCGGCGTGTCATGAATATCAATATTTTGCTTGAAAAAAACAAACAAAAAAACATTTAATTTATAAGTTAATGCTCAAAGTCTGGTGAAATGGTGAAAAGCACTGATGAAAATAAACCAAGTTTATAAAGAATAAAAGGGTAAACACTGGGTGCAACAATGCAAGATCGTTTACCGTAAACATTAGGCGTTCACGAAAAACATTCGAAAATCCTGCCATTTATCAAAAAAACTCTCTCTTGCATTGGACGGCCTGTTTGGGTAGCTGGAAGATTTAAAAGCACTGGAAACATTACACATTTAACCGGATTATATCTAAATCAGGTGTTGACAGCCTGGTGGAAAGAAAGAAAAAAAACAGTCATAACCATATTATTCCCCCCCCTAAAATGCTCTTGTCCCTTTCTCCTAATGTTTAATTTTCTGGCAATATTGTAATATTGCCACAGGGTTTTCTGAGCTATTGTGTTTCATTCTTTTTCGTCTCACGTTTCTCACTTCTACACCTAAAATGTGCATTAAGACACCGCTTCCAGGAAAAGGAATAGGAGATTTTTTTTTTTCCCTTCTTTGTGAGCCCCACAGCTCAGTGTAATAGAGTTATTAGGTGATTGTAAAAAGCTCTGTGTGCTCTCCTTTCTCGCCTCGTTTTAAGCCATCCATGATGTCATGAATAGGTGTTGCTGGATATAGTGGGGGCCCTCCTCCTTCCCCTCCTTTTCCTCTGTGCACAAATATTGCATCAGACCAAAGGTAGGGAGAAATCTGAGAGAAAGATTCAGTTATAGATGACAGCAAATCAATCAAATTACCTTTAGTCACAGCAGATGGCTTGAATTAAAAAAAAAAAAAAAAAAAAAAAAAAGTTGCTGCTGCAAATGACTCATAGCTCCAAAAATCTACAAGAAGACAAGTTTTAAAAAAATGACAGCACCTGACTGAAACTTCAAAGCTAGTCTCATGAGGTAGAAAAAACTCTGAGGAGTTTTATAGTTTCCCATAAAAAGCGAGCGCTTTATATAGGAGTGAACCCGAGACCGCCTGCCCCAGAATCGACCATAATTCACTATAAACCTGACTGGCTGAGGAGACGGCCTCAGCAGGTCACCAGGACGGGCCTGGCCTGGTCCTTGTAGCTGTGCCTATGATGTCAAACGGTTACACCTGTAAACCAACACTTTCACCATCACTGCACTGGTCGTGACCCAAAGCAGGCTGGAGCATTTTAGAGTCAGCGTAAGACGGAGGAGATCAGACCAATAAAGAGTGAGGTGGTCTCTGCTAACTCGGTATTTCAGAGAGAAGACGCGGAGCAAAAACTGCACAGCGCGTAAAAGGCACAACGCTGAGAACAACAACTCTCTAATCATCGCACACAAACTTTCTCCAACATTGATTCTCCCTGGATTGCTTGAATTATCTGTGTTGGAGATTCCTAGGATTACATCTAAAAGCACAAACATAAATTGGACACAGTATTCTCAGAGGCCAGCTCCTTCTCTGGTTCACACACACACACACACGCACACACACACACACACACACACACACACACACACACACACACACACACACACACACACACACACACACACACATGCACACACACACACACACTGCATACGCACTTTGAATGTGAAACATAATAATGCATGAGACGGGGTTTGTGTCTGTTTCCTATGAACCTGCAAAGAAGCCACTCGCTGATAAATCACCTCCAACTGGAGTGCAGGAATTTGGCGGCCTAATGAAAAAGTCATGTTGGGCTTGGAGGAATGGGGTTGCCTGGCTCTAGGGTCTCTATCAAGGCCCCAACAGGAGGGGAGCTGCGGAGCATAAAAGGGGGGAACGCTGACTGGGTCAGTGGCATGGTTTCAATACCACTGAACTATCTGGGAATTTATAGGAATTATATAGTAGATTCAGCTGAGCAAGTTAATGTGCGTGACCGCCTTTACTGCAGGGATAAAGTTGACAGCGGGGAGACATGCGGTTTGCATGTGGATGAAGCACACATACGTGTGTATATGTGGTGTAAATAAACAGGTAAGTTCACAAAGGTATGTTTATTGTAGATGTGCATAGATGTCAGTCATATTGCGTTTAAAAAAATACGAAGACAAAGAGCCTGGGGTAAACAAGCTCAAAGCGTACCTAACAACATTTAGAGATGTTTAATCACATTTTTGCTAGATAACCCAGCTCTGAGCTTTATTTTATACTCTGTCGGTTTTCATAGATTAAAGCTGCAATTGTGGGTTTTTTTTCACACCTCTCCTTTCGATGAAGCACCTCCTTTTTTTGCTGTGGAGGCTGAAGCGGTGATCTGTGCTTTTTCAGGTAAAGAGGGACAGGGGCGGTGTGGGCACCACCCCATCCTCTCTCTCACGACTCCGCGCTGCTCCTTACCCTCTGAGTGGGCAATACGCGCCTGTATCAGTTTCACCACCCACCCAGAGCACGCGGCGCATATCTGCATTTCCATCCACTTAAATGCTAAGTAAAAGTGCACCTTTAACACAAAACGTTGCGGCTGCTGAGAGAGTCCAGCTAACGGAAGATGGAGGTGGGTATTACTGGAAGGGTGGAAGAGAGAGAGAGAAAGCCGGTAATTTCAAAGAATGGCTCCCAAAAGAGCTGTACAGTGGGTACAGTGCGTGCCCACAGCAAAGACATACAACGCTATAGACAAAAGAAACAAGAAATGTGCAAACAGAAACACGCCAAAATACACATTCACACACACACGGGGACATGCCATTATGAGCATGTACACCATTAAGTTTGGCGGTGCTGTTAATACAAAATTAATGCATTAAAACAGATGACTCTTTGTGAGCTAAATAGCTATCAATTCCAAGAGAGCAACCAAATTCCCTCAGTGAGAGCCAGCGAGTATCTGCTTGGATATTCCTTTGTAATTGTCTCCAAGATTCTCAGCACTAAAAGCTCTTTTCTGTGTGTGTGTGTGTGTGTGTGTGTGTGTGTGTGTGTGTGTGTGTGTGTGTGTGTGTGTGTGTGTGTGTGTGTGTGCTTCATGGCAGGTGTACATGGTTTAGAAAACTGCAATTCAGACCTGAAGCTGTGCAATGTGCTCCAACAGGCAGATCTATGAGAAGATTATATCCTCTAAATCACAGAGGAAGGAGGCAGGTTTTGGCTTCCTGGCTTGTGAAGTGTTACAATAAGTCATACAGAATCTTTGTTATTCAACACAGTGAGGTCATGGCAGCAATTATAACCAATGAGGTAACTGTATTTCACTCTAGAGGGAGACAATGAAATGTGTCTGTTGGGCTGAAAAACCGACTGCGGCTGCAGGACCGAGAAAATACCCCCCGTGTACTTCACTAGGAGACATCTGTGTCTGCCGCAGCATGTACTGCTGGACATACGTGCATTTATCACAGAGGCAATATTTGAAAAATTTGTTTCTATCCAACTGTGAAGGGTATAAACCAAAATTAAAATGCAATAAATAAATTAATTAATTAATTAAAAGACCGGTTTAATGAAGAGGATGAAGTACAGGGTTTAGATAAGTGACAATATTTCAAGATAGTGGCCCATGTGTTTCCAGAAGCTGTGCATTTGTTCATGCGCAGAGATTTGTTGGGAACTTGCTTCTCATGAATGTGTACTCCGGGATTCCCCTGGAACGTAAGTAGGCTATTTAGCAAAGCAAAGAGCGACTAGAGTCAGCAAGTGCTTGCAGTTTTGGCCTGTGATGCTGTGTCTGCCAGCAGCACGAACAACAGCTTCAACCACAGAGGCCCCACTGGGTGCCAACTGCGGTGGCTGCTTTGAATTAGCCACTGCAAGTTACAACATGCCTAAAAGTTAGGTTGTGGCTTCAGGGGACTGTGTATTCTAGGCGTAAACTGCGTACCTACTGCATCCTGAGCCTCATCCCCACCCGTGTCCTTTCTTTCCCTTTGCTCTTTAATCCCTGCCACCCCTCCGCTGCATCCTGTCCCTCTGTTACAAAGCCCATAATGTGCTATGTTGCTTCCTTTACTGCCTCACTGCAGAAATGATCCATCACTACCGGTGAATAAAAACAGGTTGCATATTTGTCTCCGGCTGGGAAGGGACCAACAAAATGGACCTCTGTGTCTTAAGGAAATGCATGAGGGTAAAGATGGATCGCTGTTGGTGTCCTTGGAGAGGATGACTTAACATTGGCCCATGAAACAAAGTAATCTGGGAGGGGTCACAGGGACACTTAAAGACAATGCAGCTTCTGGTGCTATGCACCCCCCACTCTTACTTACTTTTACATTAAATAAAGCAATAATTATTGAATTCCATTTGAATGAGTAAGATGCTAGAAAGTAAACAATGGGAACATAATTGCAGATGGAAGCCAATCAATGCAGGCAGTCGTTTGGGCCACGTTGATTGTGTAGGCTGCTGTATGAGCCTCGTGTGCATGAGTGTGTGCGTTTTTGTGCAGCCATTGCAAATCTAAGGTGAGCCAAGGGGAGAGTGCGCTGTGACAAGAAGCTGAGTAATATGCTCTCCCACATGCACACACAAAACAAGAGTTGGGTAATCCTTCCTTCAATAATGACCCAGGGCTCTAAACAATAGCTCTCAATCAGCTGATCAATGTGTCCACATAATTCATGTGCGACTCACTGTCTTTGAAAGGGGGTGGAGAGGGAGGATAAGCAAGCAGGCGGTTGAGAGATCAATGCCCTGTGTGGTGATAACGAGCCTGGGTCTATGCCCACAGGAGCCCCACGCTGGCGTCCAGGGTCTCTCTCATTAAGAACATTTGGATAAGCATGGCTCTACATACATAATGCGCACTTCTAATCATACCCAGATAAACACATTTCTTCCCTTTTTAATGAGCTAGGTTTTGTTTTTGTGACATACGATGACTCCAAAACGGGCAGGAAATGTTGTCAGTGCTCAAATAAGACAGGGAAAAAAAAAAAAAAAAAAAAAAGAGTAAAGCAAATTAACAGCAAGCTGTTGGCCTCCTCTTTCAGTCGCTTATTAACAGCTTAACCTCCTGGAGCTTTTATGAAAACCATGCTGGGAGGAGCTTGCCAAAACTGCACTACAATAAGTTTACCTGCAGGAGGCAAAGGCAGGGTGGAGCCATGGGGTACCCAAACAACTGTTACAGCAACTTTATGACATGTGTACTGGCAAGGAACCACCTGGAAGCTGAGTGGGGCAAATCACGACTTGTCCTGGTCCTTTTTCTCCAATATCCAGAGACCGGTCTCAACATAAAAACCTTTCATTTTCGGCAGTGATGACATTAACTACTTGCACTGGGCTGAAGAACCTTTTTCTTTTTCTTAGATTTGCAGATTTAAGTGCACCCTCAGGCACGCAGCAGGCAGGAATGTTCAGATTCTGAGCATAAATAATTTGTCATTGCATTTTTTATTGTAGTGCTACTATTATCAAAATCACCTCTACTATTAAGGAGGGTAACAACTAGTTTGGGGTGAAGATGCAGCAAGGAAAAGACAACGCACAGGTATCAATAAAACTGAAAACACCTCAATCACATTTTCTTTGGAGGGAAAAATATAAATAAGCATGTTTGTTGGGAGAAACACACCGGTTTTAAAGGTATTTTTTCCCAAATAAAGACGGCGTCAATCTGAGAAGTAACTAAAAACTAACCAACCTGTCCTTGGGACACGAAATTTGGCCAACACGGGTGTGACACAAGTGCCCAACTTCTGCGTGTACATATATAAAGGTGTTTCACTGCTTCCTGTATTGAGTTATTTGCATTGCAAACTACAGGATGATGGCAGAGGATGACCTTAGGCTAGGGAGAGTCAAAACTTTCAAGCAGAATTGTCATTTGCATCTACACTTATGAGTTCAACAAGATTTAAACGATAATCTGAGATGTTTGAAAAGCGCCACATGGATCTCTTTGACTCTAAAGTTACGTGAGGATGTGAATGGAAGTGGGTATTAGAGCAGGATGACTGACTCTGCTCTATTGTAGGTCACTGACGTGGTGGCAGGGTGAGGTTAGAGGCAGCTCTACAGACACACAAATCTATGTTACTGACAAGTCTCCTACTCTTCGCCGCCTCTCATTTGTCACCTGCCATCCAGACAGTGGCAGCGGGGCCTCGTGGAGACGCCGCAAATGTGATAAGCAGGACGCTTGTAAGATGGAGACAGAGAATTAAGAAGAGTTTTGAAATGGCAGAAAGGAATGAGGCCTGAGAGTATGCAGAAGAGAGATGGTGAGTCGAGGGATGGGAGGGTGTTGGATTAAGATACAAGCAAATACCACTTGTAATGATCAATGCATTCAGTGAGCATTACATTCAGAGCAGGAGCATTTACCCAAACACAATTAGTCTTTGAGAACAAACATCAGGTCTGCAGTGAATGCAGATTCACAGCCATATCATCCGGAGGGAGAAGTCAACTGAACTCAAGGACTACAGTGGTGCAGCTGACCATGTCTGGCCTGCTTACACAGACAGTCGCAGCTACAGTTATAGGCCCCCCCGACTGGCTCATTGGCGTCTGTGACCCAGCGCTGACGCGTTCCCCCAGCAGAAGTGGTGACTATATCCAGAGCTACAGGTTTGTCCACATTCGTCCACCCGTGCCTTTGTCTTTAGCTACCAATCTCCCGTTCCACCTTTAAACGGATGTAGCAGCCGAGAGGAGACAGAATGCAGTCTCTTCAGGCTTGTGTTATCTAGCGCTCACCCCTGGCGTTCTCAGTTTGGTAGTGTAAATATTTCATTAACACATAATTGGTTGCAGCTTCAGGCTATGCAATAAGGCTGTGATAGCTGTAACATTATGTTTTCCAACTATTCTGTATCCTTTTTTATGTAAAATTCATAGAAATGTGTTTTTGAGCAAAGGCTGTTTGAGCTCTCATAAGAGGAAGTGTTTCGTTTTTCATGCACTGCCCTCACAGAGCCTCGCCAGAGACACCAGCTAATTAAGAACAGTGATGATGTGCTCAGCCAGTGTCAATATTTAACCCAGTCTTATGCAGCTATCTTTATTAGCAGCACTGTAAAGGAGCAATGTGCCCTCTGAGAGGCCCTCTTCTTAAAATGAAAATTAATGAGTGGGGTTGAGTGGAGGTGAATATACAGAGTGGGTCTATATGTGGGCTTATTTGCATGGAACAATGAGTACCTTCCTGGAGTGAAACCGCTGTTGAGGGTTCTCAGAGCAGCTCACGCAGCAAAACAGCCGCCAGTTTCACCAGTAAACACTTTCCCCTTCATTTTTTTTTTATTCAAAGTATTTAAATATTTACTTTTCTCAATTAGGACCACGGAGTTCAAATATAAAAAAAACCAGAGCCATCATATGCTTGGACATATGTGCACGGGTAGCTTTTACACTTACGTGCTCTTTGAATCGTCGACACCCCCCTCATCCAGCTGCTGGGGTTGATCATTAGCAAAAAAAAAAAAAAAAAAAAAAAAAGAATAACTGAACTTTCCATTAAAAAAGGTACTAAAGTGCTCATCGATCAGGACGATCAATTAGGGATCAATAACCTAAACCCTCATCATTCCTAGTGCAGCATAACAACTGATGAGATATAGTTGTCATTACTAAAAATCAAACAGAAAACAGACTAATTAGAAGAGCCCTGTTGCTTTGGTCGTGCTGGCAAAACGCCGTATGACTTGATGATGAACGGTCACTGGAACGTCCCAAAATAACTTCTCATGCCATTAGCAAGTGTCATAATGGAGGTCATTGTGCTGGCCATGGGGACAGAAAGTGCAGGGCGTAACAAGCCAACACAACAGCTTTGCATCCCTTACTGTGAAAGTTGTCCAGTTTTAAAATCAATTTCATACTCACATTTATGGATCAAGCTGATTTTAATAAGATTTTGTGGAATAATTAGTAGAAAATTCCTTCCTGACCTTTGCGTTAAGCAGTGCTCACCCTGTCTTTTTCCAGCGTTGGTAGCTGGACACTGTAAAGACGCTTGAAACGTAGTTAAAGCAAAGAGGCATGACTGATGGTTTGGATATTTCACAGGCTGGCATCGCAGCCAAGCGGCCCTCACTTGCCACACCATATTTGCTTCTGCATAAAGTCTAAAACTATACTTCAAAGACTTCCACTTTTCCCCTTCCTGTTTATTGATTAGGTAGAGCTCTTGTTCAGTAATTGTGCAGTAAATCAAGCATAGTGAGCACTAATCTCAACCCCGAGAGGAAAGTGTTAAAGGTAAAACCTGCTGAAAAGTGCATAATTATGGTGCTGTGCTCAGCCAGGAGAGAGGATATACTCCTCCCTCTCACATTTCTTGCTCACTGCTCGCCTGCACGACCAGAGGCAGCCGGGAGAGGGATTGGCAGAGGAGCAACGGGAAGTGTATACAGTTTCTAGCCACCTCTTGCTCCCTCCCATACTCTCTCAATCCCTCATGCATTCCCAACCAAAGCGCCGGGGGCGCCATGCTTGTAAAGAAACCACAGCCTTTTGAGTGCCTCTTGTATTTACAAACGGAGGCATGTTGGAATCAAAGGCATTACCACATGACATAAAACATTAAACAGCTGGCAGATTGAGAATTTATATACTGAATAGATAGTGAGTGGGCTGAATAGGACTAGCACCCTTGTTTAACTATCAATACCTGGTACGAGAGCCAGACTTACCTAAACCAGAGTACAATAAAGGAGTCAACTGCAGCAGCTCCCTCCTTTCCCTTGCTTTGCCTCCCTTCTTAACACACGGCTCAGGCTATACTCCAGGTGGAGACAGCTATCACTTTCCCATCGACTTCCTGTTCCTCTCGTCTCTCCGCCCCCCTTTTCTCTCCACTCTCTCACTCCCAGCTGCTTTAACTTTTTTTTTTTTTCTGTGCCATTTTTGAAGTAATATAAAGCTATATCTCTTCACCCATCTTCACAAATACTCAACTCTGCAGTTAAGAGATTTTTTTTCCCCCTCTTCTCTCATGCCTTTCTCTCTCATCCTCCTCCCCGAACAGTTTCCCCCATGTTGCTGCTCCGCCTGATCTCACCTCAGTTTTTATTACACCGTCATCAGCAGGGATCTAAAAATAAATGATAAATGGAATATGATATTTTAAAGTCTTCTCTTATCTGTTCTTACAGAGGAATAATAAGGTAGTTAATCCTGCAGATCCTACTCAAATTGATTAATCAGCACATGCGGACAATCAAATAAATGATTTATACTCTCCAGTCCTGTGGTCGGACAGTTACCTCTGAAACCATCAGTAATAATTCAGTAACCCTTCCCAGACCACAGGCTGCAGCTAGTCAGCCTCACTCAGCATCAGCCCTCTGATGTTCAGCAGGACTTTGAACTCCCCGCACAACTCAGACACTCTTGGGGTAAAGCCATGTGAGTCTACTCTCTCTAAAGCCCTTCTACAATGCTTGCTTGTTTGATCAGAATAATCCACTATATACAGTGTTTATAGAGAGACGGACCATATAGAGGACAGCGTGTGCTTCATCTAGAGGTGGTTGAAGATGCGGTGCGCCCTCACTTCATGGTGGGAGGCCGCAAAAACTAACGAGCTTCACATGCAGAAAAATAATGACTACGTCTCCATGTTGCACTGCATTGAAAATAAAG
This sequence comes from Xenentodon cancila, assembly GCA_014839995.1. Classification (NCBI taxonomy): domain Eukaryota; kingdom Metazoa; phylum Chordata; class Actinopteri; order Beloniformes; family Belonidae; genus Xenentodon; species Xenentodon cancila. The sequence goes on from CM026197.1 coordinate 16,345,668, forward strand.
AAATAAAGATCCTACAAGTAAAAATGCCTACTCGAGATGGTGTGTTACATGAGCTCTGAGTGAAACAGGTCTCACTGCAAAAGGAGCAGATATTTTCAGGTGCAGACAGACTGACGGACTGACAGACTGAGAGGAGGACGGCTCAGCAGCTGCTCTCGCAGGCCTCATCAGACCGAGCTTCCCCTGTCCCGCTGTTGGACAAAGACGGCGATCTCCATTGAAAAAGGCCTTCCTTTCTGTGTCATTACCCAAACTGTTCCCACTCCCACAGAGGTCAATGGACCACTCTCTTCATGGTCGTCACCTGCATCCGTCATCTGTAACTGTTATTAATCAGGCAGATGAAGGCACCTTATATTGCCTTGCATTTGCACCAAGACTGAATGGTTGGGGGTGGTTTCAGGGAGCGGGGTGATAAATGAGTATTTGATCAGGGGGTAGAGGATGTGCTGTCTGTCTCTGCATTTGCTTCTATACATAAAGTTATACATAATCGGTTCTTCATAAAAGCAAAGACACACATTGTGTTCGTGCCATACGCATATACATTCCACCTCAGCCCTCTCCTCATCCCTCCTTTCTACCTTACAAAACACTTTTACTGCACCTGACCAGCTGGTTGCCTGAATCAGCACACGCAGCTGTCTACTGTGACGAAGGTTACTTTCCCACCACCAGGGCACTAAGACTTTTTACTGCATGGTTATGTTTTACTGTGGCCTCGCAACATTACTACAGCCATTTAAAATCAATCTGAAAGGCCGCGACCTTTCACACGGGTGAGAACAGGTTGAGTTTCAGTTATAACGCACTCTGACCGTCTTTAGTTTGTGTTGAGAACCCAAGGAAGTAAAGTACCAGGTGAGGCTTTAGCCCTAAAGTGGGAGGGTTATTCACCTCGTGCCAAAACGCCTGGTGATGTATGGCTTCTCCTCAAAGTGTGGTGCGTAGAGCGGTGTCATGTAAAACCCAGCCTTTTATATAAAAGCATTACAGTTCACTTTGATCTCTTCTCCTGCTCAACTGTTTATAAATCAGCCACACAAATATTTATGAGCATAATGAAGAAAATGGCTGGTCTGGTTTGTATCTCTGCCCTTCTTCCTTCCCTCCCCCCATGGCTGATGTGTGGATGAGGCCACCACAGACGCAGAATAAGCATACGGGCCCCAGGCCACATCCATCATGTCTTTTCTGTCTCTGGTAAATGAGTGGCCCCGGTTGGGGCTGAACTATCCAAACGGAGTCACAGGAAAGATGGCATATTTGCTGTAAAGAACTGTAAACTGTAAAGCCAGCGAAATGGCATTCGTCACTAGTTTAACTAGTGGGAAATGATTAATAACTGATGCGCTGTGAGTATATTGTCTGTTCGAAACAGGATACAAAGCGGTTCATGTAAAAGTGTGCGACGTGTGGGTACACACATGCATTCATGCCCATCAGTAATGGAAAAAGTACCTTACGAGTAGCAAAGCTCAATTAATTAATACAGTAATGTTCAATACATGCAGCCGCTGCCTCTTCTTAAACTCACCTATCTGTTTCTGCCTGCAACAAACACAATGGATCAGGCCACAAGCTTCTGGATCCATACACTTTAATTGCTCCCCCCTGCCCTGACCTCTGATCCAGATCACTCTGATATACAGCATCTCTATTAAATTAGGATGTAGGAAAATATTCTTCCAACGACTCTCACTTCTAGTGACACTGCTGGAAATATACCAAAAAAAAAAAAAAAAGAAAGGATAAAAAAAAAAAATAAAAAAATCAATCATCTTTCCTTTTTGCCCTTCACTGTATTAAACCCTTCTTATCTTGAGTTTGACTCCAAAAAGTGTGCTGGAAGATCGAGCGAGTTAATTTTCTTCTCATCTCCAGTGTCCTTCATGAACACAGAGTTTACCAATCCGATCTGGAGAAAAGGGAGATAGTTTTTCATTTAAACCGCGCAGAAGGTTGAACCTGCGATGCAGATGGAGATAGTCAGTAGTTTAAGTAGGAAAGAGAGAAACTAATCTAAACTAAACTAAACTAAACTAAACTAAACTAAACTAAACTAATCTAAACTAAACTAAACTAAACTAACCGTTAGTGCAACATAGTGCACAGAAAGCAAGCCTGTGTGCATCTGTCCGTGCATTTGTCTGTTGTACAGTAAAAGCTGATGAATCGTGCATGTGTGTCTGTGGACAGGGCTGGGTGGGGGCAGAGAGGGGGTGGCAGTGGTGGACTGGCTTGTCGATCGATGCGGTGATTGGCAGTTAATGGCTTTTCCTGTTCTGCCTTGGTAACCCTGGCCTGATGGCTGTTGCGTCTGATCAGAGATGGCAGATGGTGTTTGATTTTCGTATATAAACCGCTGACTTTGTGGAGATGGCTTCATCATGTTTAATGATTTCAAAGTTAAGTTGAATACTGGGAATACTCCAATACTGGATCTCTCATTTAAATTTAAAAAAAAAACAAAAAAAACATAACCTCCCTTCCAGATGGACGGGCTAATCTCTCTTAACTACGTCCACATCTCGTGGCTGGCATCGTGCTGTAAGCCACCACTCTGTCTTTCAATGATCAATTATAACAAAAAAAAAAAAAAATCCACAACACATATGCTTTTCTCCATCTTCTGTTATCCAGACATTTCAGTCGCAGGCCTCATTTACGACATACATCCCCACAGGCTGCTCACTCGCAAACTCCTGACCTAATATGATGACTTAAAGAGTCAAAAATCCCCAAAGATCAAAGATAATCCTAAATACCAAAAGCTCTATTACCAAATTATTCCAGACCTTTTCACCCAAGCAGTCAGTAATGAGAGCACAGACCAGAAACTGAGCCTTCAAAAAAGGTTGTAAATGGAGGAAAATTGAATGATAAGCTCCATCTGATGTGTAAGAAAAGATGGCAGGAGAGTACAAACAGCAGGTCCTGAAGTCTCAGATTTTTCACAGTAATTTCATGTCCTGATGGCTCTGCATTTATGTGGCTCCTCACTTAGCCAGTTTCAGCTGGTATAAGTCTGTGGTGTATGTCTATTTATTATCCCAAAGCTCGACACATTTTAAACCAAGACACTATCTCACAAGCAGTTCTAGACTGGAACAAAACAAGATGAAACTATCAGAATTATTGAGCAGGAATACAGAGTGTTTGCAGGTTTGACAGCTAAAGCGAGTATTTAATATATTAGAAAATGTTGCAGGTTGTTCTTCAATCACTTTGAAACAGCTGCTGAATCCTGGCTATTCTTGTCCAAAATATTCTCTGTTTTCCCTTACAATATATATATATATATATATATATATACACTCTTTTAATGGATATAGTTTAATTTATGAAGTACTCAAGTACTTTCCAACTATGAGTTGTAAAAAGGGACAATATGGGCAAAAAGTACTACGACTACTAGTGATGATAATAATGAGTTCTGCTTTAAGAGCTTATAAAGATCCTCTGCGTGTGGATGTCAGCCCTTTTAGAGTGGAAATTAAAACATACAAGATTTGGATAATCATTTCAGATCTCACAATTGCATGTATAAACTTTAACAGCTCTCAGAGTTCTCTTAACTGTAGCTGCACATGCAGCCCTTATGGCTCAGATTAAGTTAACACAATTATTCCAACCTCACAAACATAAATTAGGGAAATTCCTTTCATATGACAGAGATAAGCCATCAAAAGGAGGGATTAGAGCCTAAATTATTCAGAGGGCCTTAATTTTGGGGATACTGTTGATTGAAAGTGGTGACATTTTTTTTTTTAAATGTGTGAATGTGTGTGTGTGTGTGTGTGTGTGTGTGTGTGTGTGTGTGTGTGTGTGTGTGTGTGTGTGTGTGTGTGTGTGTGTGAGTGAGGAGGAAAGACAGTATGTGACGTGGGAGTGAGTCTGGAAGTTCAGTGATGATGGAGACTTCCTCTGTGGAGAATTCACTGGAAAGAGGCCTCAGCAAATCCACATGAAAGCAAAACAGACTATAAAGCCCAAATGTGTGAAAGTGCCTACACTGAACACAAGCGTCCACCTCATTTCCTGCAGCTAAATAGAGAGTCGAGAGTGACCTCGAGAGTGACCACGAGGTCGACCACGTTAATGAAGCACGGTGGGGTGAGGCTAAGTAAGGAAGAGATGTGACGTGGTAAACTGGCGCGTCCAGGAAGTTTAGTGGAGTTTTCTTTGTCTTACTGCGCATCCGCGAGTCCTGGAGGACTGTTGGGGGTGTAAAGCGCTGATGCCCTTCAGAAGGTGAAGAGCATTCCTGTCCTCAACTCCTAAAGCTCTCGTTTACTCACTATCACCTTCCGCAGCTCACTACGCTTCCATCTTATTCTTTCACTGTATTGTAAGTACAACACAAGTGTGCAACTGCAGGAATGATGGCATGTGAGGACATTAGTTCTTCTGTGGCACTTCGCAATAGCTTTGGATTAGAGATAATGCCTTTGTTCTTTGTCTCTGCCACACACTCCCTACCACCACACTTACATCACTACCATGTAATTTCCATATAATAACTTTAAAAAGGATTCTATTTTTGAGCACTTATTACCTTTTCACCCTTCCATTTTATCCATCTTTTGTATTCAGGAATAAAAGGCATAATGAGAAAACAAGGTGCAAAACGATCTTTTCCAGAGCTCCTAATAAAAACCACATGACACCCTGGGCTGCACCGCTTAATTACAAAAGGATGAAATCTTTTCTTCTACATCTGGAAAAAACATTGTCTGCATAACACTGGGAGATTTACAGCTCCCCATTCTGGACTCCAGAGCACAGCAATTAGACAAAACATGGATGGACAACCAGGGCAATGAAATTCGGGAAGAGATGGCTTTCCTGTCTTGACACAAGAGGTCCCACGATTTCAAATAAAAATTCTTGACTCGGACAACTGATGAATGGTTATCTTTTTTTCTCTCTCTCTCTCTTTCTCTCTCACTTAAGTTATGACAATGGTCACAAAGAGGTGAAGAAGACTTTCAGCTGCGTACAGCGCTGAACTTCACACCAGCGGGATGGCTCTCACCGGTCATTAACCGCACACTGACAGGGAAATCCAGGTGAGACTTGGTCCTGCAATGCAGACGTTATCAAAGAAAAAATGAAAAGGAAAGAGTCCAGAAGGAAGAATCCAGTGGAAAACAGGAGCAGAACATGGCCGGCGTATTTAGAAGTAATGAAATAAAGTCATGCAGTACTGCAAACCAGAGAGCTGTTTCAATCTTATTCCCTTTAAATAATACATAGAGGATAGATTTTCACACTCATATAAATGTACATCATTTCAATTTTATCTATATAGCGTCTATTACAACACAAGTTGTCTCTAGGCGCTTTCCAGAGACCCAGAACATGACCCCCGAGCAATTATTACATAAACAACAGCAGGTAAAAGCTCAAAAACTCCACTAGTGGGTGAAAAACCTTAAGCCAAACAGTGGCAGGAAAAACTCCCCTTTAAGAGGGAGAAACCTTGAGCTATATAAAACCTAAAAAAAAACTATATATGACCTATATAAAAAGGTACAACAGTGCTTAGAAAACTGCATTTAGCTTTAGGGAATTGAAACAAAATTTGGGGAGCACATCCTTTAAAAATGTACCTATCCCACAACTCGACCCCATGGGCCAAAACCAAAGAAAATGGGTCCCCGTGTGCTCGTCCCGGCAGCCAACATTTTTTTTCTCCTCATCTTTCTCTTCGCCCTGCCTTGCTTCCATGCACAGATCCACTCAACAAAGAGCTCAGAACTGAGTAGTTTTGTGGCCTTGACCACTCAGGGGCCATTAATCTGGTGGCTAAACCACTGATGTATTGATGGCACAGTGCCGTGCCTGCCTCACTTTCTTTTAGGACCTGCATATTCAGCGAAGCCTCCTGCTGGCCTCATCGGGTCGACATTTACCCTTCATTTGTAACCGGTATCTTCTCAGGTGAGATGCACACCAGCTGCAGAAGGCGAGGAGCTTCAGTCGCGCTGGAATAAGTGCCGAATGTGTCCCTGTACACTCAACATGCTCCCATTGCTCGCGTATGAGCGGGAATGCTTCATACTGCAATAGTTAGTCAATAGTGTCGTCTGTGAATAAGACACGAACAATAAGAACAAGAACAAGGACGAGGGGTGAACACGAAAACGATGTCTTTCCCGGTCATTTTGTCCTGCAGATTCATAATGGTTCACGCTCATCTTGAAATGATGTTCAGCCTACCAGGCCATTCATACGACTGCAGTTGAACCGCAAAATAAATTATAAGCTCAGGGAAAATGAAGCCGCAGCATGAAATCCTACAGGGGTCTTTTTGAAGACAAAATGGACACCGTCTTCCTGGTATCTCACAGTGGGGGTTTTGTGGGGCTGGTGGACAGGAAGGACCATGACTAATACAGCACGTCTGGAGAATCATCTTTACAAGACAGGGGCGGACGGAGTCAACTTACAAGATTAGACACAGAGGTGCTCGGATTGGTGCAGGAAGAAGTCTCACCGAGATGCAACTGCCCTCTGAAATTAAGTCCATAATTACCGTTTGTCTTAATATCAAAGAATTGTGTGGCAGCTTTTTTGGGACGAACACGTGTTGATTTTATAACAGACGTAACATGATGAAAACAGTATTAGAGGCAGTGCTGGAAGGGTTTGGGATGAAGAGGTACTATTTCATCCCGCGCTCCGGAAAATGTTTCGTTCTCCGTTGTGTTTTAAAAGAATAGATTTTTTTTTTTTTTTCATGTAAATCTTTTTTTATTCTGTTTTGTAGAAGCAAAAGAGAAAGATAAGCATGTGAAGGTGGCTATGTAGCACTGAAGAAAGGATCTTTGAAATTTTTTTTTTTTCCCCTTTTGCAAAAACCACTGGAATCAGGTGGGAGGTGCACACAGCCATACCGCGTTGCCTGCAGTGATAAAATTACCCACACAAAGCGGATCTTATCACCGTCTTGAACTGTGATAAACCACGTCACAGAAACTGATATAACCCTCCATCTTGTTCTTTTCCTTCCTTAAAGACAAACACTTATCTTCCTTTTCAACTGATCGGGTTAAAAAATCACAGGATCACCAGCATTTCCTGCACATTAACAGGCTCTTGTCAGAAGCATTGCAACATCACGTCATCCCTACTTTTTCTTCCTCAGACACGACAGACATTACATGTTCATTCATACCTGGGACTTTTCCCGGGACAGAGAACATTGCATTGAGTGCAAGAAGTTCCTTGGACTCTTGCATTTGTGGTAAACAGCCACTCAAAATGGCAGCTGGGGAAAACAAAGATCTGGCTTCCCTCTCTAAACAGCTTTCTTCTCTTGTGCTTTCACTCACTGTCACTTTGTTAGTCCCCAACAACACCCACAGTAGGGCCTTGGTGCATACATTCAACACCACCAGCAGCAACAGCTGTGCCACGGGTCACAGCCTGACCCTTTCCCTGGCCTTCTCGAGGGGTGGGAGCTCGAGGAGTTGTGAAATTCTTGCACACTGCCAAACACTAAGCCGCACTAGCTCTCCTCCACTTGCCTGACAGCCGTGCTCTGCAGTCCAGTCAGATTTAAAGATGCATGCCCCTCCTTCCTTTTTCCATCCACCACTGACTGAGATCCCTTTGAGGGAGGATGTTGGCGTTTAAAACCCTGCAGGCGACTGACACCTGACACAAAGAGGGTAACTGCGGTTCTGCTTCATAACAGCGATGACTGAGGTATTTGTTAAATGGATGCAGAATTCAAATATCTTTCTTCTCTGAGAGCTATTAAAATGATACATTTCATGAGCCCCGTGGCATTTTAGGGTATGACTGCCGCGAGTGTCTGTCCGTCCATCTGTCTGTGTGCATTCACACGCTTGTGCATGTGAAAGGAGACAATAGGCTGTCTCCCAGGATGTGCAGCTCACGCTTTATTAGAGCAGTAGTACCAGTAAATCAGAGCTCAGCTCTTCCTGGAACTGCTGCAACTTTTCCCACTGAGCACTATTACTGAACAATCATAGGCTAGCCATGATAATTAGCAGAGTATCTATCCATCCAGCCCTCCTGCACCCTCCCCTACCGCCACTACCACCACCTCTACTCCTCCTGTCTGTCTCTCTTCATCCTCTATCTACCCCTCCCCCTCTGTGACTGGATAAGGCGAGGCCCCTGCTGCACATCACTTTCAGGACATCTTGCATTACCCATCATCAGCTTTACTTTGATGGTGAACAATGTGGCAACTTGTCCATGTTGATATGTGCAAGACCTCCCAAAAGTTACAAATTAAAAAAGTTAAGGAGACACAGGAAAATATCAGCACACACAAACGTCATCAGACTCATTGGGGGCCAATCATAACTGTCAGCTGGCATGCACTTGTCCCAGTCAGAAGGGCTAAAAATACACCTCAGCTGTCTTCAGTTGCGAAGAAGAATGCAACACAAACATAATGGATTTATTGTTATTCCCACCTACAGTCTACGGTCTAAGAGCATGGAGTCCATCCTGGCACGTTCGGTCATGAATGGGGAGAGGTCATCACGGCTTGCATCCCATAGTCCAAGACGCCAGCTCTTCTGCTGGGTATGATCATCAGTTAAAAAAAAAAATCTCAACACCCCTTCATGTAAGCACTGATCCCTTTATTACAGCCACGTTTCCTCTGCTATGTTTCAGTGGGATCGTTTGCTCTCTGCAGAGTTGAGGCCTTTTCTTTTCACTGGGTTTCTCCGATTCTCCTTTTCTTTCCACTTAGGGATGAAATAAGTGGACAAACTTTCCCTAAGACACATGTATCGTGCTTGTTTATAGGTATGACATATACCAAAAGTCTGGCCCTTCACGTGTACAGAAAAGACAGCAGATGTGACTGGGCCCAGTTGTGTGTTCTTAATAGAGCAGGACCAGGACAGAGGAAGGGATGTCAGGACAATCTTGGTTTAAAGATTCCCCATTTGATAGTGACGGCACTTTCTCCCTCTCTGTCCGTGGACAAGCGGCATCTGGAGTGGATTTTGTGCTAGCAGACACCGAGGAACATGATTACATTCGGCTAACTGCGCTCTAAACTGATTATGCACGTGCCAAGCTAATGGACTACATTTGCAAGAGGAAAAATAACATCCAATCAATCTCAATTACTGTCGATTGCACCGGCCCCCGAGACAAGGATAGTAGCCAACCCCCTGCCCCCTCCCACCCCTCTCCCAGCCAATGCTCCTCCCCTTTCCCCCAACCCTTGACTGGAAGCGGAGGCTTGTGGCCGGGCCTGGTTAGGCCCCACCCATTCCATATTCTCAGAGCAGCCAGGGCCTGAAGTTGAATTACCCTCTCACCTCCACACCCCAAGGCGCTCAGCTATTCGGCCACTATGCATAAACATTACATAAATGGCTAATTGTAAAATGCCTTTATTCAAGATCCAACTAAGTAAAGAGCTACATATTTTTAAAGGCATACTCAAACCAGTGGTGGATTATCGGCACCACAACAGAGCCAAACAGGACTGACCATTCTGGGAACAGACGGATGCCCATCCTGCTGTCTTCAAAGCCACTAAAATCCCCATGGTGCATGGACGAAAATAAATAAACAAATAAAATAAGGTGAAGGTTAACTTCAGAGCGCAAGGGACAGTTGGCAGAACACAGAGGAGTCAGAATGAGAGTCTCTCAAATGAAAACACTGCACCCAGTGAAAGAGACAGCATCACCCCCCGCTGTGCGGTGGTCCGGTGGTCAGGATGACTTGCTGGATCGTTCTCTGGTCTTTTGGAACATTCCAATACATGGGGTGGTGGGGGTGGTATTTTTAGAAAGCCCTAATATGGGCCGCATACCACAGACTCTCAAATTATCCCATCCAGCTTAGCCCTAAGTTTAAACCTTCCTTTTTAATTCCAGTAATTACAGGCTCCAATTTATATGGAGCTGTGCACACAAAGGGCCTGTTTAATGCAAACCAGTTTGATTTGGGTGAAGTGTCCCAAGCATCTCCCACATCTTACAGCCTGTTTATGCTGACTTGATGATTTATTTTCTCCCCAAAAAGGTTAAAAATGGTGCTATTTGCATCAGATTTCTTTGGGGAGGAATAAATGAATGGTGATTTTCGTATTTTCGTCTATGCGCAAGATACCAAGTGGGGTTTACAGACTTGCGGTGCACTGTGGGCTTATGCCTGTCAGTTTCTCTACCGGGGCTGTAAATCCAGCATAGTAAGAAAACTGTAACATTGTCAGACATGAGCCAGTGCAGTTATGATGTCTCACAGCCATGTACTTGTTGTCACATTGGTAAGCCATAAGCTACTCTAATGACTCTTGTCTACTTGTGAACATCTTTGTTTTTTCGAGCAGTGTCTGAGATGAGGAGCAGCTTATGAGGACTACAGTTTTCTCTGGCCAAGAGAGCGGTTCATTTCTGGGCAAATGCACACACTCTTAGATGGAAGATCAATTGGTTTTAAGAAATATGGAGCCATCTTAAGAGGCTTAAGTCATAAAAAATGATCATGCCTGGATGTGTTGTACATATTTAATCCCCCACAGCCAGCACAGCAGTGTGGCATATGTCTCTTCTTCACTAAAAAAAAAAAAAAAAAAGAAAAGAAAAAAATGCATGGAAAAAATATTCAGCAGAGGGGGAAAAAAAAACAGCTTCTTTTGGTTTTTGGGCTCACAGAAAGCACAAAGACAGTGTATTAAAGCGTGCACACTATCCTGCAAGGCAAAACAAGGTTTTCCCTCTGAAGGTGCAAGGAAGAGAGAGAGTATGCTTCAGCCTGTCTATCTTGGTCTAATGTGAGAGGCTCCTTGGAATTTAGCCCAACAGGTCCAGCAGCCTAGCCTGAGAGATGGGAACCAAAGACTGGAAAATGAACAATAACTCAATGAATGAACATATATGTTGTTAACGGTCTCCATCTCATCCTGGTGCAAACCACAGACGGACGAGCCGAAGTCTTCCCCTCTCCTTTGGTCCTTATTAAACAGCTGCCGAAGGAGCATGACTTTACACCTGCCCTTTAAAAAAAATGGATTTCTCTATGTTTCTGTTGTTACAATATGTCTGTCTCATGCCAGCGGCTCTGACGAAACATTCATACTGCTGTCTCATTTACAAATAATTGGGATTTTTCAGGGTTTTAAAATGACCAAATCATCTTAGTTTTTAATGTCATGAAATCAACGCTTGAAGCAAGGACATTTTTCACGTCTCTCAATATCTCTCTTGTAAAAGATACCAATGCCACAAATGTCAAGCAGCGCACCCCGTTTACATGCATTTTCCACAGACTTTGTTTTAAGTCGAACAGCGTGTATTGGAGATGGCGCAAAGTCGAGATCAACTTCAAAAGCAGTTATTCTGTGTGATATGCAGCGTATGCGTTGCTGTGCATGTGCAACTATGCCAGTTTGGGTTAAGCACAGACTGGCCGAAGCCGCAGACACACAGGATAGGTACCTAAGTGGAATCAGGCCTGTTAGATTTATGGCCATTTGTTCGGAGAGTGTTCATCCACTGGCTATTATGGAATGATTAGAGGAGAAGGTGAAGCTCCAAGTCCAGCAAAAATCAATACGGCTGTCGAGAACAATTCAGCCTTTCCCGCTCCAAGGAGTATTAGCACCAAACCTCTGTCTCCTAACACTTCTTCATTCATCTCCAAGTGATTCAGCCTTAAGCTTCCAAACCAGCTTCTCCTGCCATGTTGTTCTTCTGGCAAGCAGTGTGGCACTGCCTCCAAATGACTACTGGGGAGGCAACAGTTGCACTACAAAGCCATCATTCATACCTTGGAGAGAGCTTGTCGTCGTGCTGAAAGCACTAGAACATTTACTGAATCACCTGAGCACATTAGGATGATTTGAGATGTGTTTCGCCGCTTTTATAAAAACACCTTTAAGTCCAGAGGTCCTTCAAAGACAATAAATAAAAGTAAATATTTATCTTATCTCCTCATAATATTATAGTGTCTCAATGAAGTAGAGAAGACATTATGGTATTGCAAATTTGTCACTGAGTTATGCACAATAGATAAAATGTTATAAATGCCTCTGCATATAGAGGAGCGTGTATTAACATAAGTGCTCTTTCCTGTAAGCAATGAATAAACTCTTGGTGTACTGTGATGCTGTCAGGATGAGCCTGAGTGGTGGGGGAGATGGAGGAGCTTGAGGATCACTAACCTTGTATAGTTTGAGGCTTGCCTCATGCCGGGAATTGACAGTGTGCATCCTCAGCTTCTCCAGGCTGTTGGTGTAGTAGTCACAGGCATTACACTTCAGGTGCACTGGATTGCCTATGGCCACACATTTCAGGCGCCATTCATTGCCTTTGCCCCCTTCTTTGATGTGGGCCACGAGCTGGTATTTTTGCACATGCTTGTCTGTTTTGCAGTGCAGCTGGAAGTTGGCCTTGAGCTGAGTGGTGTAGTGGCACAACTTGCACTGGTGAGAGTCTCCCACCACAGCGCGCCACTCCTCCTCTGGCAGGCTCCGCTCTGCTCCCATATGCATGCCAAGCACATCCAGGTTGTCAGTGGTGAAGCGGTTGCACACAGCGCACTGAAACAGCTTGAGCGAGGGATCCGTGGTTTGCGATAGACTTTCTCCCAAGGTCATCAGTTCCTCGGACACCAACTGCCCACTGCCTAGGCGCACGTCCATTGGGATTTCCCCACCTACTAGAAAGCAGACAAAAAGATGGAAAGGATGGACAAAGGCATTTAGATGACAAGTGTTAATACTAGATTGGATAAATTCTAAGCGTCAAGCCTAAACTAAAATTCAACCACTCTGTTGGCATTATATTACACAGATGACAATGTCCTTGTTATTATCTACGACTCTAAGGGCATCCGTGCTTGGGGCTGGAAGGAGGGGTAGACATACAAAATGTCACCAGCATCAAAACAGATGTGAAGGCAAACTTTAAAAATGAATGCTTACAAACTGAGGTAAGAAACAGCGTTTCTGCATTTGCTTGGCGATCTTTAATCTTTCGCCGCCCGCACTGAGCATGCAGACTTGATCTGGCCTAGCCTCACACTAAATGAATTCCAGCAACTATTCTTTTATTTATTGCTTCAGTATGCAGCCCGTTCTTGGACTTTTCTCTATTACCTGGACGTTTACAGCCAGGAGAGGGAGACCTTCAAGAAGTCCACTGAAATCACTAACAGACCCGTCTACAAACTCAGGGCTCCTTACACAAACACATACGCACACACAGATGCAGCCACAGGCTCCCTCGAGTCCCGTGTTCTGTCCTAATCTTGTATTCCCAAATAATCCGTGCCAAATCAATATGTGAGATACTATAAAAGGAAAAAGAAAAAGACAACTCAAAAGAAGTAGCTTGCATTGTACACAAAATGTCAAAGCGTTTGTGTATGACAGGTTTAAGAGTTGCTGAAAATGTGACCGTGGATAACACGATTGCAGTTAAGAGGCCCAGTCGCCCAGTCTGTGTAATCATTGCCTCCCTTGTAATAAGCTTATTAAAACTCACCTCCAAAAATGAACCAGATGACAGAAGAGGGACAAATAATTAGCCGCAGCTATCAATTCTTGTTTGTGTCTTGAGCTACTGACATTTGGGAGACAAGTCTTTACAAACTGTGCGGTTGTAACTGATCCTCGAAACATTTGGCTGTACTTCTGAATTACCCTTTCCGAGCCCTCTAACCTTTCTTCTTTGACCAAAATAAAATTTACAGCTGCAATTACTAAGCTGAAAAAAAACAAAAAAAAAAAAAAACAGAAGTGCTGAGGTTGAGCAGCAGTTTGGAATGATGACATAAAAAAAAACTCGAGGGTGGCTGCTTGTGGGAAGGGCAGGGAGGGACGAACATTGAGGTTTGGCTCACAACTCACAAAGGCCGTGCATGGGGAAAAATAAATTAATGTGGGGGTCTCTGTGCCACTTGGCATGCTTCTTGCTTTAGATGAGTAAATTGTATTATTTGTCAAGCTGAACAGTTGGACTAGAAGGTTTTACTACTGATGGTATAAGACCATGTGATAGAAAAAAAGGGGGCTGCAAAAGTGAAAATATAGTGATGAATATCGTCTACTTAGCTGTAGAGAGGGTAAAGGTGGACAGAGTTCCTCATCATTTTGTGTTATTAGCTGTCAAAATATTTGCTTTACTACCATAAATTCCTCTTAACCGATAAATGGGAATTAATGATTCAAGACACTGATTCCATGCTAAATAAACTGATCCCGGGTTTACGCTGTTACCTTTTTCGGTAACTAGGAATTTTTGAGATCAAGAGAAGCAATATAGGACTCACCAAGCGCTGGAGCCAAGGCGGCCATGCCGGGATCAAGATGAAAGCTGCCCATTAAGAACTGGGCCTCAGCTCCTGTTGGGTCTATCTTCAAGCCTGGTGGGAGGCTCATGTTCTGGGTCAAGTAATATTGGTAAAGCTCAGCTTCTGATGGCGAAGGCATGGCTCCCAAGCCAAGCCGTCCATGCTGCATCTGAGTCACATTTTGCTGGAGGAGCATCATGTTGTGCATGTGCTTCTCACTGGTCATGTGGATGCGCAGGTTGCGAGCCACGTTGGTCTCATAGTCACATACTTCACACCGCCAAGTAGGTTTGCTCTTTGGCTTGGTTGGTGAGGGGGCTCCACATGGTACAGACATATGGGTGGAGGACTGTGTAGGATGGTGGTGGGGAGGGTGATGGCTACTGGCCTGGGTCACTGAGGGGACTGCCACCACTCCTCCTGGGGTATGTCCAAACACCTGCTCCTGCGCAGAACCTATGGAGCCTCCATTTTGCAGTGTCTGCATGTTGTTCAGGTGCTTATCCGATTGCATGTGGATGCTTAGGTTTCCCTTTGTGGTAGTGGAGTAATTACACACCTGTGGAGCACAACACATTTCGTCATAAAGCACAGCAGAGCTGTCAGACCACTTTTGTAATATTCATCTGTATCCTTTACAAATGTGAATAAACAAATCAAATACTTAAATGAATAGACGCATTTAAGCATTGCCACATTTCGTAATTACATACCTCACACCGGAAGGGTTTGTAACCACAGGTATAGCTTTCTCCACGAGCCAGACGAGGGTGACTCTGACCGCTGCTGCAATACACACAGGAGCCTCCAGAGTCCGGGTGCTTCTCTTTCATGTGGGCCTCCAACGTCTGCTGGTACTTATAATGCCAATTGCATTTAGGACACTTCAGTGTCTTGCATGAGTTGCGTGAATGCATCATGGTCATATGACCACCCAAGGAGCGCGAGGAACCCAGAACGGTGTCACATTTAGGGCACTCTACCCCACTTCCTCCACTCCCACTGGGACCATGGTTTTGTGAACACTCACCCATTCCTGTTATGTCACAGGAAGCCCCTGGCAAGGGGAGAGAGTGACCATGAGATGAAGGGTGGAGGTGGTGATGATGGTGGTGCATGTGATGATGATGCAGAAGGGCTCCATTTTCCTCCTCTCCTTCTGCTGGGTAATCATTTGGTTCTGGAGCTGTGGCACTATCTCGATTGGCACTTTCATCAGCAGCAGCATTGGAGGACAGAGGCGAGGAGGAAGTGCCAGCAGTGTCATCCTCGCTCCTTCTGACGGGTGCTGCAGCTATTGCCATGGGAACAGAGGTTCCCTGGCAGTTAAAGCTCTGGGGGAGATCTGAGGTCCTCCCCCCACTGTCCGCAGCTGAACCATCTTCCTTGACAGAGGAGGAAATGGAAGCAAGGGCTTTGCTGTTGAGTGTGGAGCTGACTGCAGAGGTGCAGGCAGAAGGCTGGAGAGTGCTACTAGGCATTAATAAAGGAGATTTGGAAATGCTTTGGTTTGAGACAGCTGGTTCCCCCACCTCACACCCACCGCTACTACTGTTACCACCACAGGCCACTGCAGTGCTTTCTGCCTCCACCTCATCTTCCTCCTCACCTAATAACAGTTCCTCCTCTTCTTCTGAGCCTCCCATTTGGTTGGATAGGTGCACCTTGCTTTCTTGTCCCTCATAGCTCCCACCCTCCCCCTTACATGCCACCTCCTTCCCTACAGGCCCCTCTGTTTTCCCTCCCTGTTTGGCCAGGGCACTGGAGTCTTTGGCAGAGCCTGGGGACGAGGTAAGAGTGGATGCTTTGGGAATGCTCAGCCCACTGAGAGAGAGACCTGAGCCAAGCGAAGTTTGCTGCTGCTGCTGTTGTTGTTGGTGGAGGCCAGAGTCAGAGTCTTTGTTCAGGAGGTTATCACTGCCCCCACTGCTGCTTCCAGGATCCAGATGGACACCACTAAATGTGCCATAGAAGCTCTGTCCAGAGTTCATAGGGAGCAGCGTAGGTGGCAGAGGAGTGCTCTTAGTTTTTGGTTCCAGGAAACTAATGAGGGGTTCTTTGTCCTTCCCAATGCCCTGGATGATGGCAGAAGCATGCTTGTCCCCTAGCAGCCGTCGTTCGTCCTCACACAGTGTCATACGGTGATCATGGACAGCATGAGTGGCAAAGGAACGGGCATAGCCAAAAGACAGCTTGCAGAGAAAACACATGAGAATGGGTTTACCCTTGCCATAAAGGGCTAGCCCATCAAATTTGGAGAAATCCACGTTGTTGGGAACATCTTTGGATACACAGGACTTCTTGGCAGACCCATCACTGTTCAGATAATCATTGTTGCTTTTGTGCCGCACATCAAAGACACGGAAACTGTGCAGGACAGGGCTGAGGCCCGCCATTGTTGAGGTATTGGGAAAACCTTGGTCTGAATTGCCAAACCACTTCCCAAAAGACGAGGCTATATGGAAAGTGTTGATAATCTGTGGGTAGACTGAGGATGAAGTCCCAGCAGGTTCCCCCGGTTTTCCCCCACTTGTGAGAGAGTTTGTGGGAAGCAGGCCAGGTACCATGCTTCCACTACTTTGGATCAACTGACTGAGGCTCTCCACAATGTAGGCTGAGCCATCTGGCTGGTAGACGATCTCTCCAGCCAGGTTTTCCACATCACTGCTCTCCTCTTCCTCTTCCTCCTCTCCTTCCTCACTCCCACTTTCAGGTGGTCCCTGGTGTTGTGAGGGCTGATGACGTAAAAGAGTGGGTATGCCCCCGCCGCCTGATGCTATAGGTACCCCAGGGAAGGGCTGAAGACTTGGGAAACAGCTGTCAATCTCCATTTCATCCAGGTCCTCAGATTCTTCTTCCTCTCCACAGCTCACGCCCTCCTGCTCAACTTCCTCAAGACCCTCTCCTCTGGAATGCAGGTGGCCTATGGCAGAGATATCACGGTGTGTCTGGGATGCCGTCTGTTTTGGCTGCTGCTGTTGGGACTGTAGTTCTCTCACCCCGTCATGAGGTGTAATGGAGTTTTGAGGTTGAGACGGATAGGGAGCAGAGAGAGACAGGGCATCCAGCGATGGGGCCTGGTTGGTGCAAGTGACCTGTGAGCTTGAGTGATCGTTCCAGGGCTGTGGTGGTTGCTGCTGCTGGGAGGAGCCGAGCCCATCGTCTGTCCCAGAAACCACGGGAGACTCACAGCTGTCCATGCTGATGCCTACATGAGGCGTTCATCGCATCCAGGCCTACAGAGATACATAAAACACCTTATTGTATTGTATATACTGTTTGCAGGCACACAGCATTCATCATTTACCATACTTAAGTTGGAAACCAATGCTTGCATCTTTATTTTTCCTAATAAAAGGATCAGACATAGAAAATAAACACGAAGAAGCCCTATGTAGAGGAATCTTGAATTAAAAAAAAATAATAATGTACAGTGCATGTGATAAAAGTCAAAGTCTGAGATAAATTTGGAAAAGTGACATTGTGCTCATTATGCTAGATTAGGCACTTAAACACAATACCTGAGAAAAGCACTAATAAGCTGTCCATGATTCATCTTCCTGACATATCACAAAGGTACCATATTTTATCTTCACCTACCAAACAACACCCCTGGTCTTATATTGTGCAAATCTTACATCCGTTTTTAATTAACTTGCAGTCAGACTAATGTAATGGATCAAATGCATTTCTTGTGTGATAATTAGACACTGAGAAGCCACCCATCAGCACATTACACATTTACAAAACTGGAAGGAAAAGTGAAAATGTGTTGTTAAAAAAAGGAAAAAAAAGTATCACTGCTATTATTCCAACTTAAGTTGTGCCTGCATCAGAATAATATTGCAAATGCACATTATTAAAAAATAGATCACTGATCTTAACATGAGCAAGAAAAAGCAGTATTTTTGATTATCCATATATATATATATATATATATATATATATATATATATATATATATATATATATATATATATATATATATATATATATATATATATATATATATATATAAAAAGCTCAGTTGGGACTTCATTGCAGCTGTGTTTAGATCTTGCATCCAATAACCTCCACATTTAGCCTGGTTTTAAACACTCCAGCCATCATCCGCCTCTGAAATAATAAATGGGAGCTGAGCTTTCGGGAGCTGGCCATGCCCCGAGCATCTGAGAGGCCCAAGACAGGCTGCAATTTAGAGCACAGAAGAGATAAAATGATAGCGCAAGATACTGCTGAGCTAATAATTTTATTAAAGGGATGCAGCCAACATTGATTAAAGGGGGCAATCGGGCTGAAACCAATAACTCTGGGCTGCCCTTTAACCCACCGGTGCTGAATATTACATGAGCAAATTTTCCCGGCACCAAGCTCACTGCCATGTCCTGGCTGATTATCACATTCAGTGCTTGCGCTTGATTTATTTACTTATTTACTTAGGGATGCAAATTTCAGCTGTGATCAGAATGGAGTCTACCCCCACACCCGAACATATTAACCACTGAGGGAGAGGAGAGATTGATAATGTCTGTCTGCCTCTTCATGAATGTCTGATGAAGCTTACCTCCATCGCAACATAACTGACACCAGGCTGTACGCTATGTGCTAAAAAACAAAACAAAACAAACAAACAAACAAAAAAAAAAAAAAAATTCTGTATGAATAGTAACAGGACAGATGACTGAAGACAAAATACATATTAAATATATTTGCAAAGGCATTGTATTATAATTTTCCTAAATGTGCATGCATTTCTGGTGCCATGGTTCACGACCCGATTGTTTAGTTTGATGCTACAGAAGCGAACCTCGATGACCTTTACGTTACTTTGCATATAAAATGATGCGATGCTGGACTGGCTACCTTATTAACAAGATTGCTTTATACAGCCAGGCATGATTTAAAGTTGGCTGCCATATTGAGTGAGGGGATACTAGCCCTACCGGTCTGTATTTATCATCTGCTCCATTAATAAGACGCTATGAGCTCAACAGCCATTTCACGCAAATGGACTGCGGGCAGTGAGAGTGAGGCAAGGAAAAAAAAAAAAAAAAGTCACATGTCAAATACAGTGTTTATTCAAACTGAAAGAAAGTGGATGAATCCTGAAAATTAAAAAAAAAAAAAAAAAAGACAGAAAATAAGACGTGTCTAAAATGAAAACACCTCCAAGTCTGAACATGGAGTGTTTCACACTTTGCTCCTGTAATCTATCAGCCCCTCCTCCAGATTCCACTGCCTGTCTGAACCATGCCTGGGAACACCGGGTTCACGTGCACAACCAGCAGTTAAAACTGCTAGTTAACAAGGGAGCTAACTTTAAAAAAAATGGTAGCTAATGTCCTCTCTGCTTTGATGTGCGTTTAACAAGCGGAGTGCCGTGTGGCATGTGGCCATCAGTTCCCATAACAACTACGAGGTACCACGAACAGTTGGCAGTATATAGGATAACGCGATGAGTCTTGATCAGAACCGGAGCTCCGAGCCAGCTCGGCGTGTTCGCTGTTTACAGAAAACAGGATTGCCCTTTAAAATCAAGATGGTGTAATTCAATAACCTGCAGTGGTTACTGATGAGCAATGGGATTGTCTGGAGTCAGAAAGTCGCAGATGGGCCAACTGATATAACGCTGTTTGTCTCTCGGAGGCCTCCCTGGCTCAGTGACACCTGTTTAAAGCAGGAAAAGCTTTAATCTCTGGGAGGCACTAAACAAGTCGGAAGACAGACAAAGAGATGCAGCCGATGTAGAGGGGAAGTGGAGGAGGGCTGTGTCTCTGAGTGCTGACGGTTTTAATAACCACAAATCTACATGATGGTCCAGCCCCCTAAAGGTGATGACTGCTACTTGGTGTTATTATGTACGATTACATACTGTAGCATGTAGAATATAACATTTTCTTTTACATACTTGCAGTACAACAAGTGATTGTGCCATGGGCCCTGCTCTAGTGCTGCATTGTAATTCTGAATGTGGGCCCACCGAGTTAACAATAAGCAGGCTGTGTGCAGCCAAAACAAGCCTTAGTTGACAATATGAGATAATCACAGGGAAGAAAAGGTTGGATTCCTGAGCTGATCTGAGGGAAAGCATGCCAATGCCCAGATTCTGTTAGTCTCACCCTCTGCTGCCACCTGCCTTCAGAGCATCTATGCCAGTGTTGCTTTGGGCTCTCTTTTTCTGTCTTCTAATGAAAAAATAAAAAAATAAAAAGGTAATATTCTGTTCTGTCGATTACCAGAGAAGGCTAAACCTTCTGAACCAGTCTTGCTTCTAATGAACATCGTTAGAAAGGGGGTCCGAATATCATTTTGCAGGGATGCAAAATGAGATAAGTTTTAAGTTATTGGTCTTTTCATTAGGTGGGGTTTACCAGTCATCCAAGAGAGGAATTAAAGGCTGTGGAACCATCTGATTATAAGCATGCTTGATCACCTGCCTTGAAGGGTTGGCCTCGCCCCCACAGGACCCTGCTCTCCAGCTTGTCCTGAGGGAATGAGCTCTGACTCAAATTGTGAGAACTATGGACAGGACAGTGTCCTGAGCCGCACTCCTGCCCACTTATAGGTTTACTTAAAGATATATATATATATATATATATATATATATATATATATATATATATATATATATATATATATATATATATATATATATATATCAGATCAGACTTTCAATTGTTCTTCAGTGATGTTGCTTGTCTGCATCTGGTCTCTCAGCCATCACAGAGCCTGGCCAGCCACCGCAGGGTAAGGGGCGCTTATTGGAAAATCAATGGCGTGAACGCTAAGCAAGTTACTGGAAGATGTGGGAAGGAAGGGTTTTTATTGATAAAGCAGGAGAAGGCTTTTGATGTTGCACTAGGGACATGCTCATTGACGGGAGAACCATTGTAGTCCTCAGGCAGAGAGAAGCCTGGGTTTATCTCCTAGTTTTGTTGCAATTAATCACCAATAAAGGCATGCATGCATTGTACCCTTTAACAAAAGTACACTTTAATGCCTAACATGGCTTTGCAAATTCCGGTTTCAACACAGCACTCTCACAGCGGCGGCTTTAATATCTCCAACACTGCGCAGCAAGTGTCTTTTTCTCCCTTTCTCAATCACCTCTTCCCCTTCAAAATGAACTTATGCTTATACATAATAAGAGAAACCTGATATTTAGGTGAACGACTACGTGGCTGCAGGATGACTTACTGTGAAGAATAAATAAGTGTAAGAGGTGATGAAATGGCAAGCTTTGCATTCATTAAAATAATAAGTGGCCATTTTGCTTAATCAATACTCTGAAAAACAGAGTAGTCTGAAGAGGAAAGATGTATATTTTTGTATTTCTCTGACACAGTGTTGCTATCGAGTGAGAGTGAGACACAAAATAAACAGTTATACAGAGTAAACTATTGTAATTATGTGCGGTACATGCACTTCTTGTTCTCTTTACCCCCCCAACACTGCAACCCCGACAATTAGCCATCCACAATGTTGTTGTTTGCTGGAAATATTTAGTCTTTTATTCTACCAGTGCAGACATAAGGATGCTCCAACTGCAGGAGGCAAAAAGTCACCTCAGGTCGATGGCACTCAGCCTGTAAACAGTGCTTCCCGTAAAATCAATGATCTTCAGTGGGAGCTATCAGTCTGTGAAACAGAAATAGCCATGGCTGTGTTGAGTCTAAAGCTGAGAGGAACAGTGCTGTGTGTTTACATGAGCGTGTGTGAGCGCAGGAGCTTTGTCACTGGCATGTCTGGGAGTGCTTCCCAAAGACAGCAGAACGGATGCGTGTAACCTCTGTCATGCATGTAGCAAGTTACTGCAGGGACAAGACGGTGGCTTAAACACATCCCCGCTGAAGCTTTGAGCTGGAACAAACATATCACTTACAGAAAAAAATTAAACAAAAACAATCCTTGCTGATGAAAATATGAGCACATTAAAATACCCTGGGGACAACATGCCAAATATTTTAGTTTCACAACACGCAATTTCAGTGAGCATTTTGCACTTGCTGTGTCCAAAAAAGGTCAAACGGAGTTGCTCGGAGTATCCAGTTCGCCCTGCGTTAGTAGAGCTGAAACAGAACCTTCCCAACGATTTGACCCCGTGCGCAACACCATCACATTGTGCTAATGCAGTATTTTTTTTTTTCTTTTGCAGAATAAAATAAACATCATATAAAGATAAAGTAGCAATGAAATCACTGTCCAGAGCTGGATTGTCACGTGTGGTTAAATGGCCGCGGCCCGAGCACATCTAACTTTCAAAACCCTGCAAAAAAACATTGATACTCCACCAAAGTGTTTCCCCAGTTTTGGAGGGTATGATAGAGACCGCATGGAGGTGTAATTAGGAGTAATTCATTAGCTGAGGGTTAATTAATGAGTTCTGCAAAGGAATGGTGGAAGAGCTGGTGGGGTGGCAAAGCAGAGGGAAGCAGCGAACGCACAGCAGGAAGCTCCCAGTCTCCCACCAATTAGCCAACAGCATGGGGGAGGCTCAGTGGCACACTCCAAGTACAAATGTGAGAAACTTCGAATCGCTTCATTCAAACGACAATACAGGGCAGCGGCGGGCAAAAAGTACATACGCTGTAAGACTTTTACTCTGGTTTTCATTAGAAAGGAGGTAAAAAAAAAACAACAACATTTACTACTAAATCCACGGCAAAACTTCAAATGAAAACAACAACAACAACAACAACAACAAAACATTAACAGCCAGGTATCTGAAGAATGTGCAGAAATTTGAGCAGAAATTCCTCCTACTGCAGCCCTTCATTCTGAAAGACTGCACTGTTATTTTCCTCCGATGTCCCACGCGGTTTGTTCAGAACGCTTTGTAATTTATAAGCGCATAAATTATCCTTGGAATTAAGGTATTGATGTATAATCAGAGAAGGGCTATTGGACACGAGCTAACGTTCACCCCCAGGCAAACCAGTGCACGGAGCACTGGTATGCGTTCACACACAGTAGGGTGTCTGTAAAATTGCGAGACGGAGCGGGGAAGACGTACAAATACTCATCAGATTGGTTAGATACACATCCTCAGCTTTTGCTCAGTTTCAGACCAACAGACATGGACGTTGAAGGATTTGGGACAGTTTAACAGGCAGCGCTGACTTTCTCACAGTAAGGAATGCAAAAAGGGCTGAGAGAATAGTCGATACTTTGTACGTTGATCTGTCAGGGACTATTCACGATTCTTGAGAAAACTGCTAAATGTTAAACGTAAAACCCGGTAAGATGCCTGTTGATACAGGGGGCGTGCAATTGCGCGTCTTTAGTGCCCACAGATTAGAACGAGAAAGAGGTGGAAGATTTAGAGATAGGACGGAGATATAGATTAAGATATGAGGCTAGAAGGCTAGAAAACCAAAGGCGCTTGTCCTACGAAAGGTCAGGGACGAGGGACACGTGCCGATTAAAGTCTTTGAGGTGAAGCCTGAACCTTGATTTCTAGCAACCACAAAATCTCCCTTTAGGTATATGTGGGGACGTTCTCTCCGGGGAGGAAGGAAATGAATTCTGCAAGCTTCAATGCTTCCAGAAATTTGGCTTCATTTCATTTGTTCTATTGTATTAGGACGAAAGTCTGAAGATGGGTAAGTAAAGAACAGAAATGAGTCTTCAGAGGCCTCTGAGGCTAACAAAGATTTAAAATATTGTATCCACCGTTTGTCAGTGGTGGGAAACTTATTCGAGTCATTTTAGGAAATGTGAAGACATGAAAAGTCAAGATCACATTCTTCTATACAGACGCATAAATACACACACACAGACTCATACACACCTTCCTGCAGTGTTCCTTTGAAGGCGAGGCAACCACAAACACAGTTAAAATGATCAATACCATTGAAATATTAAACTTTAAGAAGCCACATTATCGATTGGGAGCCCAATGATAAAACGGTTTATTATCACAATGGTGGAGCTTTATGTAAATGTTTTGGAAAAGCCATCAGCTGCCGACCCAGCATGGGACGTGGCTGAATTTGAACCCCGAACCCCGAACACACACATGCACGCTGCCCTGCCCTGCTCTGTCACCCTGCTATCCAGAACCAGAGGGACTGGAGTGGACACGAAGACATCATTACCACCATCCACTGGATCCATTATTGATAGCTGAGCCCCTGTTGACAAGGAGAGAAAAAGAGGACCCCCCCCTCCTCCTGAGCTGTGGGATCTGCTCTAAAAGTCTCAAGCAGGCATTACATTAATTAGGAGTTTACAGGTGAAGAGGACAGCAACTGCATGCAAGGATCATGCCGTGACAGACAGACTGGGG
Organism: Xenentodon cancila; assembly: GCA_014839995.1. Lineage (NCBI taxonomy): Eukaryota > Metazoa > Chordata > Actinopteri > Beloniformes > Belonidae > Xenentodon > Xenentodon cancila. Next base: position 16,370,266 of record CM026197.1, read on the forward strand.
ACGTGGATGACGTGTCCATAATGCCGAGCCTTACTGTGATCTGAAAAACAAATACCTCAGTAATGACCCAGTCCTGCACCTGGTAAAACACAGGCTTCACAGTCACCTGGACTTAGACAAATATCCACTCCCCGAGATTCTTAAAGGGACAGGCCCAAAAATGAATTATGAAAAGATGCATTTTCTATGACACAAATTATATTAAAAAAATACAGAAGAGAATATCTATAATATAACCCATGAAAAAAATATTATTAAAGAGGCAACTAAGAGGCTAAGCTGGGACACAAAGCAGAGTTATGAGAAGCGAGTTAGGTCACAGAGAGAGTCTGAGAGTTAGACGCTGTTTGGTTAAGTGTCTAAACCTGAGTAGGGTGATAAGATCACTTTTAGAAGGCATGTGAAGGCCAAATGACCAGGAAACCTGAGCAATGTGGGTAAAAGCTGTCTGGGGTGAGAGCAGAGACGATGGAAGTCATGCAATGTTATGTGTGAAAAATGGAAACTCACTATCTCTTTTACGCACCTCCTAGTGAGAAGCAGCGCAATCCCATCCACACGGGTTTGTGTGGGCACATACCGTCGCATGTGAGTATCCACATAGGCAGAGGCACGCACACGCACACACACACATGCACACACACACACACACACACACACACGCACGCACGCACGCACGCACGCACACACACACACACACACAGACATAAGTAGGGATTAGAGAGTGTCCCAGTGAAACCATTCTGTGGAAATTATTTCTTTGCAGGGGAAAAAGAAAAAAGAAAGAGCACGAAAGCCGATGGTGACCTGGCCTCTAATTCTAGAGTAGGATATCCTGGATAAATAATTAGAGGGTTGCTTTGAAGACCTTGCACAGCTGAACCATTCACTCCCCACTTCACATTTGCTAAAGTCATTAATGACAAAGATTTCAAAAGGAAAAGCAAAAATCTTTCTGGTACACAAATACTTTTTTTTATGAGGTCTGGGCCCAGTTCCCCTCTGCTGGGCTCAAGCCCTTATCCTGGGAAAGAACTGCACCCCTTTTAAACAATAAACCTTGGAGGAAAATGTTTTTCTATTGCCTGATTTGCCCACTAAATGAGGAGAGTTAATTAAGTTTAAATAAGAATGTTTAATGTTTTACAAAAGTTCAAGTTTAAAATATTGTGCCGTGTCAAAAGACATGGGAAAAAAGTTCTCAATAGTAACGTTCAGGACTTCATGGAAAGAATCTGGGAAAAAAAAAAAAAAAAAGTCTAAGAAAATGAAAAGGAACCCTCGCTTAATGGAGATCACTTACTTTTAATTTACGACTATTTCTGTGTCACAGCGACAGTAAGTTCTCCGTTATGTGACATGTGTCCTCTTCCTTAGTCAGCTGTTTGGGGGATGTGGACCCCTCTCAGCAGGAAGGAATCTCACATGTGGACTTCCCAACAAAGGACAATACACCAATGTGTTTCTTATATCAGGCAGAAGATGTATGAGAATTTCACTTAAGCAGAAATATTATTTACAAAATCCCAAAATAGACAACTAAACAAGTCGTGGTTCACAAACAAAAACACTCTGGGATCAGGTCTCCATGCAATTCTCATTTTTAGAAGGAGATCAAATCTTGCCCTACAGTTTACAAGAAAGGATTCCAAGGCAAATCTTGGAAGGTGATGTGCATTCCTTCTAAGTAAAGCTGTGATGGGGAACTATCAGCAGAGGAAAAGAGGAAGGAAAACAAAAAGGAAAACATCTTGTTAAGTGTATAACAAGGTGGCCTGGAGGGCAATGCTGAAAGACACCTCAGCACTTGACTCTGAAGTGTGCGAGGAACATCAAACAGCATTTCTGTAGCTACGCTCAGCTCTAACAGAGCCGACCACAGTACTCAGAGACCCTTGTGTGAAGAGAAAAGCTACTGCTTGGCAGGAAATAAACAGGAAAAATGTGACTTAAAGACTACAGTCCCCCCCCCCCTGCATTACACGTAATAAGCGTTCATATGCACTAAATCTCAGCCACAGACCTCTGGGGAGACCTGACAATGACAGAATGCTACTGCCATCAGATAACAAAACAGGAAGAGAGTAACCTAATTCTTAAATGCAGTTGAGAAAAGGTAAAGAACTCCTAGTAGATCATTTCTTCCCCCCTGAGTTCTATAGCTAGAAGGTGTGTGTGGCTGTGTGAGACAGAGACACGGGGCTTGTGTGGGGAGGATGTCCCTCTGTGGTAAAGTGTGCACGGAGAGAAAAAGAGCGGCATCAAAACAAAGCAGTGCACAGAAACTTAAGACAACTATCAAGTATGCATCCATTACTGCTACGTTAGTTCTACAGTTGCACCAGAACTATGCACAGGGGCATCTGCCGGTGGCGCACATGTCCGAAGCAAAACAACACGTTCAAGTATTCCTGTATCCCCGTCAGTAGCGGGGGAGGGGGGGGGGGGGGGGGGGGGGGGGGGGGGGGGGGGGGGGGGGAGGGGGGGGCACGAGAGAGACTGAGAGCTGCAGAGAAGCAAAAGCCAGAGTGATATTTTGAGAAATGTGCAGTGCACTGATATGTTCCTCTGCTTCCTCCCCTCTCCCGGCTGGGCCTGAGTGTTGTGACAGTTACAGTGGTGTGGCGCTATATTTGAGAAAGCCCAGCCTCCTGGCCCGCATGTCCCCACACAGACACACACTGCTGCCCTTGTTCATCTGCCTTAATGAAATGGCCACATGCCTTCGCTCATGCCAGAGTTGCTTACATGCTGTAGCACCTGGTAGACATAAATCAGTCCTACCGAGCTGTATTTGGGAAGTGAGGCATTAAGCATGACACAGGCTGTCAAAGTTCACATTGCACCCACCGCAACATCTAACTGAAGTGCAGCGGAACAGACCCGAGACCGAGGCGCAGGCCAAACCATCAGCGTCTTATCTCCGGCCTCCCAGCTCCGCATGACATGGCTGCCACATCTGGGGCCCAGCTGGGCAGCCTGCTGAGCACAGGGAAGTCCACCTAAGGCAAGATACGAGGGCACTAGAGCAACCACGCTGCAATGTTCCTTTTTAAAGGACTCAACAACAGTCGCCGCTCAAATTGGTGTTGTTTGCTGCCATTTATCTGTGGGCTTTCTTATCAGTGAGCTGTGAGGGGCTTGTGGGTATTATTACAGTTTTTAAGTGGCGTGGGTTCTATTTCTGAGCAGGGAGATAAACGCAACCGAGGGTCTGTGTGTTGTGCGCATACTGCATGGTGTGTATGTGCGTGTGTGTGTGTGTGTGTGTGTGAGAAAGGAATTTTAGTCACCAAGCCAGGGCTCTGAGGGTCAATCACTGCAATAGAGCCCACACATTCCTCAGAGGACAGGCACACGTCTTCACTGCATGGGCATTTGTCGCCTGGCATCAGGCTGAATGCATGCAAGTGTAGGCAACTCATACCAATCACATCTTTTCAAGCTTTTTTTTTTTTTTTTACTTGAACGTTAAATATGTTCTGCAGAAACGCGCATGACAGACGTACACAAAAACGGGAAGTGTGACCGCCGAAAAGTAAATGAGAGCATGAATAAAACAGTTTAAAAGGGAAGTTAATAAGTCAGGAAAAACAAACTTCATATATTTTCTGGCATAACTTTGGCCACGTTATTTTGAAGATGAATAAAGAGTAGTGTAAAAAACGCTGAATAAAAGGGAGCGCAGCGGGGTCAACTCAAATCACAAATCTGCAATATTAATATTTATAGTTCTGAATAATTAGTTTGATAATTATGGGCTTTACGCAACAGACAGATGCTTCTTATGGGGGCAGAAAGCAACAACGTTTCCGCAGATTCAGCCTATTGGAGCAAACACGTACTGTACTATGGGGACAAGAACTGCTCTGTGTACATGTGAAAGGATTTAGCAAAGTTAAGTACAGTATCAGAAGATCTGATTCTTGTGAGGAGGCGGGTCCTGCAACTGCCATCTGTTGGGTTATGTTACGTGTAGACTTCATTTAGAATTGGCAAACGCCAGCATTCCCACTCAGCACCCATTAACACACATGCGTGTGCTTAACAAACATTAAGTCATAGTTTAGAACTTCACTGTAAGATAAAAGGAGTGATTACAGGAAACAAGGCAGGAGCGGCCACTAACAAGCATTCGTAAAACACACGAGCATTAATATTAATGTGGTGAAAAATAATAAAATCCACGACATTTTCTCCGTCCGTGCAGGAAAACGCTCTTAGCACTGCCTAGTGGTCCTTAAGGACTGCACATTTAATACAATTTAGGCCATTATTTCACTGTTTTGACTTTGAAAGAGCACGCTAAGAACAAACATAAACAAGATCTGACTCTTGGATAACTTCTACAAGACGACTAAAGGAAAAGAGAAAGCTGAGGATTCACAGATCCATCCAGTCCAACGTCTAATGAGAGTGTTTTCCACACAACTCGGAGAACACAAAGGCAATCTTGCATTTGGGTCATATGAATGTGGAGTTTTTGCAGTGAAGCAGCGTTTTCACTCGGGTACCTACGACAGCGTATTGATGATCACTAAGCATCTTCACACATGCACGCTAGGATTGGGAATGGCTCATAGAGGACAGACATGTTTATGCAGGGCACACGGGACGTCAGATGTGCCACAAATCACAAACAGAAAGCCCACGAAGAGAAGGGAGAACAATGAGAGAACACCCACCGGTTCATGTTTCGTACAACACATTTTACTTATCCGTATCTGTGATCAGTTTTTACACATAAGCAGAGAAAAACAAAGCAAAAAAAAAAAAAAAAAGACGTCAGCTAGAAGGTGGGAATTAGAGGAAGGCCAACTGGCTCACCCTGAAAGTTCAAGTTGAGTACTACAACAAATTACAAGTTGACAGCTTTAACTGTCCCTGGAATGTGTTTCTTACAATGCACGCGCATGTTGGGGTTTGCCTCCAGACAGCTGTTCTGGATGAGGTATTTACATGTCACAATTATTTCTTTCACTTACACACGCACAAACGGCAACATTTAGCGTTCGAGTTCAGATAACTTCACTTGAACTGCGCTGAAAAACAAGGGCACCATCCCTCATGATATGATCCTCTACCCCACGTCTAAGAGATACCCCTAGATGTGAGCTGTGCAGATCGAGAGTGATAGGGGCAGTGTAAAACGAGAGGGTGACTAATTGGTTCATAACCTGTAATTGGTGAGAAGTAATTGGAGTGGACTCGTAGGTGCCAGGTGCACCTTCAGGAGGCAGGGCCGCGGTTTGCCCTTTTGCCTGGCTGAAACAGGGTGTGTTTCTCATTGCACATGCATGCAAGGTGCAACGCAACGATTGGTTGTGGAGCAACACAACACCACAACAGCCATGGCCCCCGGAGAATATAATTTGGGTGTGAAGTGTGCCTATTAACTTCTATAAACCACATCAAAACCCGTGAACCTGAACACAGGACAACCACGCCTTATGGGGCATAGATGCAATACTACGACCTCGCGTGTAAAGGCAAATGCTTGCAGGTTACCGTTGGTGGTGAGAAATCTGCAGCGCAACATTTTCTCAGGGTTTACATGGCAGGTCAATATGATCAATGTGCTCATGGTCCACGCAGCCAATATCACGCCTTTCCAGATCGATGTAATGGGGACTGAGCGTTAATTGGGACAGACTCTGGATGAGGTATTTACATGTCACACCATGTGCTTTTTTGCAGAAGCATCAGAAACGCTGTATAGGGTCGTGATCTAAACTGCTTAATGTTGACAGTGTGGCCGCTTGTTTAACTGACCGTATGAGATGTTTTTGTACAACAAATGGAGACAGAGAAGTAAAGGTGCCGTTAAAGTGAAGCTGGTATTTGAGAGCACATCTGTTTGTCCTGCCCATCACCATGTCATTATCAGTAATTAGTCTGCAGGTTATGTCAGTGCGGTCACGCGTTCTGGTATAGAAAAAGCACTGTTAACACACAGTCTACCTTTTCATTAAAATTATAACCCTAGACACTCACACACACGCAGAAGAGCGGTCTTCCAATCCCGCTTTAAAGGGAATTTTGGCATCCACTTCAAAACAAACAGATCGACTACTAACCACTCAAACGCGATGCTTTCAATTTATTTGGGGGAAACAAATTCTAGAACTGGTGAGGAGAAATGAATCTACATTTTAATGTGGGATGTTGTTCTTATTGAAAAGTCGCTGAGACGTGAATTATTAGTTAAAAATAAGACCTTCGTTTAAGCATCCTTTTTACACCATAAATCTTTTGATGGTGATCCTGGGAAAATAACCTCAGAAATGAACAAACTAAACAAGAGCAACTCGTAAAAACGTGACGGCGAGGGAGGTTGCCGACAGAGGTATTGCAGAGCACCGTGTTTACCCAGCGTCTTCGGCGCATAGTGTTAATTTCTGATGAGAATCTGCAGCTGACAGCTAAAAGGGTATGTAGAGCACAGGAAAAACTTGCTGCCTGACAGATATTCTTTCTGTCAGCTAAATGGAAGTATGAAACGACGGTAGGGGAAACAGCCTCCACCAGAGTAAAGGCTGCTTCCCGTGTGCTGCGTGTTGTCGTGCCCTTTTTATGCAGGGCACAACGTTTGTCAGCATGGCATACAGCCCAGAAAACTGCTGCACCACACAAGGCACTGCGAGGCTTCTCCGGCTATGTGAAACCTCAGCGAGCTGAACATCGAAACTGGAGTGCAGCTTCGTTCAAACCTTCTTCACATTATTAAAAAAAACAACAACAAAAAAAAACAGCTTTTTGCACTGTAGTAAAAAAATGTAAATGAAAGAAAAGTCCTTGCTTAAGTCCTTTGAGATGGAAATGAGAATACATTTCCAGTATTTTGGTGTAATTTGGTGAAGATTAACATTTCATCAGCTCTGCCCAGCTTGCTGACGATTTGAATACGTTTGGGTCAGAAAAAGTCCCAAACTCAGAACACCCTCAGTTTAAAACCAAGGTGGCCCCATTTAAGACCCAGGCCTACCCCCAACCTCTAAATTACCAAGGCTGACACCAGGAGGGGAGAGGGGCAGGCCCACTACAACCCTGTACCCATGCCAGTCTCAAGCAGGTCAAGACCTCCCCATTAGAGAGCAGGTCAAAGCCACATAACTCTTTGGCTAAGGTGAGGGTCACTGTGATGTTGTGTCCAGCCAGGGTCAACCAGAGGTCTCTGACCACTGAGGTTCATGGCAATACAATAAAGTAATCAATCTGGCTGCTGGACCCTGGTCAATAATATACTCCCAGGTTGTGCAGGGTCACCACCTGTTCCCTGGCCTCTCCTTGAACCGTCCCGGCCTCCTGAACTGCCTAGGTCTTGTATTTCACTGTCCTGAAGAAAAACTGGTAGATCATGAGAAAAAGTAATCAAACCTTGAGTCGCATCAGGCTCTACAGCAATAAAGCACAGCAGATATTACATACTGTTTATGAGCAATTATAAGAGCTGAACATTAATAACTATGAAGTGGTTCAATATGTTTCACTCTTTTGTCAATGAATACCTATTTGGTTACAATTTTTCCTTTGTCAATGACACCATTTACTACATTAACTTACATCTAATCATTTCTTTGGAGGAAAACAGCAATTGCGCTCAATGAAGACTTATCAAAGAGGCTGTGCTGTAAAATTCATCAGCTTAGACTATATTCGGTATGCCATATACATTTACTAGACAAACTTAATCATGTATGCTCTCCAAGAAGGGTGAAATATTCTTACAGTTTCCAATCAGACCTCCTTCCTGACCTTAGCTTTCAGTTTTTGGCAACAAACGCTACCAGCGCCATCTCTTTTCTCCCCTTTCTGTTCTTCCCTCTTTGACATCTCACACTCACCCTGAACGGAGACAGACAGCATCCTTGGCAGCTGCCAGGATGAAGCAGCAGTTAATTCTTGGCTGCCCTCCCTCTCTGCTTAAAGGCAGGTATAGAGTTTCCAGCAGCTCCAGCTGGCTTGAAACAATGGCGATCTTGGCGCGGGGGCAGAGATCCAGACAGGTGAACCAACCTTTTTTCGTCTCCCCCTCATAGTCTTCATCAGTCTCCTAATGGCACTACTAACACCCCCTGCGTCTTTATAGGAGTTTACCCTATCTTTCTTAAATTCCACTCAACCCAACCCTTAAGTGTTTCCTGGCTGACGGACTCTGCGCCCTGCCTCAAAGTGAAATATAAAACTGTAGTGATAACATCTGAAGTAGGAATCTAATAAGCTAATGAATCAATGTAGGGTTGTGGACCAAACCCAATTTTTTCAGTCCGTTGCTCCAGTGAAAGAGTTCTTAGCGTAGTGACGTCGTTTGAAACGTTCACGTCTGAACAGATGCACGACTGCTGCTTGTATTTTCATCTCCTTTCTTTCTCTTGTCACCTCAACTCAACAACATAACATGTAATTAGCCAGTTTAATCAGCATCCTATTTGCATACATCTGCTTTATTTTATTGATTGCTACTCATTCGTTAGGATTCAGGGTATGTAATTAATGACCAACCCTGCTGGTGCCGTACCCTGGGGACTGCTAATTCCACTGCATGCCGAAGGGATTTCAGCAGAGGGCACAAGTGGGCTTGTCACAACGGGCACGGGGCCAGTATCAGTCCCGGTCTCCTCCCTGCCTCCGGCTGTCCTTGGTCCAAGCCAGCCCCTCTAACAAGGAGAGCCTTCCTGGGCTGCGTTAACTAAAAGGACAATTATCTTGAGAATGATGCTTTTTCACGGGGGTTGTTATCATTAATGCAGTGGATCTGGTTACAGCAGCGAGCCTAAGCTAATTAACAAATGCTGTCTGCGCACTCTCATTGCTTCTTAATTAAGTAAGATTCATTTCAAAATAATGCAAAGATAATATTTTGGAGGAATCGTCTTCTGTTGATTTTCCTTTGAAATGAGTTCCATTTCTTTGAACAACGTAACTGCACTTTTCCAGATTTCCTGTGCTAATGAAAGAACAAAAGTGGAAAAAAATAAATAAATCTATGAACCCTCAGTTACTTTGGTCTGAACCTCAGGGTCTGAGCAACTTTCCTCGCCATTAAAAACATATTCTAATTGGAAATCGCTGATTGACTGGCTGAAAAGTCTGATGAGATGAATACTGTGGAAACAGTTGCTCGACAAAAAAGCACCTGACTCTTTCTGCCCAATGAGCTGACCTTTTACGGGGGGGAGATGGTTGTTAGTCACCAGTCACTCAGCACTGACTGACAAGGTGGAGAAAACTGACCGAAAGATGTGTGTGTGTATGTGTGTGTGCGAGAGAGAAAGAACGAAATAAAGAAAGAAGGAAGGTAGAGAGGTCCGACGGATCTGACTGAGTAAAATCCTGCTGAATTCTCCACATCCTTGGCTGCTCCCTGAAGACGCGCAAACACATGTGCAGAGGTTAAGATGGAACATAAGCCCACTCAAAGCCATTGTGTATCCTTCGAATGACACCCACTTAATGCTGTCTAAAGGCTCAAAGATGACAGCTCTGGCTCACGGATGACAGACAGTTAGTAAACTATTTATTTGCAAACCAGTCTCATGAAAGCACTTGCTCCAAAGCTTTAGCGTTTCTGCTATATCTAAAATGTGCGCAGCAGTTCAGCAGGACAGACCGAATGTGTGAGGAAAGACACACATGAGTGCAGAGATCGGGTTTGGCAACTATGCGTGCCTTTTACTTGCTGGGTATTGTGAAGGAGGTTACAGCTGTTGATTGTGATTACTATGTAAACAAAGGACAAGTTCAGAGAAAGGACGAATGTGTGAGTTTGAGGGTTGACCAACTTCCACAGTCCTGCGCAACGTCTAAAAGCAGAAACTCACATCTAAATCTTCACGTAGCCGGGCAACATCTGAGAGTCACTATATTCATAAAGGATGTAAAGAAACACAAAAAAAAAAATCAGTTAGTAATGTGCCAGAATTGACTGTAAAAATAGATGAAAACATCCGACTACACGACTGGAAAAAAGAAGTGCAAAGCTCATTCGAACGGCTCTCTGAAACTATGAACCGGTCTACCAGATATAAGAATTTATCTCCTCCATGCGAGTCCCATGTCTGGGGGCCTTGCGACCCCCATTGCGAGTGCTCCTCCAAACCACAACAGCACCGTTACCCAGCTTTTAGCCTCTCAACATGAAAAATGTACTGTTTTAAGTAATCCTTGTTTGCACTGACCATAATTGATTGGGTAATCCTGGTTTAACATGCACTAAAGCCAGTGCTTAAGAAACTATTAGAAGGGTTAGCAGCTTAAAGAGGCTGGATCTATCTAACGTTGACTGCTACATCTGCATTGAAGTGCACTGAAGTTGGAGGCATTTGCTGACCCCCATGTATGCCGGCCCATCTCAAGATCCACCTTCTGCTCCTCTTCTCTTCAGTTTCAACACGTGTTTCCACTGAACCCACGGTCATGTGCCAATGTGAAGCCTTATCCTCTGATCTTCATTAGCAAATCCTGCCGTCTCCTTTCATTAACTTAGACCATAATCCATAAGGTTCTGTAGGTGTTTGAGTCACCTGCACCTGATGCCACAACTCACCTCCATAGACGCAAAGTCACAAGTCCCTGTCACCTCAACGTGAGATATGCCACCCCACACACTCATGACTGAGACAAATCATAATCACCACAAATCTCACAGCATCAGCATGGAGAGCAACGATATAATGGAGCAGGAGAAAGCAAGAGAGGAGGCAGGTCATAATACGATCTCAGTGGCTGTGGGATCAGGCAGCAAGTGTGAATCTTAGTGTGCACTCAGGACGGTCAGACAACGGGAAGGCTAATTCCTGCTCCTCCTCCTGCCCCGGTTGCTGTGGTTTGTGCATGACGCATTAGGAGGTGGGGAGGTCTCACACACATACACATACAGCGGAAAAAAGAAATGAGAATAATCCCCTCCAAGACCTCTGCCCTTATGGGGCCCACTACTGTAATTACAAGGCACAGATTTCAGATCAGGTACTTAAGTAGCCAGCGAAGAGTGCCCAGAAAGCTCTGCAATTACCGGCTGCCTCGTCTCTCCCCAGCCTAACTTCAGTTACCTGTCATGCAACTGTTTTGTCAGGAGTTCGTTGTTTCCTGGATTCTCCCTAATCCATGGCTGGAAGCAGCCCTGGCAGCGCGCCTGTCTGTGCAAGATGCACATTTCAGCTCGCGGGGGTGAGTGACGACATTGCACACAAAGATAGCAGAAACCTGAGTCCCACAAGCACATGAATGCATTTTTTTTTTTTTTTTTTTTTTTTTTTTTACACAAGAGAAGAGAGGAAAAGAAGGAGGGGGTGTGTTCAGTTTGTGCCAGACAAAAGATCCATTGTGCAGTGAAACTTTATATACATATTAGAAACTGGAAACCCATAGCCTCTGCAAGCAGGATTCTTGTAACTGTGAACAAGATAACATTACCTACCACTCTTTCCTTGTGTCCAAGAGAGAGAGAGAAAGAGACAGAGAGAGAGAGAGAGAGAGAGAAAGAGACAGAGAGAGAGAGAGAGAGAGAGAGAGAGAGAGAGAAAGGGAGGGAGAGCTTCAATCCTACTTTGTCTGCCACAATTGTACTCTTCGTGATGGATTCCTGTTTTTTGTGGGGTCATGTAATACGAGTGATACGAGTTGTGGTCTTCGGGCAGTTTTGTGGCCCTCTATTAAGTAACACATTCCCCAGGTGGATCAGAGCAGGAGGGACAAGTTGTCGACAGAGATTTGGACTCTGCATTCTCTTTGCTTGCAGCCACCATCTGCCGAACATCTCAGGTGTTCAAGAAGGAATGTGATGCCCATTCTTAAAGTAGCTCATTCCCCTTCTCCAGGCTGGAATGTACTGTATGTTAACTTCGTACAAAAAAAAAAAAAAAAAAAAAAATTGTATATATATATATATATATATATATATATATATATATATATATATATATATATATATATATATATATATTTATTTTTTATTTTTTTTTTAATACACTCTCATACTTTTAGAGAAAGTCGTTTTGTGTAGTGCCACCACACATAATCACACCCTTGTTTCGTCCTTGCACATTCTTGCCATTACTATAAAGCTCCTTTCTAATTCATCAACAATATGTAAAGCGCAATCAAATTAAATCTGAGACCGACACTTCACATTAAGACAACAGAAGCTTCAGCCAGAGATTACTCTTTGCGATGGATGACAAAGACCGTTCCAAAATATCACCCCTTCTTTGAAGCAAATTTGTGAAATGAGAATGACGACAAAGGGAAGTGCCTGCAGTGGATATCGAAACTTTGGGTGCAGTTTAAGAAAGTTAGTCCACAAGTCTGGGAAACCTTGCCAGCATGGTGACATCAGCATCAGACATGTAATTAACCTATCACAGCCATGCAGTCAGGGGGAAGGCCGGACAGTGAACATCATAATGACAACCCATACAACATGTAATTATTTTTCTCAGAGGAAAAACACGGGCACAAGTACGCACAAAACTAGCACACATGAAAAGGAGGGGGTGCAAAAAAACTAATGCCTGTAAATGCGTTATCACCACACAGGGTGAGTAGTAACTGGTATGCAACAAGGCTGATATACAAATGTCATGACAACTAACTTATAACATGTAATTTATGTCCAAAAAGCAATGATTGTGGCTCGTGGCAGATAAACATTGCTACATAATTAAATCAAGCACTGTTCAGTATTTTAAACATAAGTTTAATGTTCACCCCAAACACATGGCCATTTCATTATTGAATTATACCTGAAACACTTACAGTTTACACCAACTATATGCATAAGTGCACATCACACGAACTTACTAAACTGCCCTGTGAGATTTAACTGCCACCTGTGCCTCTAGTGACTTGTACACTTCGGTAGGCACAAGAACCATGTAGAACGGCAGCCAGCCCAATAGGACAACTTTGTTCCTTGATAAAGAAGACAAAATGGAAAAGTTTTTAATCATCTGTGCAGATCTTAAATCACTAAATATTTCCTTCTATACTTGGAAACATGTTGTAACTAATCCTGAGGCCTTCCACCTACTGAATCAATCAGTCGTTGTAGTGTAAAGACCTTTTCTTCATGTTTGGTCAAATCACATCTACTATTTTTACAAGTTGTGTTCATGCAGGCTTGATGTGGATGACTTGCTGTAAACCAGACCTGTGTTTTGTCAGGCCAACTTGTTCCTGCACCTTTTTTCAACAAACATAATCGTAGCAAGCAACTAAAGCTAACACACACTTATCTGTTTAGAAACTTCACTGTGTCCTGGCGAACTTGTCTGTTCCAGGAAAAAAAAAAGTGCTAGGAAAAAGTACTGTAAGAGCCTTGTCTAACAGACAACTAACCACTGGTGTATCATTTGGGGGCTTCAGTGGTTTTGCATGAGGCTAGATTAGATGACGTCCAGCCAAATGATGTAACTGGCACTGAATGTGATGTAGATCCTATCATGGAAAGATCCTATCAAAATCTGGAAGTCGCATATGTACTGCACAGCAGCTCTGTCTCTTCTCGTTCTTTGGACTAGGGGCAGGGCTTGCTGTTCTCAGACTGTTTTGGCTGAGATGAAGTAAGCATCGAGCCTGGTTTCGTGTGGTTATCTTAGACTCTGGGAGCCTGAACAGTAAAGAGGTTCTCTGAGTTAGTTTTAATAGGCACATTATTTCTACCCCCCAACGCCCGCACAAGCTCCACTCCGAGCCACCAGTTGTTTGAAGTTGGTAACAGCTGTAGTGTTCCAGCCTTTATTTAGATGACAGCTCACTGACTTTACTTAAAAGGAGAGTAGGACTAAAAGACAGCGATGGAAAGAAAGAAATAAAAGGAAGAAGGAAAGAAGAGAAGGCAGTGGGAGGAGAAACAAAGAACAGAGAGCAAGTGAGAGGTGAAAGAAGGACTTAAAAAAAGAAAGAGTTACTAGTGTGGCGAGGGATTAGCTGAGGGAGAGGTTAAAAGTTTGTGGAGTTGCATCTGGCCTCCTGCCTGCTCTGTTGTTTATTGCCGCTGGCGTGAAGATCTGGTGCCAACATTAACCGCACCTGAACCACTCTACAGCATGAACACACACACACACACACACACACACACACACTCACACACACACACACACACACACTCAGGGACAAAACAGGAAGAGACATGCGCACAGCCTACACTTCACTCCAGTGCTTTGGCAAGATATTACAGTAAACTAGCCTTTTTCACTCTATATCAGTGTGTGTGTGTGTGTGTGTGTGTGTGTGTGTGTGTGTGTGTGTGTGTGTGTGTGTGTGTGTGTGTGTGTGTGTGTGTGTGTGTGTGTGTGCGCTTGTCAGTCTGCATGCATGCGTGTGGGTCTGCAACACTACTGGATGCCAAGTCATGACTTCTCATTTGTTAATTCCCTGTTGCTCCTATTACCCTCGTCTTTCCCTTCCCAGCTTTGTGTTCAGTCGCTCTGGATGGCTGCCTGGCTGCAAAGCCCCTGCCTGCGTCAGCCAAATCTCACTAACTTAGTTGCCCAAAGACTGGCTTGACAACAGTTCCAGGTCTGTTCAAAACCTCCACCATGTGTTTGGAAGACGCAAGATGGATGAGAGTTCTCATGCTCCATACAAGAATCCAGTGTGCCATCAGCCGGCAATATAACACTGACTGGACCACAGACATAACCGGGGTCACTCTGGGCAGAAATCACACACAGAAGAATGCTATGATGCCACCCACGACAAACCAATGGGACAGACCCTTCTCTGTTCAACTTCTCTCTTTCACTGGAATTCCCCATAAGAACGTATCAGCTTACACAGGGAAGCACATGCACGCACATGCATGTACATAGATGCATACTGAATTTTGGGAAAACACAGGAAAGAAGAGAAAAGAGTTTGGAAGAGGACAAGTTGGAAGACAATGGGGGTTGACGAGAGGGTATATTCCTTTTCCCCCAGGCACTAGAGACAAGCCTGGCAGCCAATTAGTACAAGATCCACACCACAACCCTTCTCCACTCGTCACCTCCCCTCTGCTCAGCCCAGCCCTGGTCTTCTGAACCTGGTATGGTCAGGGCTGGAATGCTGAAGCAGGTCATGTTCACATGCACATCAAAAGCGATTAAGTACAAGCCCCCTGGATTAAGATGAGTCTGTCGACCTTCACATCTTGGGCTAACCTCTTGAAAGCACTTGGCTGCCTCCTGCCACAACAGTATCCAAGTTCATTTTGGCCTGACACGGGCTGCTCCTTTGCTTGTGGAAGTAATACCAGATTACAGAGCAACTGTTGTTAAATGTTGATATAATGTGTTTTTTTTGGTCTTTTCTCCCTTCTCTCTGTTTTTACAGCTGTACTTTAACAGCAGGTCATCTCACTGTTCTGCTCTTGTACAGCTCACTTTGTGCAAAACTGATGTATCATTTCAGTTTAACACAGATGAATAGCATTCACGCACTGGCTGTGAGGGCGGGACTTCTTTAATAAAGCTTGGGAAGTTGAATTTATGTATGCATGTGGCACACATTAACGTACAAGGGCTAATTCTCTCTCCCTCGTTTTCCGAAATAGCGTTGCGAGGGTTAACTTATCCCTCCGTGCCTGTGATTCAGCTGTACGGGACAAGTCCAGACAGGCGACTGACAACTGAAACACACCGTACAGGGATCTGCACAGCCAACAAAAAGGGTTATTTTCACTAGAGCAAGAAGGTCTAAGAAAACAAAATGAGAAGAGGGAAGACAAACACGTCCTTGACAAAATTCTCTTCTTTGTTGAATCAAAGCAGGAAAGGATAAAAGAAACACCCATCAAAACACCCATTCATGAAACGCGCCACCTTTTAGATGCTTATGGAGGTGGGTGGGGGCTGGGGTTACAGATGAAGAGATGGGCACATGCGTAGGCCATGGAGAACAGCAAGCCTCTGCTGTAGTCCTCTTATTCCCTCACCCTCCATTCCCTACCTCTCCATGTGTACATGTGAGCACCCAGCAGGCTGGAAGCTCTCCCAGGACCCAGATGCTCTCTGTCAACACCAAGATTCCAGAAAGGAAGCAGGGCTTTACAGCAGCAAGCTGTACACACAGCCAGGACCTGCAAAGACCAGGAGCCAGGAGAGAAAAACCTGCTCCATGTAAACACAGACCTCCCTGTCTCCCATCTGAGCCACTGGTTCTGCTTCCTTGCTCAGGATGGGCATGGTTCAGGGGAAGAGTCATTTCAGAGTAAGCTAGCAGCAATGAAGTCCTGGGAGTGGGGAATGAGCCAGAGCCAGTTCCTCCTGCCTCGCTAGGCCCCCTTGCTGCCTGCCACCATTCAGAGGTAAATAGCTATTGGCTGCTCAATAAGTGGCTTCAGTGCGATGGAGTGAGGGCCCTTTTTTCCTCCACACTCTCCCAGTCTTGACAAGCATGTATTGACAGAGCAGTTACACACTAACCCGTTGGGGGAAATCCTCCACATTGTGCCCCAGGCAGCTGATAAATAGAACTCATACGGTACCTGTAAGCATGATTTCCTAGGCACGGACACAGAAACGCGCGTTTGCGCATACACAGCTCAATACTGTCATACTATACCTATTCTACAACGCAGACATGGGAGAATAGGAGAGGAGAATAAGGGGGGTTTTATGCATAATTTGACGTACCAATTAAGGAATGAAAGAATGAAAAAGAGAAAAGTGGTCTTGCAAGGACGTAGATAGTTTAATCCACGCGGTGTTCCCACCGCTCGGTTTTCCGCCGCTATCATAAAATCAAAAATCCAAAAGACCGTGAAGCCTCAAGTTGGCTGCAGACTCTTAACGTTAAAATGTTAGATTTGACAATTACCTGACTGTAATGGATTTGAAAAGTATAGATGCTGAAATAACTAAAAAGGGGTAAAAGAAAACCACAAGACCGTGAAGAATGACATTTCTGAATGCGTGACAGTCAGCAGTTGTCTCAAAATATCACAAAGTCATTGTCAGTTGTTTTAAGTCCACTACTTGTATATATATATCGCCGTAGCCTTTAGAGCCACAGGGCAAACGACAGCCACCAGAGGTCCAGGAGAGGAGTCGGTATCAGGGCAGCAGAGGAGGAGTCAGCAATTCAGCCCCCAACACTGGGGAGGAGTTGTCTTGTCTCGCCCTCTGCTTCCCCTCCACCCCTTCACGTCCGACCCACTGCTGATAAATAGCTTGGGGTGCAGCACTTGCTTTCACTTTGTGATATGATGTCAGTAACCTTCATTGATCTGCTGGCGGGTAGGTAGGCCTTATCGCTGCCTCTCCCTTGTGATATACTGTGATCCAGGGCCCTGACTGCTTTTTAATACACTGCACTTTAGGTAACGGTGTCGTAGGCTAACCACCCCGGCTACTAACACCTGAGGCCGTATTTTACAGCAGGGCTGTGATGGCCAGAGAGATTGCGGAGAAACTAACTCCGGGAGAGCCTGCCAGCGAAACGATAACCCCCGGATAAAAAGGAACAGCAGAGTTTTGATGTGTGACGAAATCTGCATTCTGATCAGGTATTTTGGCACAAGTTCATCTGCTAAATGGAGGCACGGAGAAAAGAGGCAATCTTGAAAATTAAAACTCTGAGAACTGAGCGCTGTTAAGACTTGCGTGTTATCCCTCACCAAGTCCATCAACCCCTAGCAATCCCCACCCTAAACCATGACAGTCCTCTCTTGTCTCCAGTTGGAACCTCTCAATCTTTTGGCTTTGTCAGAGGCTCTACCTGCGCTGTATTTTTAAGTCTAATCAACCAGCTCTGTCAGATCATAGAGCTTGTGTTGACAGAGCGCAAGGCTCTTTCCAGGGCTGAATTAGTGTTGACAGCTACTTCCTCACACATTTATACATGCACTTGTACTAAGGCAACACCTGAGCTGATTGGTGGGAGTTGGACTCACAGCAAGTGAAGGCTTAAACCAATAAAAATCCAAAATAAGGTGGCAGATATGACACTGGTACAGCGGATAGTAATACGAATAAAACATTTTAAGCTCAACAACTGGCAGCCGCGGCCCGATATGGACCAATGCACAACGGTGGGACTTCATATGCTTGTTAAATAACGCACAAGCAACACTTTGTTCTTACAAAAAACAAAACAAAAAAGTTATATTTAACTACGGTCTACATGTGCACAGAGGCACACTCCAACTAACCACCACCCCCATGTATACGGGTTGAAGGAGGCTGCAGATAAAGGATACTGGACTACTAGCAGGAGAATTATCCCAAGTATTGATTTTAGCTGTTGGGTATTACAGAAGGAAACAGCGGGTTTATCAGGCCAGGATCCCTCTGCACTTTCACTAACTAAACGAGTATTTTCCGGGCTTATCAGGCAAAAAGCCTATTACTGATGTTCTCAGCCTCCCCCACAACTAGACAAAGAAAGAGGCCGGCCACTATTATGTAGCCACTGGACGGGTTGGATTTCATCCCTCTTTTGGGGACCTCTAACACTTACCCAGCACTCCGACAACCCCAAATTATGTATATATATTCACCATAACATGATACTCCTCAGGGGTATTCCACATTTTATTATATTAATGTATATTAACAGTCATCTGCTAATGGACTTGTGACGTCCTCAACTATCTCCTTTCCATCATTGTCTCTCACTATCTCCCTCGGTGTCTCTGGGTCAATGTCATTTCTACACCTTCTCTACACGAAGTCTATAAGCAGAGATAAAGAGAAGTGCTATAATCCCTGAGAAGGGCCCAATTCCAGTCTCAATCTCAAAGACAAAGGTATACGTTTTAATTACAGACTAAAAGAGCCACCGTGATACCTGCGAATGTGCCTATGCCAATATCCTCGGTCAGACTGTCTTCTTATCTGTGAAATGAAGGGAAAGCTCTGCTCTCTGTGCGACTGCTTCTCTGTATCAGCTGGTGTGTGAATTAAAAGTGTTCTCGTTATTTTACGATGAAATTATGCTCACAGACAGTTTGAATGTATACCCATTTCCCAATATTAATAATGAACAAGAGTAGAGACAGAGAAAATTTCCCTCAGCAATTACTGTGGAAATCCATAAACTGATCAATGTGCAATCCCAAGGATTGTCTTAATACATATAAAATATACACAACATTACATATGCGTATGAATGTGCATGAATTTATTGCAGCGTAAAATGACCTCAATAAGGCAACAATATTATTAAAGAAATAAAATCTGGGTTTAATGATTTAGATATTTCATCCCGGGCCGCTATGAAAGGAAGTGATTAACACTCAACAAGGAAGTGAAGGAGAAAGGGTGGGAAGAGAAAGGAATATTGACAAGGCTGAGCAAGACAAACTGCTTACCAGAACAAAATGATAAAGAAATAAAACTATTTCCCAATCGGGTCAGCCATACTAAAAGTACATCATGGAATAATAAGACATTTTGGATAAATACGTCCACCAGATGCTTTAAAGTGTGTTAGTCAAAGCAGCCTTGTTGTGACTACAAGAAAAGCTTTCATCCACTGTGTCACCACAAAGTCTTTATATATCCTAGAAGACCTCTAATGAGGTACTCCACCAACCCAAGTGGGGGAGAGTGGCACCTGCAGTGACCGGGGACGATGGCTGAGGATCGTGGCCAAACTTGGCACCCATGAAGGGCCAGGGCTCGTCTGCCCACCAGTCTGGCTTTATGTCTCAGAGTCAGCCTTGTAATTTGCTTGGAGCGCAGATAAATCTTATCTCAGAGACCTGATTAAGTTTTTAATTTACACTCCAATCAATAGCCCAGGTCTATTGGCAATGTGTCTAAAACTCTATTTACCAAAGGATTCCCTGCTATCAATTGATCAAGGACCCGGCAGCCATAAATTATGGGAACATGTGTGTTTGTGTGAGAGAGAGAGAGAGAGAGAGAGAGAGAGAGAGAGAGAGAGAGAGAGAGAGAGAGAGAGAGAGAGAGAGAGAGAGAGAGAGAGAGAGGGAGAGAGAGAGAGAGACAGAGAGGGGGAGGAAATTGGTGAGAAAGTGGCCAAAGAGTGAGACATGGAAAGAGCTGGGATGGGTGATTTTAGTAAAGAAGAGAGATACAAGGTGTAGCTCACTTCCAGACACTGGCTATAGGCTGGTGCTCAAGAGCACCACAAACACACACGAAGCTCTCCGTCATAACGCTTCAGAAACATTTGGCTCAACCTACAGTGAACCCAAAGGCAGACAGAACTGGAATGTGAATGAGCAGGATCACAGAGGAAAATACTCAGCTCCCTGACATCCACATGACTCTCCTAAGATCTGCACCCAGAGTGACCATGCTAAATGTCTGGACAAGAGACCCACTCCCACTTCCGGCCCTTTCTGCACGAGTGCCATTATCTGTTTACAGTGCCCCCCCCCCCCGTCGCGATCGTTAAAAAGGAAATGTGGGGTTTGGGTCCCCCAAACAGAATTCCTACATATAATTCCAACATAGTGCTAAGCAGCATTCTGATAGACACTGAAAGAGGATTTTATTTTTCATACACCCATTTACACAGCTATGGCATCAGCTGGACAGGCTGACAGAGGCAGAAGGACGCCACGGCAAATGATCAAACGCACTGTAAAGGGAAGACTCGGTAAAAAGACAAAGACAGTGCCGTTCTGGTTCAGAGTAAGAGGGCTCAGATACAGTTCAGAATCCTGTCGGCTCTTTCCATGCAGAGGAAGTGAAGGGGAGGGAAAGGAGGGCAGTGTTATCACCGTGGAGAAAGTGTCGTCATGGCGGTTCTGCTCTGACCCTGCTGACTCGCCGATTCCTTAACATGAGATCATTTTGGACAGCTGACCTCAATATCACTGAACTCTGCGGATGAAACGGATCCAGTGGAGCTTCTTATTCCCCACACCCTGCTTCCAAAACATAAGTGGGATGCACATTAAGCAGCCGCAGACAAAAATGTTTGCTTTATAACTGCACCACTATTAACAAGAATTATAAATAAAGAGGAAAATAGACAAACTGAACTTCCCAAGAGAGCAACTTTCTACATTTTGCCCTTCGTCTCGCTCTCTTACAATCTTGATATTTATTAGAGCAAATAACACAAAAACGTAGTCACCAAAAGTAAGAAACTATTTTCTCAGTTTATCAACGGGTCAGCCAAACCGGCACTGTATATTTTCCAGCTTGTACCGAAAATTACTACACACAATAATAAGGTAGAAAAATATTGTTGTAACAAATGTTTGGGCGGATGTTACGCACTACTTTATCATTAGTGGAGAAGCTGTCTGGTAAAATCAGGCATAAACATGTGTCAGAATTACATATAATTATAGTTGGAAAAACTTCCGCATGAGAGTATGAATCACCTCTGCAGCTGGCTGGCGTGGCAGGAGAGAAAACAGTACCCTGCTATCCTCACCTTCATAACTGCAGTGGGGGAGGGGAACAAACCACAGGAGACGTGCAGTCTAAAGAAGACAGACAGGCTCATACTAAGTCAGAGAGCCTAACTTGCTGGTCCTCTGCAGGATTATCTAAAGAGCCACCGATGGATATGTGTAATCAGCCCCATCCCCATGTTTCTCTCTCACTCGCTGCCTCTCTGGCTAATGTCTCCGCCTGATTCGATTGAGGCAATTAGGCAGTAATCTATAGAGCTAGGGAGTGATGGAAACATTTCCCACTGTCCTCCTCATGTTTCTCAGAGCTGCTATAATTAGCTAACTTTGTTTCTCATTAAACATCAGAGGAGTATTTACATACCCAGATCCAATTTGGCTCTATAGAGCCCATTCCTTTTAAACCATTGTGAAATCCTGAAACATTTCTGTAAACAAAGGAATGAGGGATCTGTAATCTGCAATTATTTAAAACAAACATTTATATACTATATCAGTAAGACACAGTGAATCTATAATGTACAGGCTACAAAAAATGTTAAAGGGTGTGTACAGAACGGAGGGGAGGATCATGCTCTGGGACTGTTGATGTAGCAGTAGATGAGGCTCAGAAGGCTGTTAAGTTTTATTCTAGAAATGAAGGACAACTTTTAGTCTTTTGTTTCATCAAGCCATCAAAAGGAATTGAATATTTCTCTTTTGCTCCTATTGAGTAAAATGTTTTTTTTTGCAGGGACCAAAACAGAGGACAGGAACATTAAAAAAAAAACAAAAAAAAAAACCTGGACAGTTCTTAATTTTCTCATCTGCATTAAAGTTGAACGTTCCTCGGTCCAGCCTGAACATCACACTGATTGTACATGCAACTGAAAACAAAAAGCCAGTAGTGGTGCACTTCTCTATAATACGTTTTACTAAGCAGAATGTCTTTCTCGTAAATGCTTGGTCTTTTTAAACCTAGTACAACTCAATGATCAAGAGGAATAAACACGAAAACAAAAACTGATTTACAGTCTTGGTTTAACTCAAGGTCAGTAACACCGGTGAGATATCAACAATTTCATACTGTAAAGGAAAACAAGAAAGTAAGTAAGGCAGATAAGTCTGTATAGACACACTTAAGCGTTGCAGAAGAATCATGAAAACCGTCACTCAGGAAGAACTGCTCAAAGAGTTTCATTGTAATGCTCCCTGTTGAGCTCGTCTATAGAGTTCAATAGAAAACGCAGGATCTGAGAGACGTACACTCTCTGATGGCCTTTAGCAGGTTTGCAATCTACCCATGGTTATACACCATTTGTAAACTTTTCAGCTGATATGCAAAAGAACACGAATCATTGTATGTTCCCATGGTGACACTGGTCCTGCTTTGCAAATATGTAACCATGATTGATCATGGTTTTGATAGCAATGTACATAATCATTGTTCCAACATTAACAGAAACTGTGTGCACTGAGTGTGTGTGTGTGTGTGTGTGTGTGTGTGTGTGCGCGTGTGCGTGTGCGTGCGTGTGTGTGTGTGTTCCATGGCCAAGAGAGGAAATATGGCCACTAAATTTGGATGAATTTGTGAGGGGGAATGGGTTTGTGTATATTTACTTGTTAGGTTTTGTGTCAGTCGTAACTGACCACCTATATCTGACGTACAGTAACCCACTCAGCTATAATTTCATATTAGAAGTCCTTTTTTGTGTGTTTCTGTTGGACAATTAACATGCCTTAAATGCATCTGTGAGTCTGTTTATTTCAACTTCCTCTTTTGGCTCTGAGTAAATTCCTGAAACTAATTTCTGTTCCTCAAATTTAGATACTCACAAGTTCTATAATACCTTGAAATTGCTGCCAACTCTAAACCTTTGCTTCATTAAATATGTATGAATGTAACAAAATGCAAATTGGCCCAATATGTACTGTATAACTCAGTGGATCACCAGACTGCAGTTACTCAGCCCTCACTCCTCTCAAACACTCTCCGTGGCCTGGCAACAGCAGCAAACATCAGCAACACTTGTTCGCTATCGTTATATGTACTGTGTTCCCAACTAAATCTCTGACAAGTTCCATGGCTCTCACATGACAAGTCGCTGGAATTGGTTTCTTGTGAATATAGTGCGTCCTGTCAAAGGTTTGCATCTTTATGACTGTTGCTGCAGTTCCAAGTAGGGCTCATAATATGATCTAATATGTTCAAAACATGAAAAAAAAAAAAAAAAAAAAAAGCACTGGACAATTTTACAAGATTGAAAGTTTGATTTTCCACAAGTTGACTTGGTTCACTTTACAATCCCCAACCTGTCGAGGTGGATGGCCGCCCTTCCTGAGCCTGGTTTTGCCAGAGGTTTTTGTAAAATGTTAAAGGGGAGTTTTTCCTTTCAACGGTCGCCCGGTGCTTGCTCAGGACGAGGCACTGCATTGAAGAAAGCTTTCTTAGCTAAGCATTTATTATTATAGCTACTTCCATTGGCTTTGTATCAATGGGACTAATTTAAAGTATTTTCCTTAAGATGACATTTGTTTCTGTATAAAGCAGAATTGAATACAATAACTAGATACGTAGCAGTTGTTCATATTCTAATACTGAGACTTAACCAATGAGATATTTTGTTTTTTTAACTTACTATGTACAATAAAAAACATTTCTGAAACTGGATTCTAATATCAAAATGTATAATTATTAAAATAATATAATTCAACTGAATCGTAATGGCTCTAACGATCCTAAAGCTTTGATACATCTTTGTTTTGGTGTGAATAAAGACTCCAGAAATCCTATCTCATCCTTCGCTTGTCTATATGGAGTCGCTTGAATACATGTGCACGCGTATAGTCATTAATGACACTGAATGAAACACTTTTGTCAATTGCGCCTCACCAATAATCCATCTTTTGGAAAACAGAAACTACCTCTGCAGTGATTTCTGTCGACTCCCTTACCTTGTAAGGCAGTTCATAAAATTCTAATACAAGTTATTTTTTTAGCCAACGCCAAAATCTTTACAGATCCGACCCCCAACACGTTTGGCTCATTTTCCTGATGTCCCTGACAAAGCAAAAAACTACCCATGAACAGTGGAGCACCAATTCTTACATTTAAGGCTCAACTCACAAGTGACTACATTTTTACACAGACTGTATAAACACACATGTGCACATTGATTATTAGTGGGATGCATAAGTAAACAGTGTGAGGGGTAGGGCTATATGGAGGAGTCCAGATGGACTGGCAGGGAGGCTTGTCCTGGGAAAAAGCCCATGAACCCCTCCTCTGCTCCCCTCTGGCCCTGTGTGCAGGACTGCGGCTAGTCTGGCCTGAGCAGCAGAGGGTTAACCGCGCTGCCCAGTCACAGGCGTGAAGTGAAACAATGAAATAATGGCAGCAAGTGAATGCTCAAAGGCAGGGGGCACAGTGGGTGTGGGAGGGCGGGTGCTCGCCATAGGCTCCTGCAGATGTTGCCGAGCTTCTGCGGGTCACACAATCACAAGTATTAGCATTCCTGATAGAAGGAGCCTGGATGAGGGAGCTGAATGCCTTTTTCAACTCTGTCAAAGTTTGGCCACAGTGCAGAAGCAAAGCAGTGGGAGAGAAATCCAGGAAAGTTGGTGTGGAAAGGTGGAAAGAATAGTTTCGTAGAGAAAAGGCACTAACAAAAGGCATCTATTTTAGAGCGACTTTGCTGAGAAAGAGAACGGGCAAAATGCTGAAATCTGGAGAGAGAAAAAAAAAGTCAAAGCCATAATGAAAGACAAATTACACCAAATTATCTAAAATAACTAATGAAAGACCTTAACAACCAAACAGTAAAAAAAAATGAAGCATGTTATAATGTAATGGTTTTGTGAACATGGCAGAGGGAGTGTGTATATGAAACAAAGATTTTTATTTGCAGCTGAATGAATGACAAGCAAAGACAAACAGCTTTTCTTTTTTTTTTTTGCCTCGCTTTGTTTGTCTGGAGAAGTGAGGAAGAGTGAGAGAGAGAGACAGCAGAAACAAAAGCTTTTCAGAGAGTATGTGTGCTGTCCTGTCCTTTTTTCCCAGGACAGAGGTCTCGAGAGGACTCATATTTCTAGCTGCTGTCAGGCCAGTGTGAGAGGCAGCGACAGCGAGGGCCAGCTGTTTTCTATGAGGTAGCCCGACTCCCTCAAACATGGCCTTTGATCCGCTTTGGCTTCTATGGTCAGCCAATCTGCCTTCCTCCCCACCCTGCATATATGTGAATGTATGTATGCATGCACGGGTACGTGTTGGGGCAAGTGTGCGGCAGACAAAAGTTTGGGTGTTTTTGTAATAAGCGTGCAAAGTGGCACAAGTGGTGACAAAACATGGAACCAAGTCTGAAACTCAAGTGGTAGAACGAAGTGAAAAGCAACATGAAACTGGGGCATTTACGCTCTTCCTCTCTTTTTGTTTTAGCACAAGACAAATAATTTCCTAGGAATGCTGCTGAGCCGGTCTCATACTGTTGTGTACCCTGCAGAGATTTCATATAAAGACGACACCAAACAATGAATCTCTATATTTTGACAGACAAGAGTTAAAAATATATAATTACATTCAACTAACTTCAGAGAGAAACATAACTGAAGGTAATGCGGGTGACTGGACAGAAGAAATGTGTCCTGTCTGTCAAAACTAGAAGCATTTTTGTAAGAGTTTTGAAACTGCGTTTACTTACAGAAATCAGGGTACTCCAACAGGCGTCAGTAAACGGAATGAGAACAATGAGTTTTTATACAAACGGCAAAAGAAGGTGTTTAAACACCAACAGTGTTGCTGTTGTTGTTGTTGTTGTTATTCAAAACCTTCCCTACCAAATGCTTTTAATTCCTTAACATAGCCAAACTCCTGGGCAACATCCTAAAGCAGACAGGGACTCAAAGTCAGGTTTCCTGGCAGAAAAGTTCTTTGTTTATCCTCCGTCTATTCTCAAACCGCCAAATGTTGACTTTGTTTTCTGTAAAAGCCCTCACCTGGCAAAAAGAGGGGGGGGAAACTCTTAAGGATAGTTGCTGCATTGAAATGTGACGCCTAAGGGCTCCTGATGAACCTTCAGAATCTGACAAGATGGGAAGGTTTTTTGTTTCTTTTTTCACTTGTTATATTAAAGACATTCTTTGACATTCTTTTTTTGTTTTGTTTTTTTAATCCATGGCAATTGTACTTTACTATTGAACTCAAGCAATAGTCACACTACTTGTAGACTATAGACCACCATCAGAAACACAGGGCAACCTTTTTATGTGGGCTTTGACGTATTATAACGTTGAATGCATGAATATTGTTAGACAAGTTCAAGCAGGACAATACACAAGTGGAAAACTCTCAGTGCATCCTACTGTCACCGTTCATGGATCCCTGACAACAAAAACATTTAAAGGAGGCGATGACAACGACAGTACACACAAACCTTCAAATTTGGCATTTAAGGAAGCTGTACCTTTGTCCCCAACCAGCGACTATCAGTCACTCCACAAGTTAATATTTGCTTCTGTCTGCTCATAAATTTGCATTGCATTAGAACCTGACCTAAATGCATTTTTATCACCCAAAGTAATTAACTGAGCAGTGGTTGTAAGAGAGAGCGGGGGAGCGAAGGGGCTGAATACTTCCTGAAAGGGTGGTTACTGAACGAGCGCTGCAGAGAGGGATGGCAACAGAGCAACGCAGAGCTGGGCCACCAGATGAAAGAGGAAGTAAACATGGCCAGAGTGCTGCCTCTTTAATCTGCTACATTAACTCTAGCACCACAAGGGGTGGAGCCAGCAAGCCGGCAAACGGGACAGCTATACAAAAGGGGAGTGTCAATGAGGGGGTAATAAGGAAAGACAATGAGTAAACAAGCAAGGGTAGTCCAGGCCTGGCGTGTTACAAACTCCCTGCTTCTCACTGCCTGGCACACACAAAGGCCCCGCTGTAATTAGCCACCCCAATAGGTTGTTTAGCATTTGCATATAAATGCCCTCCCAGGCAAACGCTAAATACGCTGACACAAGCCATGCCCAAAACAGACGTTCGCCACACCTCTACCCCTCCAGGAGGTCTCAGGGGTCCACTTATGCCGGGGGTGCCCCCTCCTCTGCCTTGTGATTGTACCCACTACAGGCAAGCTGGCATCCATGACAAAAAAAAAAAAAAAAAAAAAAAAAAAAAGAAAAGGCAGACAGCTCGCCATAGTGCGGCCGCTGTGTTCTCGTTTCGAGAGGGATTGTGAAACAGTGTAGCCAGGCTTCCTGTTGAAGGCCCACATACCCATTTGTCATGTGAAAGTACACTTTGCCCTGACCACAAGACTCAACGGGACCGTGGGTGCAGGTGTCAGTCTGCTGTTTCGTTATATATAAAAACTCTGCCCAAAAGCAGCTCGTACAGATACGGCCAGGCACGACCCGGCGTCCATGCAAACCCGGACATTTGCATGAGCGTGTTCGAGTGGACTGAGGGGGCTCTGCACAAACGTGAGAAACAAACGTTGGGTCATGGTCGGGGCGAACCTATACAGGCATGTTTTGTGTATCCTGTTCGGGAAACACATGAGAGGTTTCTCTCTGGAAAAGAAGATAAAGATGGTAGCTTCCAAACAGAACCAGCCTACATGTACTCGATAGGTTTATACACTTTGTAGTCTCGACTTTAATGTGTTACAGTGTTTTAATATGACCTCTGCTTCCGCTCTACAATTCATCTCGTGTGCACTGTTGTTTTGACAATGGGAATTTTAAAAAAAAAAAAGGAAGGAAGTGATGAGACTGGTGTGTGCCTTCCCCTGCCCTGACCATCTCCTCTCTCTTTTCTCTTTCCTCCAAACCCATATTCCCTCCAGTGTAAACAACGGCCGTGTCGTCCCCACACTCATCCTGCTCCTGGTACTGGTAGGAGGAAGAGACTTCGCAGCTCCTGCACCATTCAAAGGCTAATTCCTGTGTTAATCCGCAGCACAGAGTCCAACTTTACCATTTTATTCTCTTTGTTGGCAGTAGGCTTCTGAGCTGTGCTTGTGGTGCAGGACGACCAAAGTATTAAAAAAAAAAAACAACCTATCTTACTTGGTTTTCACCTGCCATGTGGCCTGTTGTTTCCCATTAGGGCATGATCCAACATGAGGAAACACCTGGCTGTAACAAAAAGCAGTCTGTAAGCGGAGCCTCATCTGCCTGAGTTACAGGGACAACTGTATGTAAAGAAGATATGCTGTCCAAACAACACAAATCAGGATTCCTTTTTATCTGCCAACTGTGCATGGTCTGCAATATCTCTCGGTGAAGGTGCATCTTAATGTTGCCCTAAGGTAGCAAAAGAAAGGGGAGAAAAAAAAAAAAAAAGAAAGTAGTACATATCTTGTCAAAAGGTCTGGCGCTGAGCAAGTAAAGAGCAGAAAAACAGTCGTAACCGTCAGTATCAGTTTTGGGCCTGGCTCTTACCTCAGACTGACTTCCTATATGTGGTCAGGGTGTGTTTTGTTTTACTGCTTCACCCGCTGATGCATACATATTCTTTGCTACCACCTGGGTAAAACAAGAAATGCCAAACGTTCAGCTCTGCCAGAAAATAGAGCGGAAAACGTAACTTTTAATTCAACTTAAACCAAGGCTTAAGAGACTTGCAAGCCTGCAGCAGATGATGAGGTGGAAGACGGGGTGTTTTAAAACTCGAGCCGTGATTATAAATATACATAATGCTTTCTTAGGCTTGTATTAACCTCCCCGTTCGGCTGAACGACTAATAGCTGCATAAACTAGCCCGGGGACCCAATCTTCATTCATTAAACAGGAGGGGAAATGAAATCCATGGTGACCAGACGAGGCGGATGACGTCACAAAGCCGAGGTCACAAGTCTGTTACGACCGTATAGCCCTGTGTCAGTCCCGTGGGACATCCCCCACCCCCTCCAGTCGACTGGCCGAACCCAAGCGCTGTAGCACTGAACATTAGAATTCAAATAATCGAGGAGGGTTGTGTGTGAAATCCGTAAACACCGCGGTGTGTCACTGTCATGAGACGTCAGCGATTGGCCATGGTACAGCAGTCAAGAGCACGGAATGCAAAAGGGAAGGAAGTGTGAGGACAAGAACCCAAGAACTGATACTCAGCTAGATACGTTTAATAATTTTTATTCACTGTATTCGAGCGTGAACGGTCGGGAGTAGAGGAGACTATGCCTCTTCCTCAGGCTACACACACACACACACACACACACACACACACATACACACACATCTACAGTTTTTGATGATGCTTTGTGGGAGTCTGCTTCTCTCTAATCAATTTATTATGAGGCACCAAAGTCCTAATGTTTGTTCATTTAACACGGGGAAGATGAGAAACGACATTTGTTTTTGGTACAGTGAGACCCCGAATAAAATCTACACTTGCTTCATGAGGGGAGAAGTGGGAAGCAAAAGCACACAAGACGGAGACACCCCTCTAATATATATATATATATATATATATATATATATATATATATATATATATATATATATATATATATATATATATATATATATATATATATATATAAAAAAGGTTTAATAATGTGGCTTTGAGGAAATGTTACTTTAATTGCTGTTTGGCGCAACATTTAATGCGGACTGTATGACACCTGGTGTGAATGGTTTACACTCAGGACAGTGCCAATTACAATTCAGCCAATCCGAAATCTTTCATAAATCCACCGACACGCTCGCTGGAACAGCTAGATGCTTATTTGACGAGGTGAGATGGGAGGGGATAGCGAGAGAGGCACATGTAGTATATCTTCTTTTTAATTACAATGTCTGCAGAGGTAAGACTCTGCTATAAACAATCATCTGTGCAATCAAACACAATAACACCAACACTGCATTATAATATATTCTCAAATTGGAAAACAAAATTATCATGTGGAGTATTTGGATTATTGTTCCTAGTAATACATCTGAAAAATGTAAAAGAACAGAGCAGCTTAGGAGCTGAGGGGTCGAAATCTGCAGGCTATCTTTCATTCTGCAGCTAAAACAGCAGGACCTCCTTGTTCAATTTTATAATGCCGATCAGGTGGTGGTTTTGGTCAGATCAGCATTAATATTCACTGGCATTCACCGAGCCACACACATACCACTGAATATTAAAAATAAACAGAGTTCTATTACCATTCGGCTGAATGTAAAGGTCCAGGACTTCCTCATTTTCACAGATCAGAAAAATATAAAATGGGATTTTTGCATGATTTTTTTTTTCTAAGAAGGTAGCACTTTCTCACTCCTTTCTAACAATGCAGGTGCTAAAAAGATCGTCACATCTATCATCTATAATACAGTGTGTGTGTGTGTGTGTGTGTGTGTGTGTGTGTGTGTGTGTGTGTGTGTGTGTGTGTGTATGTGTGTGTATGTGTGTGTGTGTGTGTGTAAATCACTGGCACAAGTAAAACGAAGTTGCACCTTTCCAGCAGGAAAACTAGTAGATGTGAGCTTATTCGCAAAAAGACTGGCCATGTGTGAGCTGTAGAAAAAAATGGTTGTGATAATAAATTCATTTCAGACTGTAGAGAAAAACAAAAGAAAACATATCGGCAGAGACTGAAAGCCCTCACATCACAAGGCTACGGAGGGTACGGCTCTTAGAGGCCCATTTTATTGCTTTGCTGTGGTCAAGTGAGGTGCGCCGAGCTCAATTCCACCACAACAATGGCAAAGAGGGCCGCAGAGACAAAAGGAGGCTATTCTTGCTTCTTAACCCCTTCACTGCTGAGAGATCAGAGGGGCAATGAGAAAAATGGTACAAGGCCACCGCAGACGAAGCTAGAGAATGAACAGTCCCAAATATACCCATGACAACAGTTCACAATGTACAAATACAGTGAGTTATTTACACGGCAAAAACGGAGGATTCACATACACCCTAAAAGAATCTGTTTGTGTGCAAAAGGAAGTCCAATATGTGGTGTTTTCTGAGCAGGAAGAAAGATTCAGCAGCTTCACCTCAGCCTTGCTTCACACTGAAAACACACTGCCTTCTGTCTGCATCCTCCAATTTCTGCCTCTCTCTCTCTCTCTCTCTCCCTCTCTCTCTCTCTCCTCAGCAAGGAACAGAAACGGCCTATTACACATTTGCAAGTGAATCACTCGTTTTTTTTTTTTTTTTATTTGTTAAGATTTGTGTGCGCGTTTGTAAAAAAAGAAGAAGAAGAAAAAAAAAAGGTGTGGGGGGGAGTAAGAGGGTGTGGAGGGAAAGGGTGCTCCTGCCATCGCTCTTTTCTTTTCTTCTCTCCATAATCCCGAGGAGGATAAGCTGTGAGGTACACAGAGAGGAAGTGGCACAGACCTGCTGGGGTCCGGCACATCCCAGCAGTGCATTCCTGCAGCCTGGTTATCAGACGACCATATAGACAGAGACAGACTGCAAACATCTCAGGCGTACACAACTGCTGTTTGCAACCATCACAAACAGGACTATAGAGCCGGAGCTTACAAAGAACATGACCTGAAACACAAATATGAAATCAAAAATATCATGAAATGAGGGAAAAAAAAAAACAAAACAACAAAAACACCCCATGCATATGTCATCGCTCAAAGCCCCCTCCCGATTACCTGTCTTACTGTACATATTTAATATAACAAAGGTGAATTATTCCTTTAGCAAACAATATTTATTTCATATTTACAGTTTTCACCAATTTATTTCGTAGTGTGGCGTGCACACACACGACCTGGTACCAAAACAAGGCGCGATATTGCATTATTAGGTTATAGTTACTAATGTTTTAAAGCACAAATCAGCACACCGCTTTGACACGTGTCATCTTTTTAAACCACAAGTACATTTCTTCTTGTCAGCAAAATAGTACAAATTATTTATGCTCAACCTCTGCGACACTGAGTGTGATCTGTTTTCATGTAATTATATGAAATTGCATTTTCAAAACAAACAATAAAATAGATAATATGGAATATGAAGGCAGGAGCTTAGCAGCTGATGCACTGTCAATACATTAGACCCGTCACTCTCAGTCGCTAAAACGTCCAGGCGCGCGCACGGGCGCTCACTTACATTTTGATTACACAATGCAGATTTCACAGACACAGATAAACAATGCGAGGGCAGTTATCACTCTGCAGAGCACAGTAACACAGAGGAAGAGGAAAAGCATGACAAAGAAATAGGGGAGGACAAGAAGACAGCGTGTGTGTCGTCAGAGTCACAGGCCAGAGGGGCCCACGTATTGTTCCAGGGCTCAGCGTAGGGAGAAAAAAGCGACCTGGGCCGCCTCTGTCTAAGCGTCCTCCATGTTTTATGCATTCTGTCTTTTGTGATGATAAGCACCAGTGTGGAGGATGGAATGTTGGCCTCCAGGGTCCAGGAGAAGGGTGGGCTTATGAGGAGCAGGGAGTGGGGGCTGGGGGAGGGCAGGGTGCAGCTCGGTTAAATTTTGCAGCCCTTGCAGTGCTCCCTGTCATCCTCGCCTTACCCGCATGTGGACATATGCAGCCCATACAAACACAATGCTGCTGTTCCCCCCAACCTTGAACATCAGAGCTGGCTGCTGCTCCCGCTGCCTCAAATAGGATACAGTTAGTGATATTTGCTACGACCCTTTCCCTGTCTCCTTCACACACACACACACACACACACGTTTAAATACAAGGCTATCACTCCTGAGCAGGCATGCATCAGATGTAGGCATGCATCAGACATAACACAGTTTTTAAAATCACTGTTGTAACACTGCCTTCTAAACAAAACGAGACAACAAAGAGAATCAACGACACAGAAACACACCATAACCTCTTTCCACAACTTAAACAACTTTAATTTACTGTTAGAAATTGACTATAATTTCACAGAAATATGTCTTGCCCATTATTGAGCTCAATTCTTTGACAACTCAACAGCAGCCATCGCCGAAGGAGAGAAAGTCAAAACAGAAGCTGCGCTTTGCTTTTAAACACATTACTGAAGTCAAAGATTTTTTCTCCTCCTCACCTATCAACTATCTGTTTGACTACTGAAAATAAAAAAAAACTAAAACAAATCATAGCAGACTTGTGTTGTGACAAAGCAACCTTGTGCTGATTTTTTTTTTTTTTTGAAACAGTCAGAATTTGAAAATAATAACTCAAAATCAAGATGTATCACGAGACCTCGACACAGCACATTCAAAATCAAAATAAATTAGATTTTCAGAATATCGGTGTGCCCACAAATCTGCTGCACGAGCACACGTGCAGTGACACACATGCATCTTCTCGACCATAAATCTAGTCTACCACAATGATTTAACCAAGATTCTTAACATGATAACATATTGTGAAAGAGCAAAACCACAAAAAAACCTGCCAACTTCACTTCAAGATGATTAAAAGGATGACAATGAAGAGGAAAAAGAAGCAAAATCAAGGGAAGAAAGGGAGGGGAATTTTCAAGAAAAATGCATGCTGTCTGTGGATGAAGAAAGGGCTTTTTTGGACACTCAGAGCTGCAGGAATGATAAACTGGACAATTTATGCACAATGTAAGCATACCTACCGAGACACCCACACACACACTCACACACACACACACACACACTGATCCTTTCCACCATCCCATCCCACTTTTTGGCTACTCAGTGCTTGGCTAGAACCACGCCCCCCACCCACCCTCGTCAACCCGTCCCCTGTGACGGCGCGACACGTACACTGGCCTCGGCTGCAGGACACCTGGAAGTGTTCTCCGGTGCAGGATGGTCCTGAAGATCATGCATCACATTCAAAACCGTCATCTACGTCTGTTGACTGCACTCATTTGGACGTGTATGCGACTAATGGCGCAGCGAGACGCTTAACATTCCTAATTTCGAGTAACAGCCACACAAAGGCAGGCCTGATTATGAAGATCTGCCTCTCATACTCTGAACGACGCACAAAAAAGGAGGAATTAATTGTAAATGCCTGTGATTATTTGGAAAAAAAAAAAGAAATAAAAAAAGAAGCAGGAAAACTCAGCATTTGATCAATTTCTTTTTATTCTTTATTATAAAAATTACTCCATCTCTAAAAGAGCATAATTACATGGGTATTTGTTTTCTGTGTCCACACACACATGCACGTTGTTGAACACACCAATTAATCTGTGCTGAATCTCCCATGTATGGTCCTAGCCAACAGTTCACCCAAAGAGGGCTCCCTCCGACCAAAGACGCTGCAGCGAGCTCCCCCACTGTACCAGTGCCCATGCAAAGGAGAGATGGGAGTTATAAGGAGATGTGCACAGACACAGGGAATGAGACAGGAGGAAGAGGAGGCACGGGGGGGAGAAAAGACTATGACAGCCAGAGGCACTGTCTCTCCTTTCTGAATGTTACCCCCAAAACCATAAAACAAGCCTATCCGTGACGACTGCGCCTCTCTTCATCTCTTTAACCCGACTGGACGCGCTGCTTCCACTCACACAGACAAATGCCGTCTGGATTATATGAATATACCTGTCGTCAAACATTATAACAGACGAGGACCAAGTGCACAGAACGGACAACCGTTGTGATGCCGTGCAGGACCACTGGCAACTGTGCCTCTCCACAGCAAAAAGTGCAATCATAAAAGAGCACTACAACACCAAATACTCACACCGTGTCATAAATAACAACCACAAAGGCAGCTAGACAGCAACAGAACTTTGATCGTATGTACCTACTTCATCAATCTCACGTCACTAAATGCATAAACACAACACTCACAAAGAAAGCCTTTCTAATCGTTTTGCTCACAACAGGGATTTTGTCGCATCTCCAACAAATTTCTATAATATCCCGACAATTATTTCTTATTTTCCATCTGCATGCAAGTGACCGTTTAAAACAGCTACTTCATGTTTTTAAATTTCAGTTAAATCAAGTCAAAATAATTAAAAGAGACTGTGATAAAAAAATGTATCTAACAAACTGCTGAGGGAGACATTTATTAAAGTATATTTACTCAAAAAAAGTCATATTAATTGTGCCTATTCACATAAAGATATTGTAAACAGCCTTTCTGCAACTCAAGGTTTAAATTTAAAAATAATTATTCTAATAATATTAATAATAATAAAATGGTTATTAGGAAATAAAATCTAGCTGTTATAAAGCTCTACAAACAAATAATGTTTTGAGAAGGAAAAAAAAGGCCTATTTTCAAATATTTTCCCACAAGGTTGTCTGTGGTAAAGCCTTCACTCTAGCAGCATTTCAATGCGATCGGAGTACACCGAGTATGAGTCAGAGATGAGCTTAAGACACTACAGCCAGGGAGGATACACACAACACATGATCACATTTTGAACTAGAACACATATGTAAAGCCAGTGACATTCCCACGCTTTCCCCCCCTAGAACTGTTGTAATTAAACAAAAATGTGACAATGAGGCAAGACAGGAAAA
This sequence comes from Xenentodon cancila, assembly GCA_014839995.1. Lineage (NCBI taxonomy): Eukaryota > Metazoa > Chordata > Actinopteri > Beloniformes > Belonidae > Xenentodon > Xenentodon cancila. The sequence goes on from CM026197.1 coordinate 16,405,963, forward strand.
CGCGAGAGGTGAGATGACAGTAAACATTTCTGCTGTCTTTGTTTTGTAACAGAAGAGGGAGGAGGAGTAGGGGTAGGAGGAGGAGAGTGTTACTGTCAAACAGGGGAAGAAGGGAGATCACTTGTGTTTTGGCACAGCAACCAACCTGTCCTACAGGACACCTATTAGTGTCCTATAACAGTAATATGACCACAATAAAGTTACCTCTGCAGACAACAGGAATAAAACTACAAAACAAGAAGAAAAAGAGGAAGGAAGGAAGTATGATCACTGATAAAATTCCATGTAGAAAATTGTTAGCACGGAGGCCAGTTTCTTGCTTCTCTCACACTGCTGAAATCCGTCTGCGCGCTCCTTTCCAGTATGAAACGTGTGAGGATCCTTTTAACTGACCTCTTCCTCTGTGGTCCACAACTATCTGACCTCGCCGTGCTGCTCCCCTCACAGACCACCTTCTGGAGGGGTTTGTCTCACCGCTGTGCAGTTTAACGCTCGACTTTAATACGGCTGTGTTCATTCTATCTTTGTTTCTCCCATCTTTGAATAAAACCAAAGTCTTAATCATCCGGATGCTGACAACCTTAAGCGCTTTGTTTGGCTCCCAAAACATACCAACCACCACCATCACCCTTTTCTCCCAGCCAGAGCTGCGCTCTCTCCCCCCACCCCAACATTATCCTTTGGCTGTTTGCAGGGGGTTTCCTCTCTTTCTTTTTTATCTCTGCACTCACTCTGTGACCTCTGTTCCCCCTGTTTCTTGCTGTCTGACCTACACCCCCCTCCATCTACACCCCACACCCACACACACAGCTCCTCAGTACCCCCCTCCCTGTTTTCCCCAACGGTGGGTGCACATATCCTATCACTGCTTCTGCTCGCTAGCAAAAACCTTTTTTTTCCCCCGTCTTTTTTATCCCCTCTTCGCAAAAATACCCAACACTGACTCTAAACTGTCGTCGTTATTTTTTTCTCTGACTCCATATAGGTCCACCCTTTCAGAAAATGTTATGTTTGATTAAATTTATGGATATTCTTGGATTTGAAACTAAAGGTTACGCTACTAACGGCGTTGTGTTTTATTATTATTTCTATATACAAATATATTTAAGGTGAGTTTAGTGCAGGCAGCAATAAACTGGCATGCATACACACACACACACTAATATATATATATATATATATATATATATATATATATATATATATATATATATATATATATATATATATATATATATATATATATATATATATATATGCAATTTTGCAAGTAGTATTGCTAATTTGGGTACGTGGAAGTTATCATGTGTAGTTTGTATTCAAGTTCATATTACAAAAATGAACTGACTAAGCGATGACTAAACGACACAGAGAGCCACGGGTCCAGCCTGGACCACGCGTAAAGTAACTTTGGAATGGTTATATCAGCCTAAGTCACACTGAAAGGGCAGCTTTTTCGTCTTCTTTCCGGTCAGCATTTCTCAAGGGGGGGAAAACGCTCTCAGATACGGTAGCCAAGTTGTTCGTGGCAGGAGAGCCAGCCTCTCTGTCTTCCCCAAACCACATGCCTGGTCTCTGTTACGCAGCTCGCATTCCCAGGCTGTCCGTGTACGAGGTCCTGCTGATCCGCTCTTGTCATGAAGGAGACCCGGGGACTCGGTTTTCCCTAAACACACCGCTTTCACAGGACACACACGCCCGCAAACACTAACCCCCTCATGCACACACGAACATACACACACGCACACACACACACACACACGTATACACACACACACACTTGTCGATCGATTTGCATGTGACTTCGTCAGTGAATGAGCAAGAATCGACTTAAAACAACGCTTGAAAGAGGCAAACAGCTATGAAAAATAAAGAAAAAAGAAATGATGGACAAACTGGGGGTAAAGAGGGAAAGTGTATAGCTGGAGGAACTAAGACAGGGCGGAGGGACTGCACATTTCAGACAGACACGAGCCGGAGAAGAACAAAAAAATGTCTTTATCCGGAGGAGGATTTTATAAGCACACGACGGTGCTGAAGCCTCTTGGATGTGGCAAGTGCCGAATCTGTCAAAAATAGAAAGCGAGAGATGTCCTGTTTTTTTTTTTTTTTTCTTCCCCCGGACGCACACGGACCCACAGGCTGGACTTGGAGCTCCGTTCCTGGGCTGCGCTCATGTGGAGTCGCCGCTGCCCTCCGTCCGCTCAACGCAGCCCTTTCTTGTCGCCTCCGTGCCTCAAAACACGTTTCTCGACAACCTTAAGCCCCGCGTACCTGTCCCCGATCCCACCGAAAAACACAAAAATGTTTGAAAACCGTGCTTTTCTACGATCAACTGCTTTGGAGTGGATCGCTGTCTTTCCCGTTTCTTATCGTCCATTCATGAGGAGGAGAGAGGACGAACGCTCATGTAAACACAGGTAACGATACGAATAAAAAAAAAAACAAACCCAAAAAACAAATGAAAGGGGAAATAAAATCAAGAATAAAGCCAACTATCTTGCATGAAATTAACTTGTGATCGCCGGTCATCTCTCAGAATGTGAGAATAGCCAGCTTCGCGACACGAAAACCACGGACAGATAGAGGGGAGATTCAGATAAGTCACACAGCGAAAAGAATAGGATCGTGGAAACAGAGGAAAAGAGACAAACGCAAAGTTGAAACTTACAATTTCTCGCTGCCGCTTTGTGATCCTCGCTTTTTAATCCAGTATTGAGATGATTTAGCTAAAGATCCCATCAAGGCAGTCTCCTTTTGGTCAGTTTGCGCTTAGGGTGGCAAAAGAAAGATCACTGTTGTTGCGGTGTGTAAAAACCCGAAGTAGGTACTTTTAGTAGTTAAAAGCAATATAAAAATAATTTGGATGCAAAGCAGCCGATGAGTCTTGTGTTACAGGGAGCGAGGAAGAGGTGAAAGTGAGATCTGATGATTGAAAAGAAAAAACTCTTTGGATCTTTATTCCTGCTAATTAGTTTCCTGCAAAAAATGGCTGTGATTAATTCAGTGCGCATGTGCTTCATTACACAGGCACGAAGGGAAGGGCTAATTAGCCGCCTTCTGGATCAATAAGATTCAGCAAAGGAGAGAGCTCGGGAGAGAGAGGGAGGGAGGGAGGGAGAAAGAGGAGGGAGGGAGGGATGGAGGGATAGATACAAGTAGAAAAAAAAGAGGAAAGTAATGATCAGGAATTGAAAATATGGAATTAAGAACAGCGGAAAGTAAGAGTTTGATTAGACGGAAGACAGTGAAAGTTAATACTGAAGCAGGCAAAGCCCGACGCCGCAGCCGCTGATCCTTCTCCGCTTTTTTCGCACTTTTAAAAAACGCTTCTTCTTTTTTTTTTGTCTCGATTTTTTTTTTTTGTATTTTTTAATCAAATATACACAGATTCTGCGGCCACTGAAGGCACACAGGCGATCATGCTTTATTTTACTCTGCCTTTTTCAGTGTCTGTCTGACATTCTAGTCGTGCAGCAAAGCCACGCACATGGGTTACGTTTCTGGCGAGTTTATATTCTTACACAACTTATTAAAAACAATAACTGAGTAAAATGGCTGAGGAGGAAACGTGCCTTTCCTCGGCAGTCCGGACCGTAGCCATGCGAGCAATTGTTTGTAAGCAAATAAAAATCTCCGAAAATTAAAGCAGAGCCAAAGCAATTTTTATGTCCAAAACAGCAGCAGTGACACATGAGCTGCCACGGTGCAGGCTACTCTGCAAAGACCACAGCTTATCGTAAATACAGTGCTACCTGTGCATGGCTTATTATCGGGGTTAAGTGTGTATTTGTACCGGGAAAGATATCTGTTCAGTTTTGAGAGGACAATACGACATACCCACAGCCAAAAGTTGATCAAAATTGTCCTGATGCGTAATTACAACGTTTTAACTTTGTTAAACTTCATATCACTCGACTTGTGCATCTCATTCAGGGTCATTACAGAATATCTTTATGTTCAGATTGCATACAAATATGAATTTAACAATGAAAGGCTTTATGATAAGAGAGTAGAAACGCAAAACACAACTTAGAAGCGATGGGCGCTCCTTAATTCATCATACAGCCTTTACACTTTTTATTTATTTTTGACAAAATACTAAAATTAAGGCACTTGATTGTTTATATATATATATATATATAAAGTAGTGGAATTCAGCTTTTTAAAAAAAACATTTAAATAACAGAAAGCACGTAAAAGGCGTCTCAGTTCAGTCAACTCCAAATGTCAGTCCGAATTAAAATGAACATGTTCCTATTTAACACCGATGTAATATAAAAGAAAATGTTTCACAGATGTGGAGAAACACAAAGGTTTAAATGTAGCTTTTTTTTTCTCTGCAGTAAAATTGGATAAACTCTTAAGAGCTGCTCTCAAGCCAGTTTAGCTTGTTTTAGAAATACTTGTTGAAGTCGCACTGTATCCTGTAAGGTTGTATTTATTTCAACATTTTTAAACATATAGCCATTTAAGCGTATGCCTGTGCTCAAGCCCACGAGTGAAATACTTTTTAAGTGGACGTGTGACACTGAAGAGAGATGTACAACCAGACTATCTTGACACCTTCAACCAAACTGGCGAGAACACACTGTCAATAAATAATAATCACACTATCGGTCTGTGACACAGTTGTCTGAAGGTGTTGGGCACCGGCCTGTCTGCGTTAAATTTGTTATATTATGATAGTTATTCTAACAGCCAGATGGTCACTAAGGCGTCCCATGCTGAGGGGTCTGGTGATGAGGAATCTCTAAAAACCTTGTGAGCAAGAATGAAATTTTGTTGAGGTTGTCCCGTTTGTTTTTGTTGTTTTATTTTTTCTTCAACAGTATTTACGTAAAGACTTTCTTCTCCATCTGTCACTGATGCTTCATCACTTCCGAGAGAAAAAGACACCCCCCCACCCCCCCGAAAAAAAAGAAGAAAAAAAAAAGAAATCAGTGTTCGGATTGTTATGATAATTTTATTGTTGATTCTCCAATCAAATGGACAACACTTAGACCTCGACGTGCACACGTCTGTGCAAACAGCACCATGCAGTCAAGTATGGGAGCAGCAGCACTCACTGATCATATAATGCATCGTGTTGATTGAAACAATACGGATGTGTTCGTCTTTTGTGGTGAATTCCGACGCACAGGCTGTAATAAAAAAGGCAAATAATGCCCGAATCTGCACATTACTTGTGGACTGTAGAGAACAGAAAGTCGTCATTATGCAGCTATTTGAGACCCAAATTACAACTAGGTTAATAAAACCGTCTGATATTTATTTCCTCAGATGTGTGTAGAAATTCATCTGTTGGCTACGGCGCGGATAAATCAAAAAACGTGTGCACGTGTTAATTTTGAGATTGCACTTATTTGAAATGTTGGGGACGTTCGTGGTGTTAAACCAGAGAGGACGACTGATGAGACAAATAGACGGGATGTTACGGGTTTTGTTTTATTTATTTTTTTGTTTTTATTTTCAAGGGTCTTTGGCTTAAAGGTTGGAGAGGTTATGAACCCCACCCATCCACCCCCATGGGACACGGCGTCTCTACAGATCCAACAGAACATATTCCTTTGAAGAGTCCGTGAAAATCAAACTTCTTGCATTGTAGCCTATGTGGCCAAGACCCAGCTCCCCTCTTCCATGACGCTCTCCCTCCTCTCTCTCGACGTCTCGCTCCCTCTCCCTGCTGTTAAAATGTATGGTGTGCTGTAACACGGCATTTCCTCAGCACTTGCCTGCCACAAGCCGCGACAGGCACTGATACCAGCATCTGCAGCACAGAATGCCCCTCTCTTGGAACAAAACAAGACAACCGCGTCGCCCCGCCGAACGGCGCGCATTTTTGCAGTGTGAGACGCAGTCTGCAGGAATCTGGAGGATTTGCGACGTGCCTGCCCTCTCGGGAAGAAGAGGTTGTAAAAATGAATAGGTTGAAAACAGCGTGCGAGAGGAGTTAAAGGAGCTGCGAGATAATAAAAGAGTCTGGTCTAATTTGAGGCTTGTAGGAGGCAGCTTTCAGCCAGTTAGTCGCCCAAAGCCTAACAATGCAAACTTCACTTTACAAATTAATGCACAGGCCTGATTGACATTACTCCATATTGAGTGTAGTGTGGCTAAGTCAAAGGAGGGCCTGCCAGACGGAGGCCTTGATGCTTTTAGGGCCTATGCATCAGTGAAAAGAAAACAAAAAAAGGGGGGGTGGGGGGGGTGGTGGTGGTGGGGGGGGGGGTCTGACAGGGGCCGAGGCTTTTGTGTTAGCAGCAGTGAATTGCGCCTCTCAGTGGGAAGGATAACTGTCCACGTGCCAGCCTCAATAGGCATACATAGATGAGTGGCATTGCAAATTCAACGCAACCTGTGGCTATGACAGCCCATGGATGGGACAAAGAAAGGGAGAGTAGCTTCAATGCAAAATGCTCCGCGGATGTGGGGCTCATGGAAGTGCTTGACCATCACCAGAACCGCGAGGAACAAAACAGTGCATTAGAGGGCGAAGCCCCCATAATCGCTTCAAACGCGCCTTAACCGCTGCTCTGTGAAGGGTCTGAACCACGCGCACCACTTCCCTTTAAGACATATTAATTTTAATATATTCAAATTAAATTGCATTTTTTTTTATAAAGCGGGTTCACGCGCGCACGCCCAGCCCCAGACAAAGCACAAAGGGAAACAGGAAATGAGCTGGGGTGGAAGTGTTTAAACATTAAAAAAAAAAAGAAGCTACATTCGAGAAAAGTCATATAACTTTATAACTAGATGATCATTCTATTCAGATGGATTTGTGGATTTGGCATGTTCAGAGATTGCAGTATTAACAGGATGTCAGTCATGTGTTCAGGTGTCAAGAAAAGGGCTTCAGACTTTCTTTAGTAAACAATCACAGTGAGACATTGCTATGAGAATATTTAAAGTAGGTGGACAGGAGCTTTAGGTGGGACATACGACATCAAAGTAGAATAATCCTCCACTAGTTTTAAAATATAATGACACTTGAAATCTTCTAGTTATGAACTTGATGAAGTTGTCACGTGTATGGCCTGGATCCTCAGTCAGAGACCAAAGCTGGGCTGATGATAGGTTACAGCCCAATAAAGGCTCCTTAACTCATTCAGCCTAGTATGTTTTTGCTTTCTACATGTTCATTTAGGGACGGAAAACAAATTAAAACACATGTTGAGTGCGTTCATTTAAGTTGTTGATAAAGACGAACTTTTTTCTTAGCCATAAAGTTTAATTCGATAATCGGACATGTTTTTAATTCCCGTTTAATTTTCCTTCTTTCTTTCTTTCTTTTTTTTTTTTTTAATGAGGAACTGCACTGAAACCGTTAGGGCTGCGCTGTTTACCACTGCATCACACGAGGCTGCCGTCCGGCTCCAGGGTGGATAGGGCAGCGCAGCCAGGTGCACTGGGAGCGCCCTCTTATGTTCAGCCTGACCACTGGGATCAAGCAGCGCATCAACTCCTTCACGGGAGCCAAAGCGCCTGCGGAGCAGCTGGCGTTTGCAAGAGCGCACTTTTACCTCCCAGTTATCATTATGCTGCGATTCAAAATGCCTCACAACTAAATTATATAATGCAGTATTTTGGTTTAAAGACAGGAAGACTGTCCAGAGCAGAAATCACCTTTTTTTTTTCAGATGCACGTTTGATTAAAAAACAATTTATCGATTGATCACAGGGCATAAACTTCTCCAAGTTGCTATATTTTGGGAAGTGACAGGGAGCAAATTTGGCGTAATTAGTGGAACGACCCACAGAAATCAATCTAGCTTTTGAGAAAATCTTTTAACTTAAAATGTAGCATATATATATATATATATATATATATATATATATATATATATATGGTATCAGTGATCTGAGTGCATCAATATGTGTCTATCGATGCAGCGTGTTCGTGACAATCACGGTTTAAGCAGGTCCCTTGTGGAGACAGGTCCCTCTGAACGTCTTTTTTCGTACTCTGATGTTTATTCTTTATTGTATACGCTCAAATAGGAAAACATTATCGCCCTTTCTTCGCTTGTAAACAGGAATTCACGTGAAATATGTGTATATATATATATATATATATATATATATATATATATATATATATATATATATATATATATATATATATATATATATATATATATACATATATGACATTTTTTATTTTTTTTAAAATTGGAGAATAATTCTGGAAAATAATTTTGTATGGACATCTGTAATGCAACGGTAGCGGTTGTTAGAGTCATGCCTGCTTTAAACTTGATGTTACATTAAATATTTGATCCATCATTCATGTGCTTTTGAGTTTGAAGGAGACACATCCACACGGAAAGAGATGCCCTGGTGTTTTCTATCTTTAACATGTTTAATGAAATGCTGTAGAAAGACCCTGGACTGAGTTATTTGTTTGGCTGTTTTTTGTTACAGATCTTTTTGTATGTTTTGTTTGTTTGTTTGTTTTTTAATTTTACGACTTTACATATACACACAGTTTGTCAAATTAACTGGATTTCTGTTTTTATATCGCTTTTATATTGTTACTTGATGAACTAACTAAATAGAATGCAAATAGAAAATTAATATTAAAATCACCCTGGAAAGCAATGATCCATCGTTTGACCTGTTTTTTTTTCATATTTTAAGACTGAAATATTTCGTATGCCAATTTTCCATTGTTTTATACTTTTCCATAGTTCGAATGCAAATCATCAGCTCGAATCAGATACTATATTTTGAATGCAAGTTTATGTTTGTTTTTGTTCATTTTTTTAAGGAAATAAAAAGAAAGAAAGAAAGAATAAAAAAAAGAACCGGCTCGCGTCTGGTCAGTCTGCCTCATTTACATGAGAAACAAGAAGACATCTCAATTTCTCCCTCTCTTCCATTTACTAGTCCTGCCAGTACTACCTTATTAGTGATCCTATGCATTATTCAAAAACACTTTTGAGGTCTGAATTCTAGAAAAGAAAAAAAAAAAGTCGCGTTAACCCGTAATTATTCTGTCAATATTCGAAAAATGTTGTAAAACATCTAAAAATCCCCGATATTTTGCTCATTATTTGATTGTGCGGATTATTTCAGCCTGACCACTGCGATTAGGTCGAATCAGAGAACACAAGCGTAAAGGTTTCCCCAAAAAGCACCGAGCGTGACTCCCTCTCTCTGTCTGTCTGTCTGTCTGTCTGCCTGCCTGCCTGTCTGCCTGTCTGTGTCCCTGCTTCCTCAGTGGGTGTGTGTGCATGCAGGAAGGTGCGTGAGATCCAGACATTACTCATGTGTGAATGAGAGAAATATACAATTCATGTGATCATATTGACAAACGTGTGTAATACTACTACTACTACTACTACTACTACTAATAATAATAATAATAATAATAATAATAATATAAACATTAAAAATTTTAGAAAAAAACCCAAATGTTCATATACGTCTTTACTCTAACCATTGATTGATATTACAGTAAACTGTGCACTCTGTCGGAAATGTCTTGCAATGTAATGAAAAAGGTTATGGTTTTGTTTGTTTAGTATGTGTCGAAAGAAGTGGCTTTGGCAGCTCTCCTTACGGTAACCGTCAGTAGAAAGTTAAAAAAAAAAACAAAACAAAGACAAAAAAAACATACAAACAAACAAAAAAAAAAAACCCAGAGAGCACAAACATGAATTAATAGCGATAAAAACAAACGACACCCTGAAACACTACAAGGCGTGTGTTTAGTCTGGAAGTTAATAATAGCAGAGTAATGCAATGTATCAGAATTTAATGCTTAAACTGGCTAGTAAATTATTTTGAAGTAAATATTTGGCGTATAAGCTGACGAAAACGAAAGAGAGAGAGGGGGAGAGAGATAAAGTCAGAGAATGCACTTTCGGGTCGGGATATAGTGAATAATGGAGAAATCCTGAAAGCTGCTGCTGTCACAGACTCTGGGTGAGAGACAGGCGGGACTCGTGGGGTTTTACTCGCTTAGAGAGGCTCACTGAAACAGAGGGATCCCAAATCAGAGCCATATGACCACTCCAGGCAACAGCTACACTGGCTGCTGGAAAACCTATCCAAACAGAGCGAGGGGGGAGACGCGCAGATCCACACAACTCCGAGCCCATTTAAATGCCACATCGTGCTCGACGCGTATGCACTTAAACGTAACAAACATACAAAGAGTAATGTTCTTTGATGTCAACAAAAGGCCCCTAAACAACTGGAGTAGATGAAAGATGACAGGTGGAAGCGACACAGAAGCCAAGCAGGCTACAGAGGGAGGATTTTGCCCAGAGGTCAAATCCAAATCCTACGTCACAGGCAGCCTCTGGATGACGTCTCCTGTCTTGTTTGGGGTTTGGGTCAAACGAGATGGGAGGGAAAAAAAGAAGAAAAAAAAATACAAAAAAAATACAAAAAAATAAAAATGATGATTTGCTAAAATATTCCACTTTAATACAAAAGTGGCAAAATAATTCCCAAGTGAGGACTTTACTCACCACATAAAAAAAAAAAAAGGACCGCTCAGCACTAAAGAATATTTTATTATTCAAATCAGTGACACTGGTGTGATGGCTGCTGGGAACAATAATGCTCCTAGTAACAATGATGGACAAGTGAGGCTGGCCTACATCAAATAAAAGGACAGCTTCTGATCTGTCCTGACATACTCGGAGGTTATTCAGTGTTTGGAGGTGACATACCTGCACACATTCATGTGATTCAGTGGACTTCTGTCAGATGAGGGAGAGAAGATAACGCATGGAAAATTTTTTTACATGCATGAAAATCACCATGTATTTCATGGCCAACTGATGCAGGTACACTACCTCTGCAACATCTTTTTCTAGAAACAAGCCCGAGAAACTCCTGCAAAGTCTCATGCGATCAGATCTCCAGGGACTCCAAGGAGCCCTTCAGTAATTTGACAGTAACCGAAACAAGTACAAACCCTGGACGCTCTCAAACGCCGCATTCTGCCCAGGTGGCCGCGAAACCCTCTCGTATGTGTCACCGTGATTGAAATTTCTCGACAGGAGTGACCCCACTCATGTAGCATTACGTGCAGCTAGTAAAACCTCGCGACTTGCAGAGCTCTCTTCCTCTTTGTAGGCGGGAGCTTGTTAAGGCGGTTAATAGCAAAGGTGTTTACTTTTGCGTGGCAGGTATACTTCTGAAAGTTGAGCTCAGATCTTAAAACCAAGAGGTTTGCACCAGTCCATAAAGTGCCATCCATGTGCTAGATGCATACATAAACAGACCTTAAGCAGAAACACATCCTAATGAGTTGAGCTTTTCATGTCAAGTCAGAGACCTTGCATATGAGGCAGATGCCCAAAAATAACATCATGAAACCTGCTGCAGCTCACATGACCTGCTTTACTGCCAAAAATATTTGCTTTATGAATTTCAACATGTGTAACAGTCAGTTGAGCTCTTTCCTGTGGCAGGAAAATCTGCCCTAATTCAAGCGCTTTTCATTTCCTTGTGCGTATTGTGTATGAAACATGGGACGCTTGGTACAACAGAGTGAATTATGGTAGCAAAGGGTCACGGCTCTCTCTTTTTGTTAAGATGCACGCTGGCATGAGTGTGAACGACACCACGTTAGAAGAAACTCTGAAAAATGCAATCAATACTGCATGTTTGTGTAGCAAGTGAATCAGAAGCATTTCAACAGGTTGTTTTGGCTCTTAATAGGGCAAAAAGATGCCAACCTGAACGATCGCTGTTGAATTCAAAAAGGTCACACCTTCCCTGTGGTCAAATGATCAGCAGTGACGTGATATTCTTTTTCATAGCTGACGGGACAAAACGTGTGCGTTAAATCGCTGGGGACGCGCTTAATTCAGTTCATGCTGGTTTGAATGACTATTTTCTGGTGAACTTTTTTTTAAACAATTAAAACCATAATGATCTGAAATGTGATGGCGCTATTTTTAATTGTATTTTTTGCCCCTACATAGTCCTATGTTTTTGTTTTAAAATTCATCATTTCAGGACTAAATGTTTCTCCAGGCAGCTAATAAACAAGTCAACACCTCAACAATGCAAGACAACAGATTTCTGTGCAATGTAGCACGGTTTAGAAATAAATGAATACAATTCGGTGCCTGAGAGGACGTATTTGGGTGTCTGAAGTGATTGCCAATTCAAAAACTGACATAAAATGACCTTCTCACTTTGTTTTGGGCTGCCACTAAAATGTGTAATTCGACCATCCATTCAGACTTGCAGGGTACCGCGGCATCATGGATCCAAACCAAGTAAAACGTTCCAGTTTTCTCATTTTTTATAACCACTCAACTTTGGATCATGCTGTTGTTTTCTCCTAAGAATCAGGTAACCCAGAGCTGTAAAACAGACTTTGCAGAGGTAGGTCTCACAGAAGAGGAGGGCGGCGTGGAAATCGAGTGACTGACTCCACAACCTAAAGCGGGCTGCTTATGACAGAGCTGTGAAGGCGAGATTGAAAAGGGAGCTTTAGCCTTGTGTCTACGTGGTATTTTTGACAAACATATATCACAGAAAGTTCATTAATACATTAGGAAATTATGTTAAGTTTTGGAGAGCGGAAACAATATGTCGCCTAATGTAATGCAATATTATTTAATGTGTCTAAACAGTGGAAATTCAGTTGAAAATACACAACTGAAAGAACAAACAGCATTTTCTAAACACTAAAAACCTGCATATAAAATGCACAATCGTATTCTTTGGTGTGTTCTTAAGGATGTATTGAATTGTCTGTCTTGTGTTTAAAGGTTAAAGCCAGATATGACTGCTTTGATTGTTTGTTTGTTTTTTTAATCTGAAGAATTTAACACGATGGATGAAGAGATTAGAGCCAAACTATGGATTATAAAGGAAATCATTCAAAACTGATATGAGAACTACACTGAGGTTGACGTGTTCATTGCCAGTAAAATATTAATAACAACTTGAAATGTATAATTCTGAGTACGCAAGTATTTGCAGGTGCATGATGCAGTTCAAACACGAATCCACTGTGTTTCCCCGTTTTAAGCTGCCACACTTACTGAGCCACACATTGATAATGTAGAGTTATATGCATGTTGGTAGTGTTTGAGCATTTTTGTACATGTACAATAGATATAAAGTATGTAACAACAATGACAACGTGTGTTTTGTCTTCCTTTTGATCTCATGTTTCTGAATATGTGTGAATATATTTCCTGAGGAAGAAAAGCCACCAGCAAGGGGGAAGATGCTTATAATGTGTTCTGTGTAGAATCATAACTGGATTGCATAGGCACTGCTGTCCAATTACATATATCTTTCATGTATGAAATCATGCATGTCTTTTTCTCTAAACGGGGAGGGCTGGCACAAAGGGAGCAGCCCTGACTGCAGAAGAGCAGTGTGCAGCTCACATGAAAAATAAGGTCTTATGTCGGCGCCCCGGAGCCCTGGGCGAGGAGCACAGCTTCATCAGCACACAGAGCAGGGAGGGAAGTTACTTTCCCCCAGACTGGAGCCCTTTCCACTCCTGACTCCTGCTGTATTATTGTTGCCCTGCATGTGAGGCAGCTGACCGCTTGGGTCCTAAATCAGACTGCACAGAAAATACTTTCCAGATCACGTCCTTAATTAGTTCCACACTGATAAATATGGTTTCTTTTTCTTTTAAGTGTTTTCTTTAATACACTAAAATTTATTGATTAAGATGAAGGAGAAGGAGTAAATGTTTGTAATTTATTTATCCTTTTGTTTCTCATTCCCAAAACAATGACTTGTCAAACAGATGTCTTTGGATCATGAAAGTAGTAATTCTCTTCATTTACTGTGGCTGTACATCGCCTTGATGTCTTAAACCATCACTATTATCACTATTACCATTTTAAATATTTTCAATGGGACAATCAGTAGAGCGGGAGCACATTTCTGAAACAAGATTCAAACACACACCTTATACCTACTTATATATATATATATATATATATATATATATATATATATATATATATATATATATGCAGATTCGCACATCTCACGTCTGCCCAGATGACACGTAAGTGTGACTGAAAGCACACTTGAACAATGTGGCTGTTTCACTGTGTGAAACTTCATATAAAACATATTTCCTGCCCATTTGTGGCTGTGACAGCAAAGACTCAACTACCGAGACAATGAACTCAGGTGAAAACAGCAACTATGGTCATCCGGTAACTTAAGAATAGTTTTGTAATACAGCAGCTGTTCAAGATTTTGGACTGCTTATATCAATAGTGGCAAAATATGAATTCGAGAAGACCTAAAACTAGCACGTGCATTCTGATTATTTCCTTCAGAGTAATGATCATGTAAGTTTTATTAGTGTCTGACACAGTGAATGACACAGTGTCACTACTTAATACAAACCCAAAACAGAAAAATGTTGAGGGAATATTATAGAAAAACAGTAATTGTAACATTTCTGTTATGTTTACTTTGACTTTGACTTTATTGCAGACAATACGAACCCAAGATTTTCCATGTTTTTCTCATCGTCTCCATTTCATTTCTTTATTTACATTTCTTTCCTGCATTAAAGGCTTGCAACACATTTCCAGAAAAAGCTGGAACCATACCATTTTCTAAAGTTGCCATTCCTTCTTAGATTCTTAAATAACTTTCTGGCATTGAGTTATCAAAACAATGAAACATTTCAGCTCTTATTTGGTCCCCCAAACATCTTAAAGTGAACATTATTTCCTTTTTTATTTGTTTCAAAGTTCTCCACATAATCTCCTTTGGACACAGGTCAGATTGAAGTGCAGAAAGTGCTTTTGGACACAATGTGAACTTTGATAAACAAAAAAAAAAAACAAAAACTGGACCTGGAATATTGATTCCTTTACCAAGATGAACATCGCCAGTGTGTGATGGTCCGTGCTGGATGCCGTTGTCCCTCGTGGTTATATCAGCGACTGGTTCACTTTAGTGCTCATAGGTGCACTTTAGGTTTGTACTCTCACTTAATGGACTGAAAATCCTAAGACGTCTTTTGTGTATACTGTTTTTGTAAAAAAAACATCTTAACAATCACCTGTTTACAGTCACATTGTTCATACAGCTTCATATACTGTTAAATCTGATGTCTATTAAGAGGAAAAATCAGGCTGATGAGGAAAAGCTGAAAAATTCTGGGTTCATATTTTCTCCAAGTAAGTATAATTTTGCTGTGTTTTTTTTTTTTTTTTCATTTTTCATATTGTCAAAGCCTTTTCTGACTTATAGGTTTTAGACTGAAAAAAGACATTAAAGTTATTCAGTTTAAAACAATGTCTGCACCAGTTAGTGAGACGGTGTTTGTCCGCATGGTGTGTGGTCTTCCTGGTCACCCATTCCCAACTAGGGGCAGATGACAAGCCAAATCGGAAATCCGAAGAACTTAGGACACGTATCTCTCAACTATGAAGCCCAAAAACTACGGCACGAACTAACAGGTGAGCAGAGCATGAAAACAGGTCCTTTATCAGCCAGACTTTCACTTCAGTCAAATTTGAGGGCAGGCTAAGCATGTGGGCGACAAGTTGGCTTCAAAGTCCTGCAAAAGTTAAAGAGCTTAGGGTTTGGACAGCAGGAGCAAGGGGACTTCAGAGTCTTACCTGATGGGGTTTTTGGTCTGTGTTTCCAACGCACGGAAGCCTCACTGTCTGTGTTTCCTTTTCAAGTGTCTGTTTGAAGTCAGCAGGCAGAAAGGTCACACCCTCTTGGTCACAGCAGGTTCGTTGCAGCGGTGCTGGATGGCCAGCGGCTATTGCTAATATTCAGACTTTCTTTCTTTGTATACACAAAAATAAAAACAAAAAAAAAATGGGGGGTGTAAAGCTATTGATCTGGTGCCTGGGCACCTGAAGAAGTTTTGGTGAGAATACTCCCAGAATTCCAGGTATTTCCAGGGTTTTTCCAAAGCTATATGTTTTGGGATTTAGCGACTCCCCAGTCACGAGACGAGGATATCAGGATGACAGCATCACCTGAAAGGAGAAAGAAAGAAAGAAAGGAAAAGACAGGAAAAGCAGATTTAGAAAAGTGCTTCAAACGCACAGAGGTCATTACAACAAACACACATTTCCATAGCGGTCCTCAAGAAACACCCACATCCCGGAAATATGAGCACATAATAAATGTCTTTGAGGAGAGGCAAACCAGACCAGTATGACTTCCATCAGGACTTCAAAATTAATCATCTGTTTTTAGAGTCAACAAAATTAATCTATAATTATTTATATGCTACTGCTGCTGGACAGCCTCGCATGATTTCAAGATTACATTTAATAGCAAATGAACTGCTGTGAGTAATTTCTCTTCTCATATCACTGAAGACTGTTCAAATGAAAAATGAAAAAGATTTGCAGAGAAACTTAATTTCCCTGTTACGGAAACAAGACATATTCTTGTAATAGCATATATAATTGCCAGTTCTGCAGAGGATCTGCAGTATATGACAACAGAGTCTCATAGAAAATACTTATTTATTCAAATGTCAATTCTGGTGATGAAAAAAAAAAAAAAAGAACATGTTAAAAAAGACTCTGAATTCCTTGTGGGGCTGGTTTATGAAGCCGGGTAAATATGCCTGTCATATATTCCAATGGTTCCGCAGTGACAGAGATTTAGTTTGGGAATACAGGCGGAAGAGGCAGACAGCTCGTGATAAATGAATAGCTCTTTTGAAGGCAGATCTATTTAGAAACATTCTGTGATTATTTTTACCTCTGTGGTTAGACTGGAGTTTAAACCCATGTTTAATTGTTCCCGGGAGTTCTTAGCGCGGTGCTGATAAGGAGCTCTGGGAGTAACATTTAAAATTGCAACAAAAATAACTCGACTCTTGCTTATTGTCCATAGGTCTGATATAGTGACAACTGAGGATTCGAGAAGCAAAGACAAAGAAGGAGAGGCGAAAAGAGAAAAAGAGAGAGCGAGAGAGGAGGATTGAGGGACTGTTTAATCAGTTTCTTCTGGCTTTACTGTGCGCTCAACTTTTCAGAATGCCATCACTGGCCTTTATAAAAGAAAAACAAAAAAACAATTTGAACAATGATCCGTTTAAGCTATGTTGCATGAAGACCCGCTAATCAATATCTAAATTATTTTCATGACAGGGTTTTGTTAGCTGTTACACAAGACAGGAAGGAGCACTGTTAATTTGTCATCTGTCTCTTCACCTCTCTTATAATTCGTCCGAGGCCACGACTTCCCGGTTTGTCAGGGCGACCTGTGGGAGTGTGTGTGTCGGATCAATAGCCCACCCACAGCAGAGCCGCGGGCGATCCCTGACCTGGGCTATTGATTAGGCCTGGCTCAGCTGCCAATAGCAATGTGCTGGATGTGACACGAGGCTAAAATGGGAGCTGAGGAAGGGGGATTCTGTATTGCCAGTGGCAGCCCCACAGCACACCGCAGATAAAAGTCAATTCCACTTAACCAAATCACTGACAACTAAATAGTTAGCAGATACAAGAATGCCCCAAGTCTGCGATGGCAGCAGCTAAGTGGCTTTGGGGATTTCCTGGCCCACGACCTGTATGGTGGAGCTCAAAAGGTCAGGGGAGACACTGGGCTACATGTGTTTGTTCATGTGTTCATGTAAACACTCCTGGCTCTCCAGGTAGCACCTGTTTCTTCGGGACCTCGGGGACACGTCAGTTCAACGACTCCCTCTGGCCCGAGCGCTCGGCAGGTCTTTAGTAATGACTAATCGATTCGGGCATTATCAATTAATCCGGACATATCGCAATAAAGTCATTTTAAAAATACATGAAGTCATTTTTAAATACATTAAAAAACCAATTTGAAATAAAATGTAATACAGTCTATTCCTACTGAAGGAGACACTCCTTCATTCTGTGTAACAGCAGCTAGTTAGTATGAGGAGTGGTTCACACAGATCTAATGCATTTCCAGTCCTTTCTGTCCATATTGCTCCCAGTCATTACCAGTCAATATTGGAGTAGTTTACATGTCACTTTACCAGTACTTTGCCTCATGAATGTAATTCTGTGGCTTCTGCCTCCATATGCATTCAGCACCTATCTTTGACTCCTTATCTCTCCCGGTAATTGCTGAGTGACAGAAAGGCAATACTGACCACTTCATTATAGGACAGCCAGACTAACTGGACAGTGGCCTCTTGGCTTTCGGGTCAGTCTGGCTAGACTGACCTTATCTGCCTTGATCGTCAGGGGTCAGTAATCCTGAACCTATGAGGACTTCACTACAGTTGCCGTGGTTGCTGTACAACAAGGTCTTCTAACCCCGATCGCTCTTATCAGGTATTGATTGCAGTTTGTCTACTTCAGCGGAGGTTGGGGTAATCTCCCAACACCAGCAGCAGCGGCGACTCAGTTGGTAGATGGGTCGTCTTTAAGTCACTTTAAGATCAGTAGTTTAACCCCAGTCCCTCCACCTGTTGAAGTGTCCTTGGGCGTGACACTTAAACCCACATTCCCATCAATAGGTTACACGTGGCGAATAATGTGTTGGTACCCACCCACTTAGGAAAGAAAAACCCACAGTGGTTGCTGACAGAAGTAATGAAAAATAATAATATATTGAACCTTGACCAATGAAAATCAGACATCGTTCTAAAATTGAAGTAAACCATCAGCTAAACAACAACAACAACAACAAAAAAAGAAAAAACAAACGAAAACTAACAAACTCATCAAACTGGACTGGTCAAACTAGATGGTTACCATAGAAACAGTATCATACAGCACTTGAATGTCATCTTAGTTGCACTTATTTAAACGTAGTTTTATCTACACCTATGTTGTGATCTATTATGTTGCTTTGGATAAAAGGATCTGCTAAATGTAATGTTATATTATTCCTGTGCCCCCAAAAAAACTCAGTTTTCATGGTGCTGAAAACATCTTTTGGATGTCTGTTGGAGAGTTTTTTTTTTCTTTTTTCATCAGCTCTTAGAGGGTGGAATTTATTTGTATAGGCGCATTCTTCAGGCAGCGTCTGTCCAGAAGAGCAAGAGCTCCACCCGCAATTTTAAAAGCTCAAGTTTAAGCCCAAAGTCTGAGTGGGTCAATTGCACTGTTGGCTGGCATATGGCTAACCTTGCTTCGGTTTTACACTTCAATACCTAAACCTTGACATTTTGAGTTTATCTCACAGTTAAGCTCAAATTTGAACTTGCTGCGGTCTTCCAGACAGGATCAGTTTAGTTTATCCAGAATTAAAGTGGTTGGAAACCAGAAATACACTACAACGTCAGTACCAACATTGAAATCAATTTTTATATGTACAAAATTGATTTCATATCCATCAAAACTAATATTTATTTAGTGTGATAAATAAAGGACATCTATTAAGTCCTGTCCTCATTAAAGTTTTTAACAAGGAGCTGATGCAACCACCTTATCAACACGAAAGAACATCCTTACAACCTCAGTAGACGACTAAAATCCATTTTATTTTAGTCGCATTTTATTGCAATTGAGGGAAAAAGCCATTACCCATAAGCACAAACACCTAAAATTAACATCAAATGCTCAGAAGCCTCACAGGTATCAAATGTCCATGAAACCAGTCAGTCAAACATCAGACAATCTACCAACTGGTTTAATTACAGTCCTCATTGTACAAGAGCCGGTGCATAGCAGTAGATGCAGCTTAATTGACTGAGGCACATAAAAAATGAGAGTGAGAAATGAACCGTGAGAATTAACGCCGAAGATGTCTAGAGCTGCAAATTATAGTGATGCCAGCGAGCTATAGTTTTCCTATGAAACAACACCGCGTCTATGCTCATGTGAAAGGACGGTGACTCCAGCAGGTTCCCCGAGCGCATTAATTCGTTTATTTATTTGAAGACACTGACCCAGGTAGGGAGGAAGGGAAAGTTGATTGACCCTAGTTCAGTGGATGAAGCTTCTTTGTTTGTGACAACTGGCTTCAATCATGAACTCTTTGTACATCTTTCATCTCTGCACAAGTCAGCGCCTTACTAAAAAGCTACTCCAGATTCAAGAACGCTGAAAATTCAGGCTTGATCGTAATAACGTGTACGTTCACGAACAACAAAGCATAGGAAGTGTAAATGGTATCCTCATCCTGCAGGTCTACCTGTGGACATGGCTCATGTTTACAAAGAAAAAAAGAGAGAGAAGGAAGGACATGTGGCAATAATAGTAATTTAAACTGAAGTAGAGCTCTGTCATTAGGCTACAGGTGAGGTTGCAGATATTTCAGTACTCAGCATTTTACTGCCTGAGTGTAAAACATAATCCATAATGTCCCACAACAGTAAGTAAAGAACATATAATTTACTAAACAGAAACATCCAAAGTGCAGTCTTTGTCTTTACGGGTGACTGTTTTAACTCTCATCATTTAAATCTGATTCTAGTCCAAAAACGTGCATGAAAGGATCTGAGGTGTTAAAAACATTTACAGGAGGTGCTGCAAACATAGCGTGGATAACGTGTTGAAAACATGCGAGTCTGACTGGCAACGGGAGTTGTGCACGTTCCTGAGTCATTAGCTCTGCCCATCGGCAAGCCTCCAGCAGTTTGACCAATCAAAAATACACTTGAGCCAAACCTTGTTTTCCGGAAGAGCCTCTACTTGTGATGCTTGGTCTTTTTTCATTCTGAAATACTTTCAAATTTGGGGGGTTAGGCTGGGTGCAAAGCTACTTTATACATGCGAAAGATTTAATGGCCGAAAATGAGCATAATTTGCCCACTTTAGAAAAAAAAAAAATACTTGAAAAAAACAGTGAGGTGTAGCAGCAGGACTTGAATAGTGATTTGATTGCTTTACAATCAAACCATGATTCTCCGAGGCCGCAAATACGGGATGGAGCTTGGTGCATGACTATTGTGTGATTAAAGTGAACAGTAGTGTACTTTGACTGCACTATAACTGGAGACCATGTGGCTGTCTTCTGCAGAAAAAGGTCAAAAACCGCAGAGCCTATACATTTAGAACATACAATTGTTTATGTTGCTTTAAAGCCTTCAAGTTCATTTTGTTGCTGCTGTTTATGCTAAACAATGAATGCACTAATCAAAATTTATCTCCCAATAAAATGTATTCATCCGTCTGTAAAAAAAAAAAAAAAAAAAAAGAGCATATCTTAGACTTATACATATGAGTAAACATATATGAAGTTGTTAGTTAGCACCTATATGCGCGTTTGTTTGTCTCTTTCCCAGCTCGTGTGCGTGAGATCATTTATGTACATACTAAAGCATCCCCGATGCTCGTTAGATCCCGTCTCTCGGCAGCTGCTTGCCACCACTCATATTAAATCACAATAATGGCAGATGAGCATTTCCACCGGAGAGACAGGCATCTGTTTGAAATTGCATTTTATTACACTTTGTTCTGTTTAATACACAAAAAAAGAAAGAAAGATAACCCGGTTTTAAAAATCCCAGATAAACAGCAACGATTGCATCTTTAAATAATAAATGATCCTCTGCCTCTTACAGACGGGAATATGACTGAAAATAATTGAAGACAACAATGTCCTATAAGAACACCGCTGGAGCAGTGCTGATTCAGAATCTCTCATAACTTCAAACGTTCAGTCATAAAGTATAGATAATCCGTAAAAGAGAGGCTTGCGCGTCTGTTTACAATTTCTTTCTAATTAAGGCTACAGGACACACTCCACTTTGTTAAAGTTGATGTGTGTTTGTTAGACTTCCCAAAAAACTGTACAACTGGCAAATTAGGAGTGGAATACAAAACAAAACAAACAATAACAGTCTAATATGAGCTGCAGTCATGGAATAAATATTTTACAATCTGTCTACATTTGACACAATTTCAGTTGAGAACAAAGGATTCCTGAACAACAAATTGCTTAAATTTTGTCTGATAGCAATAACCTTTTCGACCCGCATTAATTCGCTGTGTGGCTTTTTCCATGTAATATGTCCTCAATTTGTTTGGAATTTAAGGACACCTTGGTATTTCTTCTCCCTAAGTTAAAAAGAAAAAGGAAAGGGAAAAAAAAAGTTATGGAAGAGGCAAATCAAAAGAGATCAAAAAGTTAACAAAGCGAGTTGCCGTGTAAGTTGAATGCAGATGGTGGTCCAGATTTAAAGATGTCCACTGAAATGATAAACCGAGGGAAACATAATGTTTTGCCACTTTAGTTCTGTTGCTTTCCAGCCCTCGTTAAACTGAATGATGGCTGTTAAAACTATAATTGCATCCCTGAAATAATACACAGAATTCTACTGTATTAAGCCAGTGGCGAGGATGAAATGAGGAGTTTGGAGAATCAAGTAAGCACCATGCTGATGAAGGTGATGTTTTCCCATTTCCCCTCTGTGAACAAGCGAGCAGTACACTGTGTGTCTCAGAGGGATAAGGTAGTGCTTGATGATTAATCACTGGACATAATAAAGCTTCTCACCATGAGCACACAGTCCAGCTGATTCTATGATATGATTGGGGCCGATTTGAAAAGAGAAATAATCATTCCTTACAGTGCATTCATACTACGCGCTAATGACATCTTCTGATTGGCCCTTGTGGAGAAGATAATAAGGGCCATCTTCAGAATGCTAAGATTATTTCTTTAACTTCATGAAATGGGGCCCACAGGCCTGGATGCTGCTGATTTGAGGATTAAGATAAGATGACCTTTCACATTATGTTGCAATGTGTAAAAGAAGAAGTTTACGGTCCTTCATTACATTAGACCTTATCATTGGTTAGAGCCTCTGTGAGGCCCCTTTGAACATCACAATGGTTTTTGTTGGCTGGTATACATCCGTCCTCTACCCCCTAGAGTGGGATTACTGTGTCCGCGTGGATGTGTGAGTGCTGAGAAGGGCGTGGCGTGGACGCGCACGGTTGCCTTTTCAGACCACGGTGAAGCAATAATCCAATGTAGAAACTTCATTCTGTCTCGTTAACTTGGCCATGCGAGACAAAATTGGTTAACAAAACCTTTGAGATGGTCTGACAGAAGTAGACTGTAAGTGTACTATTATTATGATGAAGTCAGCTTGTATAAAACATGTAATGTTACATCAGGAGGTCAGTCACAACTCCTGAATGTCCATATTGACCCTTTAAGCTGTTAGGTCCTGCCAGTCAGACAGTCGCACGGCTCCATAACAATTTTCCCATAAAGTTGGTGTTAAACCTCAGCGAAAGCAAAACATTTTCTGGGATTCCTGTGATTTTCCGTTAAAACTAGGAACAACCCACCTGTCACACTGTCACGTGTCCCAGTCTCAGAACAGCTACGTTTGAAATGAGTCAAATAACCTCACCCTGAGGGCAGATTTGTTTTCTCTTTTTGTTTTGAAGCGGCCAAAACTAACTGCAGCAAATAGCTTAAATTGTAATAAATGTTGCACGCCCATGAGCGCTCTGACGGTGACGCTTTGGATCGTTCGTCTTCAGCGGGACAGCACTCGTTGCTGGGTGGGGATGGAGAGCTATGGGCTTTAACGGGCGTCTGTCTGCACTGGCCAACGACTCCGGGCTTCTTTGATGTGGGAGGTATTGCTTACCCCTGTAACTTACAGCCCAGCTCTGCGGGGACCTATTTTTATAACCTCCATTATTTTCTATCATAAATATTCAAATCCAGATCTTAAATCCAGAGCTTAGTGAGGAGAATAACCAAAAACAACATGCGGCTCTTCAGCTTCCCCCAGCTCTCACTCTTCTATAGAAAGTCATTATGAAGATTAATACAGAAATCAAACAGAATGCTGAGACGACACGGTACGACCCAGTAGAAATAATGCACTCATATGAAAGAGTCAGGATGGGATTTTTTTTTTTTTTTTTTTTTTGGTCAAGCGTCTCCGACTGTTTTTGTTCTTTATTTGTTTGAGCATTTTGACAGATTCTGCATTTCCTCCTTTTGACTGTGAATTAATATTTACAGCTTGAATATTAATCCTGATTCAGTGGTGGATTAGTTTGCTATTGTCCCCTCTGTGCTGAGCCCTAAATAAAGGCACAGACATGGAGAGGAAATCCACACTTCTCTGCCTGCAAACAAAGACCTCTGCACCCAGAGATAACACGTGTCCCCTTCAACAGAGACCCCCCTGCTCTACCCATACGCTGGATCTTCCATCTCCCTTCTCCCAGTCCCACATTTCTCATTTTTCACCCGACTCTGCCTCCCTGTGTCCCTCTCTCCATCAGAAAAACTTTGCCATGGTAGATTTGCAATGCAATTGTGCCCTTAAACTGCGCCTCTTCCTCAGCTTATACCATGCATTTTCCAGAGTTTATCAAAGAATACAATGGGGTTATGCTTTCACCATTATTCTCCAGGCAAGAACAGTAATTTAAATGCACCAGTACTACTGAGGCAGGGCACAGCCCTGCTGTCTCACCACAGAACACAGAGAGATGAAAATGCGTTACAAAAAACGCACTGCATTACTTTGTTGACCTTTCCTGTACTCATAGTTTACAAACAGCTGTGAAGCTTTTTCCTCTGGGCTCTTTGTACATCAGAGACTACGACTGATGGAGGCACGCCATGCTTAAATGAAGGGCTTCTTTAACTCGCCTTCGTTGTGGCTCATAACAACACAACCTAACAAACACATATTTACTTCTATTTCTGCCGCCAAAGAAGTTGCCAAAGAGAGGCAAGAAATATACACAGAGACAGGTTTGGCATCCTTTCATGTAAGCATACACTTTAACACATAGTCTCTTCAAGAAAACAAAACAAAAATATAAAAACACCCACGCACACACAGAAAGAAATTTAATTTTCTCATCAATTCTAAGAATATCAGCGAGTATTCTTTGACCATTATTCGTGCAGAGACTGAAGCTCAAGTGAGACTGCAACGAAATATTTAGATTGCAGCTCTTCTCAGGGCCTTGTTTAAAAAGCAAGCTACTGTCCACAAATGTACTAATCAGCACGTAACTGATCATTGAGTGAAATATCTACACACGCAAACACACGTTTGTCATGTTTAATCATGGTATTTTGAAAGCAAAGAAGCACACCGAGAACTTGATTTTAAAATCCCAATTCATTATATTTGGTCTGAGTTTAAGTATGATCAGCAAACTTCAGGACGAGAGGTCACGGAGGGGATTTTTTTTTTTCATGGTATGAAAAGACAGGTAGGACGAAGAGATGAAAGGAAAGAAAGAAAGTCTGTCAGAAAGGAAGGAGGACTGAAACATTCAGTGAACAACAAGTGAAGATGAAACATGCAGAAGTGCAACAGCCTGGACGTGGACAGGATCAATCTGCAGACCTGGTCAGGCTGATGAGAATGGGCAGCCATAGTGATGTCATTATGTTGTTAATCAATCCACTGATGTCTGCTTGTCCGGGTGGGCAGATAGTCCCAGTCTAGAAGGGGTTAATGGGAAATCAATGAGAGGGATGTGCTTATGAGCAGGACATGGGGATAGAGGGACAAGATTGGAGGTGGGGCGGGGGTGGGGTGCGGTTCCACTGGTAGGAACATTGTTTCCTGTGATAGTAGCAGCCTTCCCAGATGTTATCTGTCATTCAGTGGAACACTGGTGGCCAGATGTTTAGGCTCAATGCGATGGAGAGTGTATACGCGTTAGTGGGGGATCAATATGGGTCAAGTGCATGGAAATGCTAATCACTGCCCTGAAATCACACTGATGTCTTTACAGCATAGAGACCTGTGCAACAACACACGCTTGAAATATGCTCATCTATTTCCATAATGTGCAGACGGTGGTATTTTTCTCATTCGTATGGATCCTACGTTTGACCCGCATCAACAAGATCTCTGTGTGTCCATTGCAGGAAACAAAGGGAAGCGCCAATTTGGAGGGAAAGGTAAAATACATACAGCAGAAATCACCCAGGGGAGTTTTCCAAAGGCCTGAGGGCATTTGGGGAAGGTGGGTGTGGGGTTGGAAAGGGGGAACCAAGAGCAGGTCCCAGTGCGGTGAGGCTCTTTGTAGTCTGAGCATTCTGAACTAGCCAGAGGCTTCCTGCTCTAACCCCTAACACTCAGAGAGCCTGTTTGGGGAAATTACACCACAGCGTAATAATTAATCAAGTAAACACTGAACTGCTTTGATTAGGATTACATTAACATATTATCAATAATGTATTAATCAAATACAAATAAACACCTCTGCATAATGGCATACTTAAGTAACCACACTTTTACACTAAACTATAAAAAAAAAAGATCATCTTCTTTAGCAATGATGAACCTCAGAGAAGACGGTGGAAGCAGTGAAGTTTTTTTGTTTTTTTTTTGTGGTTTTGAAATCTGCGTCTCTCGGCATTTAAACTGCCTGTGTTCATCAGCGTCCTTTTTCATCACTGCATCACCCATTTCAGGCTTTTACCAGGAGGCACAAAAAAAAAAAAAAATTATGAAGTCATTTATTTTTTCTTAACAATGGCAGAAGGCATCATGCAGAATAAATAAACACTGATGAGGCACTGAAAACACAATGCACGTAATTTGTGCAAAGCTACTCGAGGTTTGATTCCAAAAGTAGCAAAGTGGATTGAAGAAAGGAGTTAGGCACTTTTATCATTTGCAGAGGAGTCGAATCAGCTCTGCGTTTTGTATTTTCACTTAAATGCATGTTCTGTTTTTCTCTGATAAGTTGTGTTGTTTAAAAGCATCCGTTCTCGCCTAACGCTTTGTTCATTGGGGGAACTTCATGCCCAGGGATTTTCTAAACACAATTCATCAAAGTGGAACGGCATTCTCCCTTTTTTTTTTCTGCATTCCTAATCCTTTTCGCTGCAGATGAGAGATTTGCTGTTCAGACTCATTAAGATTAAAGCGTTTTGCCAGAGTTATTTAAGAATGCAAAGTTCCATGTGAGACCTCTCAGAGTTCAGAACAGAAGAAAATCCTATTGACACGCTCGGTGCACTGGGGGCTGATCTTAGCCTATATTTCTATATTTTGTGTCAGTGATTGAATGATTTATTTTTTTCTGATTGCACGATGGTTTAGAGTAATGATTACTTTTTTCCATACCAATCAGAAGGTAATGGGCTTGTTTGCACTTTTTAGTCCTACCTTGTAAAAGTAATTGCTTTAGATAAAACCCCAGCACTGTTACTTTTATTGTGATGTCTGGTTTTATTAAAAATCTTTTGTTTACAGGTTTTGATAACTAAGCGGAAACTATCGGACAAATTAGCCGTCGTTTCCTGGGGGAAATAATACATTACGGTCGTAGACTGTAAACGTGCAGTTAACTAGGGAGTATTTTGCTTTCTAGTGTGATTTTGGCAGCTGGGTTTGGCAGCCCGAGCGTATCAGTCAACCGGCTGGACAGACAACAGTTAATATGTAGCTCGAGGAGATGGCAGTCATGTAGCAGAAAAAGAAATTATCATTGGATCAGACTGAGTGTTAGTTTTCTGCCTAAGGATTTTTAATATTAGCGTTTTTGGCAGTGGACTCAGTAGTCTGTTGGCTGTGCTGTAAAGCTCCTTCTCCAAACTTTCCAAGTCCAAGTGTCACAATCTGGTTCCATTTTACAGCTGGCCTTGAGATTGTAACAGAGCTCCTTTCTCTCCCTCCTCAACCGCATATTTAATCCCTGTGCTTATGTCAAACTTAATTACAGAACCTTGTACAAAAAAATAACAAGTGAGCCTTGTAGGGGCGAGAGAGAGAAAAGAGGAGTATTAAGAAAAAGGGGAGAATGCTAAGATGTGTTGGGGGGGGGCACTGAGATCTTTCATCTGTAGGACTTATGTTGAATGACTGAATGAAAAGCAAGAGGAACATACACAACATATCTGTAAAACTCGATTAGAACATTTACTGACGACTAAAACGTTGAGATTTCGGTGGTCTATGAAAAGGCCTTGGTAAAATAATAAATGAATAAATGAAAAGTACATTGATATTGCCTAGTTTTAACATACTGTATCAAATTACAATGTCAATTCTTGTGAAGAAATAAAGGTATTAACGGTACAAAAAGAACCAGAGGCCCTACATCGAAACCTTTTTAACTCACAGCCTCCAAATTCTCCTGAGCTAAAACAAAAAGGGGGGAAAAAAAAAGAAAGAAATAATCAGCAGACAAAGCCAGTCAGTCACCCAGTTTGTGTGTTCACGCTTGTGTTTGTGCACCTAAAACTATTTACTCTGTAGAAGTGGGACAGCCGGGGAGAAGAGATGTTTAGTCTGTCAGTTTAAAACTATTACCTCAAACTCTGAAAATATGAGCTGAGCCTGTCGTGCATCGATACAGGGAGACGGCGCTATGAAGAACAAACCTTTGAAAAGTCTAAATCAATTTTTGGGGGAGTAACATAACAAATGCTTCGCTGCACTGAAGAAAAAAGGGGTCTCTTTTTTTAACACTTTGAAATGCACATATTCATACAATCTTCATAAGGCAAAACAGAATAAATGCAGTATACATGAAGTCTTTTGAAAAAGGAGATGACGGTAAGGGAGAAAGGGAGAAGACACGGGGATGTTCCTCGGAGAAGTAGGCAAAATAAACATGAAGACCATGAATGTTAAACACAGCCCCCTCTTACTTTTTTCCATCCACCATGCACACTGCACACACCCCCTCATATATCCACCCAACTCTTAGGCCAGCCTGCTGGCTAAAGCCTTCCCAGACTAGACTTAAGTGGTCAAGCAGTGGACCAGAGGATGGAGAGAGGTTCCCATGCCACTGGTGCTGGAACTGGCGCGCCACCCCGAGGTATTTATAGTAGGTCAGCACTAAAGGGCCGGGAGAGAGGGCATGCTTGTTTTCCTTTCCATTCCCCAGGCGCTTCTACCAGGCCTCACATATGAGTGTTAAATATATATATCCAAATACTGGGAGCAGCGTTGCGGAGGCAGAGCGTAGGAGACGGTGGGCTCCCTTGAAATAGGAGTGGTCTGGGAGCAGAGAGGCTAAGAAACAAAGAAATAAAGAAAGTGATAACATGTTCAACTGTCCAAAATGTAAAAAAAAAAAAAAACTTGAGGAAAAACAGAGGATTAGTACATTTGTTTGGACTCTCCAAGCTCAAAAGGGCCTAAGAATGAGAGGTAGGCTCAAGGCCAGCTTCAGGGCCCAGTTTAAACGCTGGCAACGATAAAAAGGTCAGACCGGGCTGAACGCAGTTCGTCTGCCGACTCTGCAGTAGGGACGAGAAGAAAAGTCCAGACAAAACAAGGGGACATTTCCTCAGAGGTGCTGGGGCAGGCCAACATCTGTGGTGTCCTTAACATAAAATGATATCTGGCTCTTCTATACACTCTGTGATGTACGTCTCACGCTCTGTCTTTCTGCATGGGAAATCCAGAGTGACATTATTACCATGATGAAAACAGACCCTATAAATACGCAGCACTATGATGAATATAACAGTGATTATGGGGGCAGGGATAATGAGATCAAGAAAGAAAGAGACTCATTGAAGTTTGCTCTGTTTTTGTGTTTGGGAATTCCTTTCAACCTTTTGTCTAATGTATGAAAAATTGCAGAGCCAACAATATTGTGTTAATCATTTTGGGTCTCTAGGAAGGACTCTTGGGGCCTCTTCAGTGATGCTCTCTCCTGTTTTAGCTCTCTGCTCCCACTCACAGCTGTGAGAAAGCCTCCCCGGTGTCTGTTTTTTTAATGATGGTTTGACCAACAAACAATTAATACGCTGCCCCACAGATGCCTGTTAAAAATGGAATAAGCAGGGACTAGGGAGCACTCCCAAATGGGGCCATCCAGCAGCTCCTGCTACCTTTTCATCTGGTTTCACTCATCAGGTTTTACCTTTGTCAGCAGCTCTCTTGCCTACTCAGGTCCATCTTAGATCTTTAAGTTCTAAGACTCTAACAACGCCCTGGCCCGAGCCCCTAACCAAATCCCAAACGTACAGAAGCCGTCCCACTCACTGATTGCGTCAGAAAGATTCCACAGCCATAGCCTCTGTTTTTTCATGCGAGTGGGAAAATAGCAGTTCATGTTTCCTTGGATGCTTCACACATTCCTCACCCTGTCTTTACATTGCAGGGCCCCCAGAGCTTGGGTATGGCCATATCCACTCCAGAGGAGGTGCTTGGCATATAAGAGATGTGGCTACATAAAAATGGAAGAGATTTCTATTTTTTTTTTTTTTTTTTTTTTGGTGTGTGTTTATTTAGCAGAGTTGCTAGGTGATGTGAACCCAAAAAAAGCACTAATTACATTTCTCTGGGCTTGATGAGTATAACAGAACTTGGACAGGAACTTTCCAGCTCATTTAACCTCTCAGAACACAGCTGGGAATTATAGATAACAGAACATCTGGAAGTCACAAAAATACTTCTCTACTGACTGATCCAAACTAATTCAAAAGTCACCACATCCTGCAGTGAATGACATCCCAGAGCAAACTCATTAATTTCAAGAGAGAAGAAAAAAAAAAAGAATGCGTCCTAAATGAAGCAGTATTGTTTGGACACATTTCAGCAATAGACTCAAAAGGTCAAAGCAAAGTACATCGAACCCCTACAAATACCAAAATCCAAACTCGCATGCACATTTTTGCACTGCGTCACAAAGTGCTACATCGAATCGCTTTACTCCATCGCTACTGATGGTGAGTGACGGCTGTTCCGAACGCAAGAGGAGCAAAGGCATACCAAAACATGACTGTTTCATTCTTGTGATGCAGCTGCGAGATTTACACATGCACAGATAAGCAAACAGAACTTTCTTGGCTGCGTTCAAGTTGTGTCTCATCCCAAATTCCAGACCTCAAAAGCTCCAGACAAAGGTAGTTAGCCTTGATTTATGCATGATTCAGCTTAGGATGAAGACAGCAGGACACAGCAGCAAAGCAATTAATTGCAGTGCTGAAAACATTATTAATGGTAATGTTTAAAACATCAAAGCTCCGGCTGACAGAGACACAGCGTCTTTACTTTGACACGATGGAACACATGAGCATGCTTGAGTCAGTCAAGGTGAGGCATAGGGGGAAAGGGAACTCATCTTTCATCTGGTTTTCCTTGAGAATATGTGGTCCAAATACTTCTGGACCTAATTGTGTTTATTTTTTTGAACCGATTGGCATCCTGTAATGAGTAACCAATGTTTTTAACCTTATAGATTCAACCAAATGGTTCTAATGGTACTGTCCTTTCAACCAAAGGACATTGCCATCAGAAAGAGTGCACAAGTCTTTGGTTCATAATGACCGAGTGAGCCTGTCAAGAACCCCTCCTCTATCTGTGTGGACTCCTCACTGTAGCTTTGGGCAAAGGGATAACGCTCCTCTCACTCCCACATACTCATTTACCCCCCACCATCACACAGATTGAAGTAGGGAGTCTGGGGGAAGTCACATTGATATTCACCACACATCTCCATCCCCCAGCCACAGCCATCCCCACTGGAAATATTATTTCATTACATATATTATGCATTCAGCATAAAGGAGTTGGTGAATGTGCAGTGTGCAGATGCGTGTGTGTGTGGGTGTGTGCAAGGGCAGATGTTTCCTTCTATGTATACATGGCTGTGACATGCTTGTTGCAAAAAGAGTTTTAAAGAGGGTGTAAAAAGATATAATGCCTCAGGGGTCCCGTGTTAATGCTACTTAGTTTACTTTGTGAGCTCAAAGACAAAATATTTATTTCATGCAGTTTTGTGTCCACACAGGAGAAGTCATTCTGCAAGTTTTACGGCGCAGAGGCAAAGTTTCCTGCCGAGTTTGAATGGATTTTTTCAGTTGATCTGAGTACATGCGTCCACATGTGAATGTACATACTGTGCCTCATGCAGAGCAGGGGATAAAGAAATTCAACAGAGGAAACCGAGGAAAGAGGCCAGACACAGATGAAGATAGACACACAGACAGATCTTTCATATGGACCGCTGTTCTTTGGGCCCTGATCCAGATGTCACCAGAGGAGTTTTTGTTTGTAAATGTCTTCTTTTAAAAGCCTCCTTAAAAGCGACTGCTCCCCTTCCCTTAAGTCCTTAAGTGGCTCAACACAATATAGTCTTGTCTGATCAGGACTGGAATCAATTTGGAAAAGAAACCATTTCACCTCTGATTAAGTACTGCTCTGTCTCTACTTTGGCATGCTGACCTTTCCAGAGGTCTGTCTTGTGCTGCTAGGAGGGGCCAACCAGAGGATATGCTGAGCTAATTAGACTGATTGACGTCAGCAGCAGGGTGGCTTATATTTGAACCATTTGTCAGGACCCACAACTGCATCTCTGTTAGGGACTCACAGACTCACAAGTCAGCCTAATTTCATTTTTTGTTTTGTACAACCGGCCTTTATTTGCAAATATCCCCCCATGTGTTTTCTCTTTCGTCTTATCTTAAAAAAAAAAAAAATCTTCTAACTTGTGAGGAAACCAAAAAATTAGACACCTTCCTGTCGTTTTTCAGAACAATGAGCCTGGGGTGAAACTTCCTTACTTGGACTAAATTCAGCGTTCGCTGAAACTTTTTAAAATTCTCAACTTTAAGGCCGATGGGCATCAGCTTTGCCACATTCAGTCTAACGCTGGTCTAACATTGGCACCTTGTGGGTGTCTATCAGTGGAAACGTCTCTCTGGGTGCTTTTCCTTTCTAGCGGGTCTCTTCGCTTTCCTCTCTCACGTTGGGTCCCAGCAACGTAGCTCCTCTCACGGAGGGTTGGAACGAGAGAGGCACTGAAGTGACTAGAGGACGTGGCTGAAACTTCCAGAAGAATAATCCCTATTTGCTTTGCACCAGTTGAAAATCGACAATAAAACTAGTGCAGCATGTGAAGGTGCGGGACAAGTAATGTCTCATAAACATCATGCCACATGGCAAAAGAGTTTCACAAAGGATATGCACCTGTTTTCTTTTCCTTCTTCCTTCCTTGATGTACATTTGAGGGATTTAGAAATCCTTGAGGATAGCATATGACAAACAACTTCCAGATCAGAAGAGGAGAAAGGATGCAAGAAAGGATAAGCTACTATCAAAAATAAACAAATAAAAGCAGACTCTGTTTTAGTGCAACGTGTTTGTCATTGGTTTCTTCATCTTCACCCTCTTGCACGAAATCTGGTCGTGAAGCTGTAGTGGAAGTTAAACATCTTTGTACATCACAGCCCTGCGTGACATATAAAACACGGAGGTCCCTCGAGCTATCGGATGTTGCTAACCCAGAATGCTTTGAGAAGGGAGTTCAGAGGGAGAAGTCCTCCGGAGATCAGCCCTAAGTCTACATTCCAAGCACTTTGCCTTGTACATCCAGAGATTTGTTGCCTAAAGAGAGGCCTGCTAGTGAGAAGCCTCACCTCCGGTTCAAGCGGATTCCTCTGCCCTTTTATTTGCTCTCGTTTGGCTGCAGGGGGAACGTGCTCCACCGTGACCTGGGGGCACTCATCCAATCAGCTCGCTATCTGCTGCAAGGGCCTCCATAATAGTGACATTTTTCCACCTCGTCAATAAAGTGGTGAAAGCCACCCTCCACCCGCTACTTGACCATTTAACTTCTTTTTGAAAAGGCCCTTTCTTTCTATCTGTCTCTGTGTCTGGCTGAAATCAATAAAAGCACAGCAAGGAAAGAGGCTGATCCAGCAGCTGCATTAACTGGTGGTCTCAACTGCTGTACAAAGAGGATGGTACGCAGAGGAGAGCAGGCAGCTCGAGCCTGTTTCATTCATGCAGCGGTGCCAGAACTCATGTTATTGTTTACACTATACGTTGTCATCTTGTGAGGCTAAGGAGCGTTTGAAAATGCTGAAGCAAAAAAAAAAAACTGTCTTAGATAGATGGGGACATATGCTACACTCGTGTGCCTTAACAGCCACAAATGAAGTAAAAACTTTAAATTAATCACAAAGAGCAAAAGGTGACAATTATACACAAACAATGAAAATAAAATGACAATAACACACACACATATATATATATATATATATATATATAAACACTGCACTCTCTAATGATCAGTGCTTGGCATGACTCATTTAGCAGCTGCATTCACACATCACCACATGACTGCAGTGATTGACATAATGGCATCAGAGTGAGAACAAAATGTCTTCCAATAAAGGAGCATGGGGGAGAAAATAAGAAAGATGGGTTACATCTCTGCCCGTGCCGAAATGAGTGCAGTGCTTTGTTTGGTTATGCCGTCTGAGCTGAAATTGATTTCTGTGAGAAGCATGCACCAAAGAGCCCCTGCATTCAGATGAAATAAATAACACACTCTTGTAGAGATGGGAGGGTACGTGGAAGGAGGAACTGAAGATGGAAAATGGGATTCGGGAGGAAGGCAAGAAGCAAAGATGGAAGAGGTCAAAATGAATTTACAATGGGAAAAATGCAGAGATAAAAAAAGAGGTCAATGTCAGAATGTGCAATATGGACTATCATGTCTTCAGTCGAGCTGCTGCGCTGAAGAGACACGGCCTGGAAGACATCTGGAGTAGCGGAGGATAACAGCCAGACACCACTCTCCAACCACAGACAACATGATGAGCGATTAAACTTCATTGCAACATGTTATGGTAATGAATGGGCTGTGGCCAATTCTGAACAAGTCGGAGTAATCACCACTCCCCAGCTTGTGTGTGAGTGGCACTTTTTAGATGTGCTAGCAAAGCCATATGTCAGTCTAAGCAAGACTGCTCATAATTTTCTTGGGATTCCAGGGTGGGTGGATGTTGGTCTATGAGGTCTATGAGCATCCAGGAGGCTCCTCTCTGCATCGGCCCAGGCAGAAGCAAGCGAATTAAAACATTTAAACAGTTGCAATGAGTGTAAAATCTACTATAATTAGTTTAACACCGTTCTTTAATAGAAGATGGGCAGGTCCAGACATTGCGGTCTGAACCAGTGTTTGGGCATCTGGGTCTAGGATTGGTGCCAGAAAGGAACGGGGAGGAGGGGGGAGGGTGCAGACACAGCCACACGACCCAGAGGGGTGAGGTTGACTGTAGGTCACATTGGCTGCCTAGCCTTATGGCTGACAGATGTTAGTCTGGTTCAACAAGAGTTGTGACTCTGGAAAAAGTTACACCACGCTGTGCACACACTGCAATTATCTTCTCTGTATAATGAAACATCTCATACATACACACTTGGCAAGACAGGAGCAGAAACCCCTCCCTGTATTGGAAAAACCTCTGATAAAAGCCTGAATGTGCAATGTAGCTGCATGCCACTGCATTGTTCCGCTGTTCGAGCTGGTTGGCCTGTCAGTAAGGTTCCCAACTGAAGCCAGAACATGTTGTAGTTGTAAGGTGGAGCGGAGCAGGGAGCGGTGGGTGGTGTGCTGCTGCCGCTATGATGCGGATGAGGGCCACAGTGGTACAACAGATACGACTGCAATGATATTTTAGTTACAGTCAGCTTCAGAGTGTGGGTGTCTGCTTGGAGGCCGCAATGGGAGCCAGGGGGGAGTCCTGTCCCCAGAACAACTCACAACAATATAGAAGGTACTGTTGCTGGCAATAGGTGTTCTTCCGTGTGTTGACACCCATGAGCCTGTTCATATTTGCTTATATGGAAATCTGTGGTGTCTGCGTTTGTTTTGTCACATTTAAATAAGACAGGTACAAGGTGTCTGAGCGGTTCATGACAGAGCAGACATGCAGACACGTCTTTACGAATGCAAGACAAAGAAGGAAAGGAAGGTGAAGTGATGTTGGTCATTAGATTGCAGTCCTTTGCTGCATCCTAATTTATGCACATTAATTTCTTCCCTAATGCAAAAAGAGGGGGAGCGGCTATTATTGCTTCGCAATCAGTCAACATCATAAGGCTTTAATGTAAAAGCACTGCACAGTACTTCAGTGGTCTGGAACGTTTAGCCACATGAGCTAAGGAGGGATGGGGCACACCGAGCAGCAGTGACAAAGAAATGCAGACTATGCCAGCCCTCTTCCTGGCAAGGCGTGAGGCAGACAGCCAATCAGGTCCATGCCCGTTCTCTTGTAGGCGAATGGCATGGAATGCTGGCCCTCTTGTCTCCCCGCCCTCCTTCACGGCTGCACCGCAGTTGCCCAGAATGATTTTATAAACATTTTGCCAGCGGATCAATACCTGTATTGATCAAGCATTGTGAGAGTGATCCGTCTAAAACCCAAAGCCGCCTGGAGCTCAGAGATGGGAGGAGCGAAAGAAAGAGGCTGCACAGAGAATGGAGAAAGAGAGAGAGTCTGCAGCCACAGTGAAAGGAAGAAGAGGTACAAGGGAAGAGAAGGGAATCTGAGAGAGAGGAAGACGCAGAGCTGAAGGCAGGTGAGGAGGCAAATTTCGGAAAATGCTGCCAAGCCACTGGGATGGTGGGAAAAAAAGCAAAAAAAACAAAAAAAACAATAGTAATTGCTTTCTCATTAACGGAGGGGAGGGGGCGACTAATGACTGCTGCGGGTAAGTAGTGAAGAACTGTGCATATGCACACAACAGAGGGGACTCCAACACCCAAGCTAATTCCTGCACGAGTTCGGCCTGCTGTAGCATGTAGCGCCTTCAGTTATGTCGCTGCTTGTGCAAAAGTGTGCATGAGTGCATGAAGCTTAGAAGAATTCAGTTTGCATGGAGGTGCCGGGTGCTGATTACCAGATAAGATTAGAAAAATGTTCTATCCTTCTTCATTTACTCCTGACTGTATTTTAAATGTTCGTTTTCATTGTTTTGTCAAGGAATAAAAGAAGAGGTTGGAATATGCTCTCCAGCTTTCGTTTTGGTGACTACATGGGACAGAGGAGTCCCAGACCATACAGCTGACATGAATTCAGCTGTTCCAGAAACATCAGAACTGAAATCTCTTGAGAGATCCGGACCCTTCTGGACAGGAATAATCTGCATCCTGGATACTAGAGTCCACAAAGGAGGAAGCAGAACCATTCCTGATAAAAGCAAACCTGAACGTGCACTTCAAAACTCATGTGAACAGATGAAAATGGCTGCATGAAGAGTGCGGCAGTGACAGTGACAGTGGCAAACCATCTCTGTTTTGAACCGGTGTGGATATAGCTGGCTTTTGGGATGTTTTTGACACTGAAATTGAATGCACTGGATTTAATTAGGCTCCTGGGAACCAAACTGAACAGATGACTACAGAGGACTCACTGGACCACTCAACAACACCAATCCAACGCCACAACCCCCTCTACAGCCGAGAAGAAGTCAAAAGGATTTTGGGATCTTCTCCTAATGCTAAAGGGAAATTAAGTTTCCATTGATTGATTTTTAGATGTGACTTTGTTGCGCATAATTGAGGATCTGCCTCACTGTGGGGAGAAGACCTTGATCCACACCAACTCAAGACTGCGCTGGAGATGTGACGTATGAGCACCCAGAGAGAAAGGCCTGCAGGTTCGCTCCTCTCCGAGCGAGTTCTGATGTGTTTTATCAACAACAAAATGCACATACGTGATCTTAATAAACAGAAAAAGAAACAAAAATGTGTGCAAAGAACAAAGAAAAGTATGGAGCAGTACTTACCGTACTATACTGTACTGCCGTTGTGACAGCCAGTTAATAAAAAAGAAATAAATGGCAGGAAATGTTGTTGGAACATGCCAGCATGGTACAATTTACCATGCATTTTCTATTTAGGAGAAAATAAATCACATCTGCTGTGATGTTTGAGAGATGTATTAATAAGTGTTCTGATGTTTCTCACTTCAAGATTGTGTTTATTTAAAAATCAAAAGAGGATGAATTACGATATATATATTAGAATTGGGTTGCAATCCTTGATTTAGTGTTTGTACTTGGACTACACTTGAGCCGCACTTGTAAGACGAATGCTACATGAGGATCAGGACCAGGGGTCTTGAGTTGATGTTTGAGGGGGAGGGCCGCGTATCAGCAACACGTTTACAAGGCCGCTCGCATCAGCATCGCCAACTGCTTACAATGCATACATCATATTTAGTGGAAAAAGTAACGTCAAAACAAATCAGGTGGTTTCAAAAGCGAGCGGTCCCAAAAAGTGTCATCATTACAGAGCTTCACTACAGACAAGCGCAAAATCTGCTCTGCATAGCAAACTGCTACATTAATCACAGATAAACCGTAATACATTTACATTTTGTACCATTCAGTCATCAAACACAGGCTGAAAACAGTCTGACAGCTCGCTGGACATGCTTGTGCTGGTGGGGGCATGTCACTTAAGGTACCAGCAACATACAATCCAGGAAGTCCAGTTGGTGTAACTGAATACGGGTTTAAAAAGCTCATTAGATGGCCTGATAGCGCAAACACAGACGCGATTGTTCAGCTCTGGAAACAACTTGGAGTGGCTTCGCATTACGACGCCTGTCATGTGATGCAGTTACAAGTTGACAAATACTGAGTTGTGAGTTTGGACATTTTTTTATGTAAGCTTTGGTCATGGTGTCTGAAAACTGTTAAAAACCCATAATATAAGTCGGTCAATCTCGTGTGATTTGGTTTGACGTAAAAAGAGCCCAGGAATATGCCCGGTCCATGCCGTTCTGGTTTTACTTTCATGTAATTTCCACAAGATGAGGTACAAGAAGTGTCTAAGTGAAAAGGAATCGTGTATTTCAAAAAATGAATGATGGTGATGATTGTTTTAGTTGCCTAATCATGCAAATCTGTTCTTGTTCAATAAAGAAGACATTTTTGTCATTAATATGGTCAACCTTTTCAAAAGGAAAAGTCAACGGCAGTATCATGTTGCCCACAAATAACAAAAGAAAGCTTAACTGTTGTAGATCCTTTGCTTTCTACTCATATTGTTGATCTGCTAATGTCAATATCTGCTTAATTTCAGGAAGATAAACTCTTTAGTGTTATCGTCTTACTCAAAGATTTAATTTGTTGGCTGACAAAGCTACATTGACGCTCTGAATCCTTTTTGTGTTCCCTTTCATCCTTTTTGTTTGATTCCTTCTGTCAAAAATGAACCTTTTGGATGAGTGCCAAACGATAAATTAGAGTATTCATTAGACACATCAAATCTAAATTACTATTCAATTAACAAGCCAGTCAAGCTGAACTAATCAACCAATTAGGCCATGTGTGTACACAGAAAAGCTAACAAAAGCAATTCCCCTGGGAAAGCAGTAAAGCCCTGCAGAATAATGACAGTGCAAATGAGAAGCTACAGGTTTAGATGGGAGCGAGAGGAAGGGAATGCTGCGGATCCCAGCACAAGACGATGCTTCACCATCGACCTTCCAGCTTTTAACAATGTTTTGAACAGTTCTTAACATCCCATTTGGATCATTTCAGCAGTGCTTTACTTGTTTTGTTTTGCTTGATGCAGATTAACAGTATCCAGGTAGTGACTTTTTTTCCTTGTTTTGTACCGATTGGAAAGTTATTTCACGGCAAGTCAGAGGATAGCAGGAGCAGAAACACCAGGGTCATTCCTCTTTCAGGATGTATAGACCAGTGAACTCAGGCCTCTCAATTACATTATTCCTTTGTTACTCTTTGAATCATTAAATATAAACATCAAAGGCTGTTACATGGTCGACTTTCTAACCAAAGTTTATAAGATTTTTGTAATGATAGGTTCTGTTGTTGCACTTGTATATCCGGCCAGTTGCTGCATCATTACATAATATGGTCTAACCGCTGTTTCGACCAGTCTCCTTACAGTGAGATCGTTCTGACAAAACGCAGCACATTTCGTGTCATTTGGTTAAACTCTTCCTAGGACAGAGCCTACTCCCATGTAGGAGCTTTAAGACTATAAAAACAGCTCTATGAACCACTACAGACTGGAGACACTTCGCTGTAGACACACATGAGAAGAAAAGGAACTTCCTCCAACAGTCGTAAAAAAATATGAAAAGGTTAATGCTGTCCAAAAAGCACCTAATGTATTTAGGCGCTTTATAGTACGCTAGGAACACCGGACAGAAAGACTGCTCCAAACATTGATATTAAGCGCCACCGTTTAAACAACTCTGGCACATTTTAAGGACATTTGTGCACATTCCTTCTTCTTTAGTTACGTACTGTTGCAGATCAAGCAGAATTTAATTGCATGTGTTTACAGCACTGGTTGAATTTATTTGTGGGGGAAGAAATTTCCATGACTTGAATCAAGAGTAATTGAAAATATATAGTTGGATAATATTTGACAAATTGCATTTAGGGGGAGAGAAAGCCCTCTGCCACTCGTGCTTGGTGAGCACTGTGACATGGTTAAAGGCCCTGCCTGTGTGTGAGCTTATCTGTGTTGAACGTACCTTTGGGCCGCGTGAGACAGTCGGCAGCACAGGCTGTTCGAACCTTCACTTCACTCTCACACCCAGCAGACAGCCACCTAAGGGAGAAACAAATACACACAACATACACACTCTTATACTCTTATATTCAGACCAACCAACAACGTAATACTAACACAGTTTTGTTTCATAAACAAATGAAAAAGATATATTGTGAGTAAAACCTTTCTGCCCCTTCCACCCCTCATTCCCAGATGTCTGCGGTATGATGGCACCACACTAAAGGCCAAAGGGGGTTGTAGAAAAGTGAACACCATTATTGTACCAGTAAATGTCAGAACAACTCCGTCTAATTGTGCCATTACTAATTCATGTTTATTAATGCGTGATGTATGATGGCTCCACAGACACACTGAGTTTGTCTGTGCCTGTCATGTATACCTCATCCTTCGCTGATGAAGGCTGCAGGACGTCTGTTAGCATTAGACTGGCTGGTGGGTGTGGGGCAGATGCCACATGTAGCGACAGTGCCAAGCGATGTGTGACTTAAACATGAAAGCAGAGTGTTTGAGGCAGCTGACTGATGGGGCTGGCGTCGTCTTCTGGCCTATTGCCAGGGCCCTTGGTCCCCAGTGCCCCAATCCCTCACTACCACAGGGCCTCTGGGCAAGTACCACAGTTATTGTTTTCACTGCCAAGCAATTAGCAGCACTTAAGATTTATTTAGTCATGCTCTAATGTGTGGTAATTAGCTTGGGGCCCAAGAAAGCCTCCTCATCCCCTCACCTTGTCCCTCAAACTAGTGCAACGTACCAGCGGGAGACAGTGAGGGAATGCGAGGGAAGAAGCAAGAAGTACGGAGGGTAGGAACATAAGGGGAGGTGGAGCCGAGCTGGAGGGATTACAAGAGTGCCAACCCAGCTCTGTGGATCAGCACTTTTTAAGAGATCTTCAGGGGCCTGTTGGCTGAGCGCGTAGCAAGAGGAAAGGGCAAATACAGTGCAGTTACACTTTTATAGAATGCTTTGTGGAAAAACACCCCTGACACACACCTCGGTCTGGCAGCTCGGTTTGTCATATGGCCCAGGGGGCTCTGCTAGCCTGTCACATGACCATTGCAATGACCTTAAAGGGCAGCTTCCCCAACAAGCGAAGGCCACTCCCATTGGCTGAACTGCTGTTTGGAAAACGCAGCTCGGGTCTTTGTATAATGTGTGATGCATATGGCCCTCAGGGCGGAACTAAGACAAAACAAGCATGAATATAATTTAGAAACAAAGCCAAATAGATAATGTATAACCTGCCACGCAAAGTAGAACGAAATACAAAATGCAAGACAAACGGAGGTTTCTACACTGTTTGTGATAATTGCTACGGCATGTATATGCTATACAGCAAATGTGCAGGTAATGTCATAAAGGAAGCTTTGTTATCTGCTGAGGCTTCTGGATGATAAGTGCATGGTGACAGACATTTCCTTTTAAGAAAAAGTACATTGCAGATTTTGACAATTGTGGCTCAGTGTCTGCATATGAAGGTCAAAGGCTGGCTCAAATGCATATCAGCATTGTATGTGTACCACAATACCCATCAATCTTATGTTGGTGAGGCAAGAAGCACATTTTCATCTTTTCGTATTAAAAACAGCATGACAGGTATACATCGTACGTCTTTGATCATGAAACAAACAGTAAAAAAAAAAACAAAACAAAGAAAAAAGCGTGATGTAAGACATAGCAGGCTGTATTTTTGTGTTTAGTATTTTGGCTGGTAGATGCACTCTCATCATTGCCGAGCTGGGCCTCCTCATCACCTAAAATTGCCATCCAGTCTGGAAGGGTGGTGCTATAAATGAAATATCACTTTCCATTTTATCTCCAGGGGTAATGTGATGCTCCAAACCAATCAGAACCTCACAAGTCAACCCCTGACCTTTTTCATCTCAATATGACTACCATTATCTTGCAGAATAAGCGCCTCACTATTGTTCAGTAGCAATGGGGGGTGGAGGTTATTTAAAGATAAATGCTTCAGTGTTCATGATCCATGCAGCAATCACCCACCAGCATCACAGGAGCAGAGTAAAAATATGTCTGCCACAGCCTGGTGGCTGCATGAATGCACCCGTGCACATACGAGAGTATGCGTCAATGTGTTCGTGCTGCTTATTTAGCACTGATGAAGTTCCACATTCGCCTGGTAAACCTGGTATCAGTGGACGCTTTTGTGACATGAACACCCAAAAGAACAGTTTAAATGCGCAATTTTGACACACTTTTGGAGGGAGGTTCATAGAGACTTGATTTCAGTGGTTCACTGGTGACCGTGTTAAAACATCAGAAGTGAGAGGAATAATATCCTCCTAGTAACAAAGGCATGAGGTGACCAATGTGAAAAGAAAAGATGCAAAGCTAAA
Source organism: Xenentodon cancila (assembly GCA_014839995.1). Classification (NCBI taxonomy): domain Eukaryota; kingdom Metazoa; phylum Chordata; class Actinopteri; order Beloniformes; family Belonidae; genus Xenentodon; species Xenentodon cancila. The sequence continues at coordinate 16,448,471 of CM026197.1, forward strand.
ATGAAATGACAACTTAATGGTGTGGGTGTGAAAATTAATTGAGCATTCATTAGCCTTTTTATTCTCTCCCACTCAGAGGTAAACCAAATTGTATCATTCATTTTTTGGCAGTCAAATAAATATTTTGGACAACCTGTATGTTTAAATCCAAAACCCAATACATTTGATCTAATTTTTTATGCATGTGGTATATAGCGTATGTATCGATTCATATAAATTCACAATGAGTAGATTCATAGTGAAACATTCTCGGTTTCTGTTTTCACTGTAGCTGTGTTTAGTAGGACGCTCTGTTAGAAAGTGAAATATATGGCTGTAACTGAAATATATACACTTCAATAAGCAGTCTTATACCAAACCACTAAATTTACTGATCTCATCATAGGACTCAAGTGGAGAGCTGCCATTACCCATTTGTGACTATTTTTCTAGGAAATACAGACAGCTAAGGGAGAGCCTGCACTCTATAAAACCATTGAAAAATTGAGTTATAGTCATAATTCACAAAGTTTCCTTTTAGACAACACATTTTCTGAATATTGTTATGTGACTTATTCTCTTCTCTTTTTGAACAAGTAAACAATGAAACATTTTCAAACAGGACCTACACATAACGGTTATATACTTATACGGGACAAGAGATTTTTTCTTTCTTTTTAAGTCATTTATTCAGTATAATATCAATAATGCAGTACTCTTGTGGGAAAAGTCAGTCCACCCTCCGGCTGGTATCACCCTCATCTAATGCAGACTCCTTAAAACCCTGACCACTCCTAAAAGTGAAATGACTTGAGCTGTAAAATGTTTGGGGGTTTTCCCACATGTGCAGCATGTTCCAAACCTGCTCATGACAATTCAAGTTTTAAATTCGGATCATTCACTCATGTATAACCCTGTTGGCTTTTCCAGAATGGTGAGGGTTGTTGTTCTATAAATATTCAAGTTCATCAGCTTCCAGTTTAATTTCAACTTTCAGGAATCTCAATGGACTATAATGTTTGCAGATGACATTGTGATCTGTACTGAGAGCAGGGAGCAGATGGAGGAACATCTAGAGAGGTGGGGGTATGCACTGGAAAGAAGAGGGATGAAGGTTGGCAGAGTACATGTGTGTATGAATGAGAGGGACATGAGTGGAACAGTGAGGTTACCGGGAGAAAAAGTAAAGAAGGTGTAGGATTTTAAGTACTTGGGGTCAACATTTCAGAGCAATGGAAAGTGTGGAAAAGAGGTCAAGAAACATGTGCAAACAGGTTTGAATGGATGGAGAAGCGTGTCAGGAGTGATGTCTGACTAAAGAGTACCAGCAAGAATGAAAGGGCAGGTCTACAAGACGGTGGTGAGACCAGCGATGTTGGATGTTTTGGAGATGGTGGCACTGAAGAAGGGACACGAGGCAGAGCTTGAGGTAGCAGAAATGAAAATGTTGAGGTTCTCTTTGGGACTGACGAGGATGGATGGGATCAGGAATGAGAACATCAGAGGGACGGCACATGTTAGATGTTTTGGAGATAAAGTTAGAGAGGCCAGACTGAGATGGTTTAGATGTGTACAGAGGAGGGATAGTGAGTTTATTGGGAGAAGGATGCTGAGGTGGAAACTGACAGGCAGGAGGCCAAGAGGAAGATGACAGAGGAGATATATGGATGTAGCAAAGGAGGACATGAGGCTGGTTGGCGTGAGAGAACGTAGAGGTTAGGGTTAGATGGACATGGATGACTTGCTGTGGCGACCCCTGAAGGGAGCAGACAAAAGGAAAAGAAGAAGATAGACAGGTATAACATAATCTTCAGGAACTCTTGGATAGGATGCAGATTATCTGTGATGTTTGAAAAAAAATGGAAGTTGCTCAGTCCCTGCGACGGTCAAAGCAGCACCAAACCATAATACTACCAACACCAGCTACACAGTTTGCATGTGGCTCTTCGCCTGACTTGTTTGGTCTGTAGGCCTGAATAACTTAAAATGAAAATATAACATAAAAAAGAAAAAATGTACAGAGTACAGATATTTGTGAGGATGCAAACCAGACTTTTCCTGCAACGTCTCTCATGCAGGTCGATTTTAAGTAATCTTGGTTTCTCTTTCTACACGTAGAAACATGTGCATCCATATCAGTAGTTGTAGAGTTACCTGCAGATCCTGCAACAAAGTTTGGGGGTTCTTGGAGACTTAATCTGCATCTGCTGTTTAATTGAACCTGCTGATGCAACCAGACCTTGATAAACCATAATTTGGCATCTACAGCACTTGTATATGTCTTTTTTTTAATTCCTCACAAGACTCAAAGGCATGAACCAATTGTTTTTGAAGGCCCATTAGAGTTCTTTAGACCTTGTTGTCACTGCAGTCACCTTGAGCCCTGGCACTGCTTCAAGTACCATTTGCTCATTTGCTTAAGATATTCCTTCAATAGTTCAGTGGGAAGGGAAGGGAAATCTTACTTTCATTTGAGGAGAATAATAAATAGTGTTATTTGAAATCATTTGAAAATGATAGAGCAATATTTCCATTTTATCGGTTAGAATGGATAAGAAGCAAAATGTGGAAACCAAAACCATAAACCTACGCACTGGCTCTTTTAAAGTGCTGTTTTTAGTTATTTATTTTTACTCACCATCAAAATTAAAGGAAACAAACATTTGCAATAACAACTTCTTCCAATTGTCTACAACTCGGTTTGTTTCACGTTTGACCATCAGAGATGAGATGGCGACTTGTTTTATAAATATACAAATGCATTAAGAAATATGAGTTTAAAATGTTGTGTTTCAACCCAAAGGATACCAACTTTTAAGGCTCTCCTTGATTTTTTCTTATTTATGAACTCTGCACATTGCTTAGTCCAGTGGTTTTGTTTTTAAAGCAGTGTATCACCTGTGCTTTTATCATCAATCAATGACTTGCCTTTAAAAATAACAAAATTCATAACCGCTCAACTTGGGCTGGTCGGGATAACAATGAAATTGACCACAAATTTGCAGCGGTTCCACTGAAAGACTTGCAAATGTTGTCCTGAATCTCATAAAACAGCAGGAAATATGCTGCTCCATCCAACATATGTCAATAGAAGAATATGCTTAAATGAATATGTTAATAATTTTGTTCTTTTCTCAGTTCCAGTATTAGTTATTATCTATTATGATGCATGCATAATGTTAGACAGGGTCAGAGAATAGTCCCGTTTTAAATGTTATATTTATGTGATTGGTTCATTCTCTCCATTTCCTGTTCATTGTACCCAAGCAAACTCTATTGTCTGTTGGTAGACTCTGCTCGGCCCTCAGAGGGGCCATCCCCAGGGAGCACTGCATCTTTTATTAATCAGGGGCGCAGCACCACATCCCCGCTTATCTAATTTAGCAGCCTGCCTCGATACAACTACGTTGGGCTTGGTGTGGAAAGAAGGGACAGGGATGTGGGGGTGCGGCTGGGTGTAGATAGAATGGGGGTTGGGGGCGCTTCCTTCGGTTTTTCCATATTGTTGGGTGATGCAGGGCAGAGACGGGGAGACAGAGGGGAGGCAGCGACTTATCAGACACCTCGTCACCAAGTTTTAGGTCTGAATCACAATACAGCAAATTACCTTCTGCTGACAAGAAAAAATGAGCATGGCCCCCATATGAAAAAAATAGGATTGTCAGTAAGAGGTGACACATTGATTGCTTAGTATGCGCATCTAGAAGGCTGGGGTTCAGAGGCGTCCTCCCTATATATATGTAGAAGAGGCACGGCAGTGCGCTGCACAGCCGTGAGGGGGGAATGAGAAATTGAAATGCCATTTTAGATTGGAGTCCCTTCCTCAAGCCAATCTTTCTATTGTAGCCTATTCTATCCCATATTAGCGCCGCCATATCAGAGTACAGCCCTTTGTCTCACAGTGACAACCTTAAGACAACTGTAAAAAACATAAAACAATTTGGAGCTCAGCAACACTACGTTATACTTCAAAATACTGAAGTACACACATTTTAGTCATGTAAATCCAGGAGCAGCAAACATAACCTGCTCTCCCTGTGTTCTTACACTTTTTTTTTTCCTCTGGTTGACCCTCCTCCCCTCTTTCCTCTCATCTGTGTCATGGCTCAGATGAATCAGTGTCACCGGTGTTGAGAGCACTTACTGTCAACCTTGGCGCCCCGGGCTACAGCACTGATGGACACAAACTATAAAATATCAGCCCCCTGGGGAGACATCGCTCAAGCACTGCCCAACAGCTCCGAGAGGTGGGGGTTGAGGGGCGCCGGGGTGATGTGGTCAGTGTGAATGTGTGTCTGTGACGCATGAACGAAAAGTAAAATGGAAATTTGTTTTTCATGCCTGTGCAAAGCATGTATTATAAATGTTCTGTTTCCTGGATTGCGTCAAAATGTATATATAAACGGGGACATAATATTCATGATTAACAAAGTTCTTGAACTTCAGCTATCTTGAATATAAGTGCAGGCAGCTTTATGGGAAAACACAAAATAATCAATAGTCAATAAAATCAATAGCTCTGTCTGTGGTCATGTCCTTTATCGGTTGATAAGCAGTAAAAACATCCCGCCCTTTGAAGAGGGGAGGTACAAGGACGCGACTCGGGCTGGGACGCGGTTCTGCTACTGCTCCAGCGTCGGCTTGTTACCTACGGCATCGTGCTGCAGCCGGGGTTCAGTCTCGGCAACACGAGGAACAGGGTGATGTGCAGGAAGCTCCTGCGTGTGTTTGCGTCCTGTTCTTGGTCCATTAGGGAACAGTTCTGTCGTGAAACAGAGCCCAATGGCCAACGTTTTGGTTTGTGGTGGAGCAAAGCTAAGAGTTTAATCATCCAGTGCAGCTATTGTTTTTTCAACCCATGTTACCTTATTTTTTTATCGTTTTCGTTGCTTTGTCCTGTTCGTGATGAAATGTTGTTGGCCCCCTCCTGACTCCTTTTAACTTTCAGCCAGTCAGCATTTGACTTACCAAAAAACACAAGTTGCAAAGCCACCCTGCATCAGTTGAATACCCAAAATCCTTCACTTTGCATGAAATGGACCCTTAAATGCTATCATAAATGAGCCTTGAGAAGGTAAAGGCGTAAAGATCTGGAAGGGATTGAGAAAAAAAAAAAGGCTTTTTCAGTTCTCTGAATGAAAAGCTCCATCCGCCACGTATCGATGGACTGCTCTTCGCTTTTACAAGGCCAGCGCTCTTGTCTAAAAACTCCCGCTTGTGTACGCGTCTGTTAACACCCATCTCTCGATATCGACTATTCATTTACGCCATTTTAAGTCTGTGTTTGTTTGATTAAACTAAACGCAAAAAGGTTCCTCTGAGATTTCTATACAAAAGCTTTATGAAGAAAAGGAAGTCAAGAACTGAGCAGCTGACTGCAGGCTCATGTTGCGTTCCACTCTTCGAGTATTTAGGACGTGTGTAGTGGCTTGGAAGGAAAAACATAAATGTAAAAAGCATCAATGAGAGGCAAATCCCTGCCTATCGTCATTTATCTTCTCCTGCTTAAATCTCCTAACACAGTGGCATAACTGAAGAAGCATAGGTCCTTATACCAAACTGGTAGCAGTGGCAGGAACATAGACATAAAACAGATAAAAATGCACCGAGATGTCAGTTACAGTTACAGTTACAGTTGCTGTTTTGTTTTTGTTTTTAATGTAGACTTTCACTAGCTTTACCCTGACTCATTTTCTAGTTTGGTTTTTATTGACAAGTTTCAATGTTTCATGTGTGAAAGATGACTAGTGTGTGACAGTATACGATCAGGTTTGGAAACAAAAAAAAAGAAGAAAAAGTGGCTCGTGTGTAAAGTGCACAACTTGCGTCGTGTGATCGTGCAACCCCGTGTGACGGTCACTTAAGCTGAGTGCAACTCTGCCTGGCTGCCACAAGGTAAAGCTCATCTATAATTTGTGATGAGTGTAATGGCATCTCCACTTCATGATTATGTGATATTCCTTACCTCTGCCATAACCAGCGAGGCCGAGAGGTGGAAGTTCTAGATGGGGCGCCTCCAAGTTCAAGTTGGGGCAGAGGAGGAGTGGGAAGGAAGGTGTGCGGACGAAAAAGGAAGTGAAGCTTGATAAACTAATAACCTCTTCAATGCTGACAGTATCAGAAAAATAAAAATATTCAATTAAACACCAGAGTCTTCTATGAATTATTACCTGAATAAATGATTTGATTGTGCCTGCTGATAAAAATCAGTTGTAATTTTAAGCTCGGGTTATCAGATGCCTCAGCTCCTTCTAATCAGGCACATCCCCAATAAAAACAGCGAGAAAAGGCTGTTAAGTCCTTCCTCTGTGAAACCGATCCCCCCTAAAAAACACTTGTTAGGGGAATCACAGCATGCTGGTTTTGTCGAGGATTACGTCCACCAGGGACATCTCACCGAGAGAACCTCTTAGACTCATTTTCAGCAAAGTGCATTGCTATGCTCTCATAACTGATCTCAATGTTATGAATAAGTAAACAACAAAATTTTTCCAGTCGTTTAATCTTTGAGCACTGCAATTAGTAAGTCTGTAATTTGTGCTGCCTTTTTTTTTTTTTTTTTTTTTTTACTGCCTTTATTATTGTTATTGAAATGTCACGCTCTTATTTAGATCAAGGATGAATAATAAATAAGCTATAATTACTATCTTGAACGAGCTGACGGCTTCTTTGGGTCAGTGGCAAAGAGAGACCCCCCCCCCCCCACACACACACACCCATTTTCTCTCGTCTTTCTTTTTCTCTCTTACCCTTCTTCTTCCTCTCTCTCTTTAATTGGATCTAGTAATTAGTTTCTCTGATGGATCTGGGAGGTCTGAGGCATCCTCTACAGCATTCATTAGTGTTCTTGGAGGAGGGTGAAGCTTTTTAAAAGCTCTCCCTGCTCCATCCCTCACAGGTCATCACACGAGTTATGATTCCTCCAAAACATAATCGGAGCACCATTTCCAGCCATTTCTGCCTATGCACCTCCAAAATGGAGCAGATCGGCGCTGTGGGTCTGCAGGAACAATTTTAGATATATTCTGCAAATATACATGGGGATTTTTTTTTTTTTTTTATTTCCTCGTAGAAAGTTTTTCAATAGGAGCTCCACTTATGATATTTTTTTTATTATACTTTAAAATCATATATGATTTCTGAAATAAAATGTGCTTTGGCGTCCTACTTGAAAACTGACCAGCCGCTCTACAAATTCTTTTTTGACATGTACATGTACAACACACACTCACAAACACACACATTGCTCACCCACGCCTCCAACCCCCACAAGCGCCACCATCCCCACCCCCTGGCACCCCAACACCCCCCATATCCCCCCAACCCCACCCTCCACTGGCCAGGCTACACTAGACATCTCTCCCTAATCAGCAGCCTCGTCTTGCTCAGAGTGGTTGCCATAGTAATATGCCGGCTGGTCGACATGGCAACCACTCCGAGGTCCACTATTAAATGAAGTAGAGAGATAGGGAGAATGGAGTTGGGACACAGCGAGACAGGGAGGAAGAACGGTAAAGACAGCAAGAGACGGGGAGATATTGTCCAAGATGGGGGAGGGGGTACCTGGGTGGAGTGCATGGAAAAATTAAACAGTAGAGGGGGAACAGAAAACGAGTTTAAGGAAAAGAGGGAAATGGAGGCGTGACAGGAGATAACAGCAGTACTTGAGCCACCGATTGCATTGTGTGGTATGAAAAGCTTCAGATATGTGTCACAACAATGCCATTAACCTGATGTATGACGTCATTTAGTTAAAGCCTTCCACTTTCTGATGTTTTCACACGAAAAATGCAAGTTGTCTTGATTCAGATCGAGGATCGTTAACTGATATTATATTTGAACAGCTACTTATCCACCACTCCACCTAAAAAGTGATGTCAAAGGATCAGTACAATAGTCTTTACTGACTCAATGACTGGTGATGGGCATGTGTGTAAAGTTTATGTGAGAATCAGACAAAAGGCGGTGGCGCTTTAAATATCTTTTAGTCTACTTATCTCCACAGCAAAACAATTGTCCTTTAGAATAATGTTTTTTTATGTTATTGTTTTGCCGTCCACCTGTTTTGAAAAAATAACAGGCACCTTTGTTTCATTTGTTATGTCAGAAAAAATAGCATATTAGTAAAGTGGGTGTGTAATTTCCAACCACACAGCAGGCCCAACCGTTTCTGCAGCCATTTTATCATTCTGCCATCAGTGCAAAGTGAAAATTCACCGGGAAACACATATCTCATCGCGCCTCCACAGCTTTCCACCCTGATCACTCTTTCCTCTCCCCTCAACCTCCTTCCTTAACTCGCTGTCTTTCACTCTTGTCACCTAGTTTCACCTCGCTCTTTCTATCTTGGTGTCTTTTGCCGCTGCTGTGCAGTTTTGCTTTCCACCTTTTTTTTATCCCTCTATCCCTTTTGAATGAATATCTCTGTCTTGCTTCCTCTGAAAGTCAGATTTTTTTTTTTTTTTTTTTTTAATGAATGAAATGCCATTCCATCAAGATGCCAACACAGCAGTGACACAAAATAGCATTTGTTGCCTTGTGTGTGAAATTCCTCTATGAATTGGAGCCCTCTCTTTTTTCCCTGGAACATCTTATGAAAGCTAGCTAATTGCATGTCCACATTGTACCATCAGTCCCTGCTTCCCCAGTGCACCATTCAGAGGCAATTAAAGTGAGCTTAAACAGAGTAAGAAAGTGCGTCATCCTCTTAATGCAATTAAGGAAGTGTGCACACAAACATGCAGTAATAGTCTGAAACACAAAAACAGGAACACATAGAGAGAACACAGACAAAAAAAAACCCAGAAAAGGTTCATTTATCAGGCATTGCAACACCTTGGCTTATCTGACTTTAAAGTCGGTCGCTCAATTGTGTTATTAAGCATTTATAATGTGAAATAAAAGGTCCAAAATACTTTCTGTTCAGATAAAATGCAGAACTCCTTTACATAGCAAACTTACCGTATTCATTCAAAGACAGCTGTTGTTTTATGTTTGTAAAACATATTTCATTTTACAGTGCTCATCGTGGAAAAACTAACAGGCAAATAACAGTTTTGCTTTTTGTTTTTTTAAGTTACGAATGCCTCCAAATGAATACAGCACAGAGGAGAAAAGCAAGAACAAAAGCAACACAGTTATGTCAGTCACTGTAAAAGTCATGCTCCAACACTTAAGTCTCTGACATACAGTGTGTGATTAGGAGGGCTAGATGATCACGCAAAAATCAAGCAAGGCCCTATTACAATACTTTAAACTTTAACCTACTTTAAAAAGTGAATAACTTCCATTTGTATGGTAATTTTGTATGTGCAGTAGCCTTTGCTATTCATAGGCAAATTTCATAAACCCCCCTAACGTACTTTGGCAGTAGAGAAATTTGTGGGGGGAAAAAAAAAAGTCCTATTACGATCGCTTTTGAGACAAGTTGGGAAATGTCTTGGAAAATATCACCTCTTGTTTCTAGCGCTTTGGCCCATGGTGTGGTCGCCTCGTCCCCTCAGCACCATCACTAACATTTGTGGTAAAGGCCACAGCAGCTAATCCAGGCCAGAGCACAGTAATCAGAGGCTAAAAGCGCTCAAACTAAACCAAATACATGTATAAATACAAGAAACTGAAAAATCACACAGTTGTAATACTGATTCAAATGTGACACTACATGGAATAACTCTATAAATAACTATAATACATAACTACAATAAATTCGTACTGGCATGGATGTATATGTGCAGTCATAATTGTGTTTGCAAAGGTCACAAGCTGTAGAAAACACAGTGCTATCTTTTGTCAGTCATGAAAGCTCCATAATTACTATTGATCCATCATTATACTTTTTAGCCCTGAGAATTGAATTCTCTGAGTTTCTAGTCAAGTTCAGTGTCTTACAAGTGACAAGATGTCTTCAAATAAATCTATCTCATCTGACCACAGTTCACAATACACAAAAGGCAGAGCAGGTGCTTTAACATGCCGACAGCATAAATGTGTGGAGCCATAATTACCTCTTAATGTTTCACCTTTTTTTAAAACTTTCCAATCCCCTCCAATTACTCCTTTTAACATAGTTTATCTTTTGTCAACAAAACAGTGAGTTTTTTATTTAACATGTGCATTAAATTTCAACAAATGAAGACAAGACCCGACATTCCCATGAAAGAACCGACAAACACTCACTTCTGAGTGACTGATTGGCTGCGCGTGCACCAAAGCCCCAGTGGTGCACGTGATCCATCGAAACACATAAATTATCGGTTGATATGGGAGGAAAATTATATAAAATAATTTTTATCGGCCTCATAAATAAACTGAACCCGATAAATGTTCCATTTCAGCAGGCATTTGAAAACTGTAAAAACAATTTCTACAAACATCAAAAAAGCTTAAGCTATAAATGTCAAAGTCATGAAATCATCGCTCTTAGTGATAATTCTCTAAACTCTTTCTGTTGAGGATGCACTTTTTATTCATTTGGTTGACATGTGTCATTGCCTTTATTATACTTCTGAAAAACATTTGACTTCAACAACCCACTTCGTCTAAAAGTTGTGTAGCTGTGTTTTTTAGTTATTCATGAAACCTTTGAACAGGATTTTTGTAATAATAATTTGGAGAGGTTAGCACTGTCGCCTCACAGCAAGAAGGTTCCTGGTTCGATTCCCCTTTCTATGTGGAGTTTGCATGTTCTCCCCGTGCTTGCGTGGGTTCCCTCCGGGTACTCCGGCTTCCTCCCACAGTCCTAAAACATGCATACTAAGTTGATTGATTATTCTACATTGCCCGTAGGTGTGAGCGTGCATGGTTGTTTGTCTTTGTATGTGGCCCTGTGATGGACTGGCGACCTGTCCAGGGTTGTACCCCTGCCTCTCGCCTGTAATGAGTCGGGATAGGCTCCAGCAGACCCCCGTGATCCTGCAAGTGATACAGCAGGTATGGAAAATGGATGGATGGATGTTTTCTTAAGAGATGCACTTATAGTTTTAATTGTGTCATTTGCCATATTACTGCATCTGATATACTGAATTTATTTGTAAAATGTTTGGATTATGACCGTCTTTCGCTGTTGTGTTGTGTGTCTGCAGCAACTGATCGCAGACCTTTATTTTAAGTTTAGGATTTGTAAAGTCTAATATACTGGATGCACAAATTCACTGTGAGCAATCACAGAGTTTTGTTTCAGTCACTTGACTATGTTGTTATGACACATCCCAAGTTATGTTTATGAAGGATTTGTGTGAATACCTTCCTTGCACAAAAAATAAATAATCATTTTAAGGGCCAGGACTTTTGCTTGCTCTACTAGTTTGGCCAGAACTACTAATATATTACTTTTCCCATCACTGCATCTTAGATTTTCTTATTCTCCTGGGTGCCCCAACTACAATGTGTATTAATATTATTTTAAATATAAAATATGAAACTATCAGTTATTGGTATCAGACATGCAAAACAGTTAATTATTGATTAATGATCAATTTTGACTTAAATGTGCAATATCGTGCATCACATTTCTTTCACTCACTTCTGTCATTCATTCAGTCCTTCCTTTTGTTTTCACTCATTCTCTCCTTTGGCTCAACATCTTGTTGCAAAATGCCATTTTGCAAGTCGCTTTAATCACACATCAACGGGAAATTTCACATTAACTTGGTGACGACTGCTAAAGGTTGCACGTTTGTTGCAGTAACTTTTGTTTTCTTTTTTAGGAAACCAGTCTTACAACATTGTTGCAAACATTCATCCATTTTTTCAACCAACAATATGAAGGAATCCTGTACTAAAGAGATTTGTTTAACCTTTCCAAGATCATACAAATCTTTTGAAAGATGGTGCATTCTCTTAAGAGAATTTATCAACATTTAATACCATTTAATGCAACATTTCACCAGGTAAACCACACAGATGTGCTCATTTTCCCCAGACTGTAGACTCTGAGGAAAATGTTAGGGTCTCTCCACCTTTTAAGTTCATAGAAATACCTTGCACCCCAGGATCAGTGCATAAGAAAGATGCGCAAAGAGCGTTACTGTCCTCGTACATTATTAGTATGTGCCTAAATGATGCCATACAGTGTGAAAGAGAGGAAGGTCCGCCTTTCTGGACAACAGATGTTTGTTAGAAAGGGCAGACACACTGTCAGTGACTTAAAGCCTCTCTGTCCTGAGAGAAAGCAGCTCTTTGTGGCAGAGGTTACATATTGTCTTTATTATCGTCTATTTTAAACTTCAATTATAATCCGGCAACCTACTTAAGAAACATCATTCTCAGCATGCAATTAAAAACCTGAAAAGTTTATTAAAGCACAGAACTTGTTTTTACTCCCAGATTTAGCTTTTCTTTGTCTGCCAAATCCCTGTGAACTCCCTGGCCTCCTCTCCGCCTCAGCATACATTTCATTTAAATAATGTCAGTAAATCCTGAAGTAAAACCTATGATGTATTTTGAGCAAACTTTTAGTTAAATCTGGGAGATATTTGCAAATATGAACACTGACTTAATATGGAAGAAGTGGAAGAAATGAATAAAAGAGGCACTTTTCTGTGGACAGTATGTACAGTAGATTGCATGTCAATTTTACAATAATTAAAGAAACTGCAATAATATTTTTTGTGCACATGGTAAGTTCAAAGACACTTAGCAGACAATTTCTGACTATTTTGCTATTTTTAAGAAACCTAGTCAAAAAAATATTTCTTACCACATTGGAAGTGAGCTTTATTTGCTTAAAATAACAATTTAGACTAGATTTATGGAACATTAGGCTTATTTCTAAAGGGGCTGTTTTTGTAGCAAATGTAGCAAATAAGAAAAAAAAAACCAAGATCAACACCAACGGATAATTTATCTTTTTATAAGTTTCCTTTTCACACATGATCAAATTCCAAACATCCTGATGATAGTTGGGCCTGAATTTATCTTGATCCTTTTGGAAGTTGTCTGTCAGCTCATTTAGTGAGTATAATCATTCAATAATTTGTCCAAAATATTCAATTCTAGAAAAACTGCCATACGAAGAAAAAAAAAACAAAAAAAACCCAGAATTTACCGTAAATTTTTCCAGTTGGAGAAATTATGCATTGGTCGGATTTCTAAATGTCTTCTTTGATAGCTTCTGCAATGCAACAAATAATAAAATATCACAATGAAAAGGAATATTTACAGTTGTCTTTCCTGTCAAAACTGTTGTATATATAATCTGTAGGGCCAGAGCAACTTCAAAAACCTTGTCATTTACAGCTTGAAATGTCAAAATAGAACCTAATCAGCCTTAAATCACAGCTGGAAAAAAAAGTAGGAGAAATAAATGAAATTCATAAAACGGTGGCTATGATAAATTGCACTCTGTATGAAATATGAAATGCACAGCATTAACAAATAAAATGCTGGAATATCATTCAAGCTCCAGGAAAATACATGTTAAAATATGTCTGAAAGCGTTAGGGATGGACTGGTTAAGCTTGTTGCCAAAAATATGCCACAGCAGCCCCAATGGCAAATGGACAATAAGAGAGCAGACACGCAGCACGTGCACACTTTTCATATCTGCCTCACAATGGACTACTTGACTGTAGAGGGGGCTTTGGCACCTCGGTTATTTGGCCTGTACAGTCACCATCGCAGCCTTTTCTGACACCAAATGTAAAGTCCAACTGCCCTCCAAATCCCTCCCAATTATAAAAGGTCCTTGAGTTGCTGTTTTGCCCCCACTCTAGCTCCTGTCTGATTACTGAGTGTGGGGTGAGCTGCACAGGCAATCAGAGGACCAAGAGGACTGGGGGAAAAAAAAAAAAAAAAAATCAAATCCAAAACACTGCAAAAAAATAAACTAAAGGGAGACTACTGGACCGCAATTACAGGCCATCCAGCCAGGCCCCTGCTCCAGCACTCAAGAGCTGCCATGATTTTCGACAGAAAAGGTTATTAGTTTTTATTGGAGGAAATAGATGCTGGGTGGCTTTAAATGGCACAGTAATGCGGGGTGGGGTGGTGGGGTGCATGTGCCTGCTGTAGGAGGCCTCCTGACCCAGGTCTCCCTAGAGACCCATTGCACTGCCAAAAAGACACACAGAAGCCATCACACAGCTTCTTCCCTTCCCCCAGTCGTCATGCCGTACAACTCCTGTTTGAACTCCAAGGCAGCGCCCTGGTCTGTGGCCTTGAACTCAACCGGGACACGCACGTCTTTTTTCCTCCGCCGACATATGGTAAGCATCATTACTGGTGTTTAAACAGTCGTACGATATTTCTTCTTCTTTTCGCCATCGCGGAGTTTCTAAAGACAATGTCTTTCTCGTTGTTTTAACATTTTACCTAAATAAATGTCGTGGCTGTTTGAAAGCAATCAAGCAATTTTGATATTGCCTAAATTCTCCGTAAACTGTTTGGGAATATTCCGGCCGTGTTTATGTACATGTAGACTCGGATACACACAGGCTTCCAACAGAAGCGGCGCAAGTGAAAACATTATCAGTAAGCGTGGCGGCTGTGTGTTTGCTCGGCTCTGTGTAATGACTGCCAGCAGATTTCCTGTCACGAGCACGTGAGTCTGCGGCTCCAGAAGGAGAGGAGAAGTATGCGACCATATTTGCCTTGGTGCAGGGCTGCCAGCGTGTGTACTCTGCTGTGTGTGATGTTATTTCAGATTGTGTAAGGTATGATCTGGCTGCATCCGATGAACCGCTCTGTGTCCAGTGACAGGCGCTAATCACACACAGGTGCTTTTGTCATCCGGTGGTAATACGCTGAAACATTTGAATGATTAAACTGTTATTCCACGCACATTATTCGACATTTCAGTCACTTAGGTGCATAAAATGCAATTACTTTATGAGTGTGTGTGTGTCAAAATATGTTGCTGTATGTCAAAGTAGATAATATGTTAATGTTATCTTTTGTGAGAGCTCGTGTGCGCGCGTGTCTCCATTGTGCTTGCTGCCCATGCTCCTTTCCTAATCTGTATTCAGCGCAGGTAGGCTCCAGCATGGACCTGCAGCTCAGTAACTAATGGAGGGGCTGATGGGGGCTTGATGACGACCACTGGGCCATTTGTGCACACACACACACACACACACACACACACACACACACACACACACACACACACACACACACAAGCAGATTGCACATATACAAACACTATTGCTTTTTCCAGCCACAGCTGCACCCAGCTAGTAGTCAAGCAAGTTAATTACACTGACCATTTAATACTGGTGATTTTTTTTCTTTAGTGCGCAGTGCAATTTGATAAATTTTATCATCTTTCTGAGTAAGTGAAAAACAATTACAGAGCAAGACATCACCCTTTTCCTATGTTGATACTGCTGCTGCAGCTGGTACATTTCTGGTTTTCTATAACTGCAAACTTCTCCAGCCAACCACTGCCATCTAAGCTGATTGCCAGGAAGTGCAGGGAATTAGAAAATGAATGTCACACTAGGGTCAGCGCATTAGGATGGCAGACACATAAAACGGCATCATGTGTGTTCCGCAGCACCAGTGACTAGAGTTTTACGTTGTGTTTAATTACATTTTGGCTCTGGGCTTCTTTTTTCTTCTTCTTCTTTTCACTAATTAACTCACGTTGTATCAGTAGAAATGAGACAGTCAACTGAAGTCATTTTCCCGTATCTGTGTCAGGGGGATTTGTGTCAGACCTCCAGCTTTTGGCGACAAGGACATGCAGAGACTGTTGGTACCGGTGGGAAAAGTGAATGTGAGCACCACTTATGACCAGTCCTGTCACCTGCAGTCTCTGAGGGGAATGATCGATTCATTTTGCAGAAGCTGCAACTTTCCTAAACATTCTGACACTTAATTGGCATTTTTCAGATGAACGATTTACTTCAAGGCCTTTCTACGTTTCACCAGAACATTTTTTTTGTACATATAGCAACACAGTTATTTTTCTCTTCTTAGCAAAGAAAACCATGAATGTAAGCAGGAAATTATATATTTACACAGCAGAAGGAGAGCGGTACTGGAGGATCTTTTCCTGTGTAGGTACCAGTAGAACCTGCCACCAACACTGTGCCCACTGTCCCAGTCTTGGTGGCAGCAAAGCAGCAACACTGTGACTGGAAGTGCTGCTGCCTCAATGTATACTATTTTTAACCTGATTGGGACAGTGCACTTAAAAGCAACAACACATCAACCACCTCAGAAAATTACCTGAAATTTGTTAAGGATCCAATATAGCTCCATAAGCCATGCCTCCGAACCGTAGACCGTCTTTGCCTCAAAGCAGACGACTCATCATATATGTACACAACATTGCACCTGTGCATCAGCCAGGTTTTTATTTCTAGTTCTGTCCTCTGACTGTATAAGAAGAACTGGTGCTCGCTTCCGGGCCTTTCCAGGTTTTTATTCACAGATAAGAACTATACTCAGAAGTCAATACAGTAATTAATACTTTTTCTCTGAAACGTGCGCCCATCTGGACGCTTAGTGACCAATTATGAGCAATTCAACCACCATGGTATGGATGCCTTCCCCAGCTGCATGTCATTTCCAAAAACAGATCACAAGCATATCCCACACCATCACTCCCCTAAATTTACTACTATTGTAGCGATAAAGGGAATTAATCGATGGACAAATCGGCCACTAAAAATATAATATAATAATTTGAGATACGTCCAATCACAGGGTGGATGCCATCATGATGCAGGTAATAATATTAAGATGCATTGTGGGACATGAAGGTCCATGTCAACCCCTGCAACAGCACTGAATTATGTTGTAAGTATATAATAATCTTTGCTTGTTCTCATGGGCCAGATAAAATGAGATGATGGGCCGGATTTGGCCTCCGCACCTTGAGTTTGACATGTCTGCATTTCACATATTTCATTTGGAAACATCTTTAATATACACTGAAGTAAACACACTTAGGCTTAAATCACTACTAATCATTACTAAAAGGTACTGTCACCCACCTACACAACATTTATACCAAGATACCCAGATTCACCTACTAAAACCTGGACCTTGATGGTGATGTGACGCGTCTGACTTGGACTAACTCATTCAGTAGCCTCCTGCAGCAGGACAGTGCACCCAGCCAGACCACAAACACTGCTCTAGGGTGGGAAGAGGAGCCCAGGCGTGTACCCCAGCCCCCAAACTCCACAGATTCCAGTCCTAACAAGCATCTGCGGAAACCAGCGACACAGACCATATTCAAACTGGCCACATCCCAAAACCCACAGGTCCCAAAAAACTCGCCATTCCCAACACAAGAAACCACAGGACAACCACACAGTGCACGTGTTCAGGCCCCCATTGGTCAGTGGTGTATTAGGGTAGTGGATATTAAATATAACATATAAAATATTTTACATACTGTCATGAAGACATGAGGATCGTGAAGATCCTCCACCAAAAGGCTGGAGGCCTGAGGGTTCTGCACACCTAGCTGGTCCTGGGACTGGATTGCGCTCTTCTGGTAAGAGCTGTCTAATGTTGTTCCTGGAATCTGCTGAAGCCGTGCTCCCAGTTTGGAGGTCACGGTCCCAAGTGCTCTGATTACCACTGGCAGGAGCGCTGCCATCCTCTGCATCCAGCCCCATCTCACTGGGAGTTGCTTGTACAGCAGCATTCCAGGAGTTCAACATTCTCTGCTCTAGTCCATGACTGTGTTGTTCCAGTAGCTCACGGCTCTTCTGAATGTCCTAATCCCCCAACAGTATTTAAAAAAAAATGACACAAAAATTGTGTCCATACTTAAAGAACCTAAGGTCTTCTCAACAATCTCCCTTTTGTACCTGTGCTCCATGTCCATCTGTTTTTTATCTTGTGATTTGTTCCCCTCTCTCATACCCTGCAATATCTGATGATCTCCTCCAGTTAACTTTTTTCTTTTCTTCCTCTGTTTCTTTTTTTTTTTCTCCCTTACCCTCCTCTTCCTCCTTCTTTGCAGAGCTCGGGGCAAAGAGCTGACAGCCAGTGACCTAGGAGCCTCTGAGGTTCCCAGGGAGAGAGGTAATGGGTCCAACCCCGGAACACACTCTCACTCTCTGCACACACGGGGCTGCCGGCAGCTTTGATCCAGTAGCCCCCTCTTTGGTCTCCTGACGCCTGGTGAGGAAATTCATAGGAACAACTGGAAGAGGCCTGTGTTTATTCAGCTCCCTTAATGAGGAGGGAGACGGATTATCGGGGGCCTAAATCTCCCCAAAAAAACACAGGGAAAGAAAACTGCTGCTCGTTCCAGATGTTGCTCTACCACCAGTCACTCCAAAAGAATCCGAGAGAGTGAGAGAGAGGGATGGTTTCATTATGCAAGAGGGGGAAACTAGTGGCCAGCAGGAGAATTTCCTAGTGTTTTCTCTGTTCTTCTGTCTGGCCAGATGTGGGAGCTGGCCAACAGTCTCTGGGTGAACCCAGAGGAGAGCAGCTGCCCAGGTGCGGTGAGGAAAGCTGGGGGCTCTGTGAGGGAGTTTGCGCACATGTGTTATTTTGTTAAAATAAGTGTGTTTGATGGTATAGGAAACCAAAGCTCTCGAGCATAAGCTTTACTTTAAGCAATTTGTGCTGTCTTAAGGAGAAAAAGAAGCCATTTCCTGAGCTTGTCACATGACTCCTAATGTGTTATTTTTTTCAGCTTTTACACACAGCTTCTTTGTGATCACAATTCACGTTGTGAAGCAAGTGACGTGGGATCAGACGTATGAGGCCCGTCTGCCCCAAAGACTGAAACCGATGCAAGAACCACATATAAAGTGGCACATGTTGTGGAAAGATAAAGGAGCTTCAAGGTCGCTGACGCCGCTCTACCTGCAGACAATAAGAAGTATCAAACCACGCATCAGGCTCGCGACCCTTTTACTAGAGGACTGCCCAGATCAATACATCGCTCTATTGCCAAATCATTTAGGAGAGGATTATAGGTCACAAATCCTCCCACGCTGAGGGCAAAGGTCAGTCTGTGGTGCACATTTAAATGTGATTTTGAAACATCAGGTGTTTTTGAGAGTATCACCTGTGGTCCGAAGAGCATTTCAGTGCAGTCTAGGAGTTCCCTCAGCTGCTGCTCTAATCTATATAGCCAGACCACCTTCGCCGTTGTTCAGTGAACTGCACTTCCATTAGGTCCGAGGCCGTGGGCTGTGACAGGCTGAAGAGGGCTGGCCAGAGTGTGTTTGAGAAGATCTGTGATAGGTTAACTTCGCCACAGAGGGGACAATCACTCTGTGCTGGTCATCCAAACGGGAGTGCTTATGCAAAATACATCCCAGAAGAAAAAGGAAGCCTGTGTGTGTGCAGTCAAACAAGTGATCATGTTTGGACGCTGGTTGCGTGAGGGATTTCCTTTCACTTACTTTGTTGTAATTAATGTCACTTCCCGATCTGAACTGAACTGAATGTAAATGCAATTGTGTCCCCTTCACTGATGTAAAATTACAGCTGAGTACTTTATTAAATTAGACAAATCATTTCACTGTTGTTGATCAGTCACTCTTTCCAATTCAGACAGACATTAAAAAAAGGCTTAATTGTAAGGAATATTAAACTGACATAAAATCATCCAATTAAAGCAAGTTGCATTGTAATAATTATCATCTTGCTTGAACAGAAGTCCAGCTCCGATATGAGCAAGACTAAAGACGATGCTCAAGCGCAATGTGGGTTGGATTTTCCTTCTGATAGAGGTTTCACGGAGAGTCTTTTCTTTCATGCCCTCCTGCCGAGCAGGCATGCAGTTTTATCTGAATGTTTTCTAACGTCTTCTCTCTAATGTCACATCTCTTGCTATTTCTTAAAGACCTTACAGACAGTGGAAATTGCAGGGTGGAAGCACTTTGATATCTTTTTATCGCCTTTCTCTGCTTTGTAAGCATCAACAGATTACTTTTTAGATCCCCAATCAATAGAGGAGCCTGTAGCTGTTGAGTGTTACCACAAGTTTTGAAAAGTCAGAGAATCAATCAAGCTCTGACCTGCCATGGGCTGACCTAATGACAATTCCTCTCCTCCCTTAGCAGCTCTAATGAATCACATATCAAGTACTTACTCCTCTCCTAACGTGTCCATGTATTGAAATGACTGCATTTACTTAATTTATTTATTATTAGTTAAACATGGAAAGAGTTCTATTTTAATATTTCTGCAGGGATTTTATAAAAAAAAAATAAACAAAAAAAACAACAACTCATGTAACTCGTATAAACCAACAGAAAATCTAATTTGACTGGTCTTTTGAATTCACGTTTATTTTAGAGTAAATAATAATTCATTTTAGGTTCATTCTGAATTCTATATTTTACACTGCATTTCTTATTTGTAATATTTTATGACTCAGTAACCACTCACATTTTGTGCAAGGAACTTAAGAGAAAAAAAAACAAAAAAATATAGCACTTCATAATTCTGTTTGGGCCCATTTATCATAATCCTACACTTTACATGTGGTTAGAGGTTCTCAGATAAACTGAGCACAAACATAATCATTTCCCAGCTTTGAATTATTGAGTGTAATGTTTACGTGCATTCGGTGGGCTTTGGTTGTGAATGTCATAACAATAACGTCATAATAAAGAGAATTTCATCGGTAATAACATTCTCCAAACCATCCCTTGAGTCAACTCATATAAGCCTCGTTTGCAAATTGAGTATATAAAATAATAACTTTCCCCAGAGAAAATATTTGCAATTGATTAAAAAAAAAAAAAGTTGAACAAAGCACTTACCAACTGTGAAGCAGCAAAAATTTTCCCACTCAGTCCTGCAAAATGAAAGATAAGTATATCAATGTCAACAGTTTTCAGTTGTAAATAAATGAAAAATCTTCTCAGAAGGTACAAAGGTGAATCATAGGTCTCACTTTTCCCATTAGTTTAACACAACCGCTATTCACAACTTTTCACAACATCTTTCTGCCCCAAGGCTGTACTTTGCTTGCAACAAGATCTTTTAAATAAATGGATAAAACCTGAATAATCTGGAAAAATTACAGGAAGCCATTATATTGTTACTTTGCACTCCTCTTTTTCTGCAGGCGCTGTGCTGTTTGTTATGAAGTTATTACAACCTGGGGTGAGAAAAGAACTCTCCACAAACACGTTATGCATAAAATCCATAAAAGCCACCTACAAAAACATCTCTTTCTCAGAAAAAAAATATAAATGTAAATCTAAAACTACTCCTCTTTTATACATCGATGGTATTCACATTATTTAGAACACTTTGTACAGCATCTCAGATGGAAAAAATAGACTCCAGCACATTGTCCATTACTCATCCGAAATCTAACTTTCCTTTTCAAATCATTATGCTCCTCAAACATCACCCCAGAGCACAGAAAATGATCTCTGACTCATCTCACTAAGCTACTACAGTGTGTGCTGCACACTATCAGATGCTGCAAAAACACAGCCGACTCAAATTCAGAGTTAAAAAAAACCAACAAACTCTCCCTCACTACCACTGTGGACCTTGAATTTGTAATATGCAATGACATGCTTTTCTTTTTCTGTTTGTGTTGTTTGTTGTTGCAAGAATGACACATGTCGCCTTATCTCAAACACAGCACACACACAATAGCGAACTAATCACCGCACTACATCCAAAGCACATCCCACCAGATGTGGCTGCGAGGCCATAAAATTCAAATTTGAAGTTGAAAGGACAATTTTCTAGCCTGGGAAACAGACGAATATGAGAGCTCATGTTTCATTTGCTCTGGCAGAATGCGTCTGGTCCTCCTCCTCCCATTCAAGCAGACTCCCACCCACCCAATCACAACCCTTTAATATGGGGGCTTATTTGTTACATGACTGTTGGAGGGGCGCTTGTAAACAACAAAGATGGCTGCGACTGGTGCAGAACAGCCGTTGGAATGCACCACAGTCCCAGGAATAAATAATCGTCACGCCATAGTGCGTTTTTATACTATAAAATCATATCAAAAGCCATTTACTTCAGCGTAATTTTACTTGTAGATTCCATCTAACTGTATCTAAAAGCATTTTGACGCATGCCTTCTGATAACACCCCTTTTGTGGAGAGTTTTAAAACAAATCTATTCAAAATCTTGTTGTTTTTTTTTCTGTTTTTAATCAGGTTGAATTGTTTTTGCAAATTTTTCTGATGATTATGAATACATTATAGACATCACCTTTCCAGTGATAATTCAATTTTGGTGCAGCAGATACATTTTGATTAGGATGCTATTAATAAAACAATGATTACAAATTGTTGTTATAAAAGACATGCTTGTTTAACTGTTTGAATGTTAGAATGTCACTCTAATATGTTCTCTCGTGCCGGTGATGATATTAAAATGTTATTTTTAATTATATTAGTGTTAGAAAAAGCTGTTCTTACACTTTCATCGCTCGCTGTACTGTGTGGTGCCAAGATGCCAATCACCCTTTAACCCCTGATCTTTGACAAGGTAAAGGCATCCATTCTCCTGACTCCAGGTCAGTAGCCAAGCTTGTATATTTGGATGGCTGCTGCTGATTGTGTATGTACTTTAATAAGCGAGCTGCAGGTCAGGCAGATTTATAGGCCCTTGGTGGGGTGGAGGGACCAGACTCCCTTGGCCTCCAGCTTCCGTCTGTGCCATTACACCAGAGTGAGATATAGTGGGATATTGATCCCAATGCCACTTCATTTCGCAATAACTATTACACGATATTCTCCCGGGCTGCGCATGTCTCCTGATTTATGCTGCCTTGCTATTTACATTAACAGTAAGTGTTTTTCTATACCAACTGAGGAGGGTCTCAAACCCACGCAAATGGACATTCGCATTCACATTCAAAACCATGCCTGTCTTTTTGCAGCCTTTGATTCCTGTTCACAGTCACAGGCTTGTTTAACAGAACACCGCCTGCCAGGTGCATAATGGATGATACAGGCATAAACATATTGAAGAAAACAGCCCAGCATTTATTAAAGTAGCGCAATTGACCTTGAGTCAATGTTATTTTCCACATTATGTCTCATTTAAAATATCTCCTTCATCACATCCACTCTTTAGAAGGCTATTATACTCAGAAATATTTTTGAACTATTCCATATTATTCATTCCCATTCGCTGGTCAGTAGTGTTCAGTCAGCATAAAGAAAGCAATCGGAATTGTAATGGCTTCTGTGTCTGTGCCAGAAAACAAAATCATAATTTCTGTTAAACTGCGAGGCTATGGGATGCTATATTTAACACATCCACCGGATTTATAGTGCATTAACCACATTGCAGGACATAGCTCTTAAAGCTGAAAGAGCAAACATTCAGAAGGAATGGTGCTGCTTTGTATCTTCTCTTCATGCAGGTTTAACTGAATGCTGAATGCGGATGATATCAAATGAAAGGCTTTGTTTTTTAGGACCATCGGGAGGAGAAGCCCGCGGCCCCTTAGCTCGCAGCATCACCAGCTGTGCGCTGAAGAACTGGGCTTTTGCCAGCCCAGCTCCTCTTGCAGTGCCAGGCTGCTGCTGAGTGTTTGTTTACACACACAGTAGGATTGCGTAGGTGGCAGAGGAGCAGGCAGGAAGGACCCGGTATAGTGCTGACATTCCCACACGCTGCCCCCACATGGGGGTGGGGGTGGGGGTACGCACCACGCCTCAGATGCTGTCACCGCTTTATCGTGCCACTACAAGAAACAAAAGGACTAATGACCCCTAATTGCTTTGGAGATGTTTAAAATCAGATGAGTGTCACATAAAGCTGGAGTATGTAAATCAAATCCCCCTCCCAGACACCCCTCGCTTAGCCAACTCCCCCTGGCACAATCAAGTCTTTTTCTCATGAGGGGGCAGGGCAGCTTAGCAGGCTTGCTGCCAAGTGAGGGTAATGTGTGGTAATGTGAAGACACTTGTTGCTATAATGCTTGCCTGTTACGCCAGCACATGGTAGAAATGAGGAGGCTGAGGGGCGTGTGTGGGGAGCAGATGGGCACACTATAGCCTCCACGTGCTTCCATATTAAACACAACAAAAGAAAGG
Source organism: Xenentodon cancila (assembly GCA_014839995.1). Taxonomy (NCBI): domain Eukaryota; kingdom Metazoa; phylum Chordata; class Actinopteri; order Beloniformes; family Belonidae; genus Xenentodon; species Xenentodon cancila. Next base: position 16,472,405 of record CM026197.1, read on the forward strand.
CCATGCGCTCTGCTCAACTTTCAAAGCTGGCCGCCACAGTGTGAATGTCCCATTCATTAGGAGGTCCATTCATATGTAACATGAAGTTTGATTGTACACAAATGTCCTATCAAAGATCAAGGGGGCGGGGATGCTTGTACTTGTTTGAATGCATGTTTGCATATCTTTGTTTTGTGCACGTTTAGCGAAGCTGAGATTCAGACTGAATGGTAGAAGACATCCAGCAGAACAAGTCTCTACAGCTGCGCTGAAATGAATGTGTGAGAATAACTTTTATTAAAGCTTAGAGGGATGCAAGTGAAAAAAGTTACATGGATTGAACTCATTTGAACTAGAAACCGCTAACCCTTAACAGAAATACAGTTTGAATGCATTAAAACAGCCTGGAAGTAACAGTCTTACTACAGAACCACCGGCAGAGTTTAATGACGGTATCTGTGTCTCTGCGACTGAGCTCCCGACCAGGTTGACGACTGTCTGATGTTGGTGAGCTACTAAGAAGTGAGGCGTGTCCTCCCGTGCCCCTGGTGTCCCACCACACCCATTAGCACCACTTCTTAATGCATTTCCTGAACGTGCACGTCTTCTGCTATACAGAGTTTCTGGTGATTTAAAGGCAGCAACAAACCTGTCCCATTTTCAGAGTGACATTATTGATAGACTGTCACTTCACACTGTAGGTAAAGTCTAATGGTTATTTTATGGCCATATGTCAAATCTGATGTGTTTCTTTTTTTTTTTTTTTTTTTGTTGTTGTTGTTGTTTTGTTTTTTTGTCCTGTGCTTTACCTGTATCATTCTTTTATCTGAGTTGTATGTAAGTTAAATGATGGTCGCACGATAACTGTCCTTTTTATTGGAACAAACTCAATCACTCACTCACTAATGTTCACAAAGTAAAATGAACAACTGCATTTTTTTAGGAGGAAAAAAACATGAGAATGTGCTGATTTTTTTTTTTTCTTATCTTATTGATTGTTGTCTGACTTATGACTCATTTTTTGTTTCTCAATCAATAGCAGTGCAACAGCGGCTACGTTTTGCAATAGAGAACAGAAATGACTGATTCCAGTCCAAGTCAAAATCAAGAAGTTCAGGAATGAAGACATTTTGCATCTGATCTGGGACAATTAGGCATAAAAGCATAAAGCATGCATTTCCTTTACACATCCATCGTGATGTGTTGAAAAGACAGCTCCCCAGACAGACCACCGCCTCCTCATCACCCTTCCGCTCTTTATCCACTCCAGTGTTTTCTCCCGGTGAACCCGTATCCCCTCTTGTCATGAATTAGCCTCCATATTTGCATAAACAAAGACCCAGTCAGCATGTGTTTATATGCTGGTCTATGCATTGCGCTGAGAGGGAACATGTCTCCCACTTATGTCTTAGAGGACCCCAATTTGTTAGGCTTTAATCAGAACACCTGCACAGAGACGAACTTGTGTCAGTGGCCGACTTTGTGTCCCCAACGGGTTTCCTGGCTGGTGGGCTCTTTGTTTCTGCCACTTCAGTCATCAGTGTCATTTTGAAATCAATTTCAACAATTGTGCCTGAGACTGATTTGAGTACGCAAATGCTGGCATGGGGGAGAAAAGGGGAAAGAAAAGTACATAGGAAAAAAAAAAAAAAAGAGGTCCTGCTGCGCATTACGTTGACATTGAAAAGCATTAAGACATCAAGTATTTTTCCAGTGTGTGGCTGGACAAACAAAAATTAATTTGACTTTACACTGCACTAAGTCAGTACACAGCAAAAACACAGCCCCTCTAGAAATAAGAATAATATTCCATAAAGCTAGTCAAAATTGTCTTATTTCAAGCAACAATACTTTCGTCCATAGGGTAAGAACATTTTTCTTGACTAGAATTCTTCAAACTAGCAAACTAGTCTAAAATAGTCTTTAATTTTCTTGAGACAAGTTTGTTTTTTTTTCGTACCTAGAAATGAGTTTTTTGCAGTGTAGCCTGAATAAGGACAGTGTTTGAGGAAAAAAAAAAAGAGTAAAACACTATGACAGGGCAAGGGAGTACAAGAAAGAGGTAGCAGAGGAAACAAATGAATAAATTCATGGGCCACAACATGAAAAGAAGGATGGAGGGGAGCAGAGCAGAAGGGGCTTGGAGTCATCAGTGGAAGATTTTTATTGTCCGGACAGTGGAGGCATACACAAAAGCACTGGGAAGATTCAATTAAGTATCATATGCAGTGACCTTATTGCCATGGTTACGGAACAGTGGGAAATATTAATCAGGCCTGCACTTGCAACAAGGAGAAATGGGATGGTGGAAGGAGAAAAAAGACTGCAATGACGGAGACAGAGGGCGGTAACAGGGGGAGAGGGGATAATGGCACAGCCTCTATATGTGTTTGATTGTAGGTTTTTTAATGAGTAGAGCTGCAAAGGTTTATGACTGTCCCTAGCCGGCTTTGAACATCTGTGAGCTGACATTAAAAGATGCAGTTTTTGACAATGGGTTCTTTTTCTCCTTGTCAAAAATACATTTTAAAATGCTACCGTGCTCCCATCAAACCTTGCCTGGCTCACACTTACACAAAGACAAGTCGCACATGTGAGATGAACTCAATTCTGAACTCATTTCATACAGGGGTTAACTCGTTTTTCAGCTCACCGAGATTTATTTTAGCTTGCTTTGTGTATTTCACGTGCCCCAATATCTGTCGATGCTTCTATGGCGAGGAAATAAAACAATCCCTCCACATCTACAATCCATCACACACGAATGAAACCATTAATAACCCAACTTGCAAATGTTTGCCACATGAAAATGAAATGTTTTCATCCATCAGTGTGCTTTTTTTTTTTTTTTGCTTTTTTTTTTACTGTTTTACGCGTGGTTCTAAATAAAACCTCTAAAAACCAGCACTGGCATACTGTTAGACTCACACAGAAAAATGATGATGATCATTTCAATCATATTCGATTATGATGCTCCTCTCAGTCACATTTCCCTGCACACTGCAGAAGGGGAAAGTTGAAGATTGTTCTGTTTGATGAAGCTGTAGTGTGTTTGCTCGCTGTCTGCAGGGACTGTCTTGAAAACAATCTATCTGAAACTCCCCCGCTGAGTAAAATGTTAAATAAACAAAGACGGGGATAAACAAAATCTCTCCATTTTAATGTCAGTGAGAAGAAAGCCAACATTTTCATTCTGCAGTTGTGAACACGAGGTGGCAGCTGTAACGTGATCCTCGTTTAACTTTGGACACATGGCAAAATTAGTATTTTTCTTGAAAGAGTTAATTGAATAGCAGTCGAGCTATAATTATTGTTCTTGCGTCAGTGATGAGATCCTCGCTGCATTTACACCCTCAGGGAGAAAATAGCTAGATTCCCCCTGATGGCAGTAATGACATTATCTTATTTTAATCATACTGTCCTAAATTGTTTACTTCAGCTTTTAGAATTTACTGACAGAAAGCTGAACAAACGTAACAAAATGATCAAATTAACATTCTTTTTGAAACCATTAAGCATTTTATAATTCACAAAATGAGCATTTTTATTTATTTTTGTGAATGTCGACACTATGAGTCTCTGAGGATACCAGCCTTTTCCTACATGCAGGGTCAAAAAGCAGTTTTTTTATGTCCAGAGAGATCATCCAATAAAAGAATACTGCACAACAGTTGAATTATTTTATTTAACACATCACTGTGGTACAGTCTTTAATTGCAGGGCCCAAGTGTTGCCTTTGACAAACTAGGAGTCTTCAAAAATGAGAAAGGTATTTTAATTTCAGGCTCTCGTTCATTGTAAAGTTTTTTGTCATGCTTTGTTTTGATTTGTTTTGTTTTTTTACCCGGTGGTTTCATTCTTAATTTTCACTCCATATTTATTTACGCCGCAGAAAGAGTTTACGTCGCACTTAATAAGGAAAGCAGCAACCAGAAACCAGGATCAAAAAGCAGAGAGGATATTATTCCTGTCTTTGCTGCTCCAACATCCAGATGCCAGGGATGGCTGCACTTTCTTCATAATAGCTCCTTTCCTGCCAGAGGAAATTAGGCAAGCCACCTAAGACGCATCTTAGAACTCTCAATTAAAAGTGTGTGGACAACTTACACCACTTAAATATTGTTTTTGCTTTAAAATTTCAAATTGTAAATAATTCACACACTCTTGCCAGTTGATAGCTGTATTTCGTTTACCTGCCATGTCAAGGACTCTTTTCAGAAGAGATGTAGATTAACAATCACAGTTGCTGTAAATCAGTTGTATACTGTGTTTTGCTCTGAATTTAATCTGCATGTAACACAGAGTCATATGATGTGGTACAGAACATCTAAACCTACATCGGAGAAAATGAGATGTAACAGACATGAGATTTATGCCGTTCCAACCAGAAAGAGCACGAATTCCTGTTTTATAGAGAAACATCGCAATTGAAGTAAAGTGTGCAACAAATAAGCCCCCTTACATGTATCTTTAATGCTTTATAATGCTTTAGTTATTACTTTTCCACATATAACTATGTGGAAAAGAAATCTGACTAATCTAGAGTTATCAAACTATGAAAGTTGAACGTTTTGAATCTCAACAGAGAACTTTTAACTCGAGTTCAGGCTCGTACGAGTGGTACTGGTAGAGTAACAGGCAGCAAATCAGCCAGTAAAGTCATAACTGGGGGATTTGAAGTTCAACATTTGCTCCATACCCTGCCTACCCTGATGCCGTGTCTGAAATGCTGCTGCTTGTCTCGCTGGCAAGAGCCTGCAAAGGTCTGTGGTTGAGACACAGGTTGGGATGTAACAGGAGAGGACCTGAGCAGGGAGGCTGTTAAAGCGCCTGATGTGACCATGACCACTCCCAGAAACAATTTAATTTCAAAGCTCAGCCATCTCCAGCTGATCTACTCCTCCAAGGTCATTAACTGTGCCACAGAGGGTCACATGATTAATGAGTGACAGACCCTCCGGTGCAATAACGTGTATGAACGTGGCCCATTAATTAGACAGGGGGGCCAGAGAGAATGAATGGCCGGGGACAGCTTGGTCCCCTCACAACCCTGTCCTTCCCAGACCCCATTTTTCATTTTCATCTGCACAAACAGACACATGCAACCTCTCATAATACTCCCAAAATACCACGTATCGCCCAAACCAGCTGGGAAAAAAGTACACAGGTCAAATGTTTACAACATTCTAATACAGCTTATTGACTAATCGCTGCATAGCCAGTTACAGAATATTACTTCAGATGAATAAAAACAAACTCCTCTGACGTTTAAAAAGCAGGAGGTCATCTGAGTTTAAAAGGTCATGAATCGTTGCAACTAAAAGGGTTCAAGCGGTGCTTAGAAGTGCTGTCAGCACCGGCTCCAGGTTGATCCGGGTATCAAGCATCTGAATGTTGTGCTGTTGCAGTCCTTTTCCAGGACTACGGTAAGCATGCCGCTTTACTGAGGGCAATCTCCAAAAGGAAATGAAACATTCTGCTGCCACAGACTAGCTTTATTAGAAGACAACAAGTCCGGCCTCTTAGGATATACAGATCGGGAGATTTAATTGATGCTGACCAACTGTCGATGCACTCCTATAGCTGGGAGAAACAAGAGTGTTTAACACTGCTCCATTGTAAATAGTATTCATTTCTCTGTCTAATCCACTTAATGCAATTCCAATAAGTCCATTTCTTAGAGTGGCCTTGTTGATTTGAAACCTCATAGCCTTCTGTTTTATTTTCACCAGTGACAAGAAGTGTAATAGCTGCTAAGTATATTGGCCAATAATATACAAATGTGCTACATCCAGTGCATGCATTTCAATTTTACCTTGAGGTCACAGTATTGCGGAAACACCCCAGCGGTGTCATTAATCTTATATACTCGCATTTTGTGCAATAGCAACCAGTGGGGGGGGGGGGGTGGTTATAGACAACAGAGAAGGTTCAAGATGAGGACTTATAAAAGACCAGGAGACACAATGGATATCTGTATAAACAAATCTCATCAGTTTGCCCGCTGCATCTGGGTCAGCATATCCACAAAGCTGGCACACAGTTAAGTACATGTATGCAGAAGTACACATCTCCAATCGTCACTGTCCAAGAAACATAATAAGCAGTGACAGGGTGAATCAAAGTCACTCAGAAAAGAGAGAGAGAGCAAGAGAGAGGGGGGAAAAAAAAAATCTGCATCTTCTGGGAACAGTAAAAATATGAAGATGTGGAAATATGCAAGTTTGTGTAATGATGTTTTATCATGAGATGATTTCTAGGTCACGGGATATTTATCTGTACTTATGAATATGGAGAAGAAATTATTCATGAGGGATGTTGATAAAAAACATAATTTTGAAAGGTACCGCTGACACTTTTACACTACTTTTTTAATATAAATGAAAAAAAAAAGGACTCATTCCATCTTATCAAGAACTCAGAGAACCTCTTGACCCTTCTGAATAAAGCATCACTCTGGAGATTTGACACACATCTCTCAACGCAGATCTGAAGACAGCCATGAATGTTGCTTGCCCTCTGATATATTTTTAATATTCAGATGAAATCAAATATGTCCTCTTTCAATAATTGATCTATTTACTAGCAACATAACACATGCTGAGCTTTGGCATGTGATTTCCATGCTCCAGTCAGCGTGTGTTTCTTTCCCGCTCTTCGGTACGATAAGAGCGACACGGGCTGCTCCCACAGTGTGATGCACCTGGCCGAGAGACTAACCGCCAACATGTGCCAAGAAAATCCTGCAGCCGCAAACTGTTAGTTCGTCGTATTTCGAAGCTGCATTTGATGTCTACGGACTTAAAATCAAAATCAATACCGTGTATTCTTCACTCCGATGAAAAGCGTCTATCTGAATTCCCCACAAACAACTGAGCAGTTTCAGCGAAAAGTCAAGCTTTTTCTTATTTTAAATACAGCGCACTGCACGAGACCGTGATGCTTGATAACGTCAGGTACGGAGGCGCAGCCTATTAAGCGTGCATCTGCGGTGTGTGACATGTGCTGAAACGTTTGTCTCTTCTGTTAAAGGGACACGGTGCAGTGCAAAATTTCCCGAAAGTAATGGAGTGAGTGTTTTTTCTTCCTGTCTTTTGACCAGCAGCATCTCCTGTGATGGCTCATTTCCTTAGTGCAAGAGGTTCCCACCCTCCATAGCAGCCAGGCTTCGGGGGGCATGGCAGAAGGAATAAGAGATTGAGAGAGGGAGCAAAGTAGAGGAGGGAAGCCATGCTGGGAGAAAGGAAATCTTCCATGTTCGGAAGCAGAGTGGCTAGAGGACATTTCACGCTAATGGCGGCCGGGCCAATTGAAACGACTGCAGCGCTGCATGATTTGAAGGTCAGGAGACAGCGGATTATATTCCAGCGGTGGTAGAGGAGGATTGGAGGAGTAAAACGGTGCCTCCCCACCACCTCGCCCTTCCTGCTCCCCTGAATGATTGCAGAACAGCCAAGACATTATCAACATAGCACCAAATCCTGCCATCATTACTCTTGCACACAGCGCACGATGAAGCACACGACACGGAGCCTGCGCACTAGAGGCTTTCTGCTCAGAGGCCTGGCTCGTGAAGCAACACGGCACGACACAGTCCTCTCCGCAATGAAAGCAATTCCCCATCCAAATGTTTTTTTATTATGTCACCAAAAAGAATTACATTATATGCAGCACATTAAGTCCAGCAGCAAATTAAGAAGAAAAAACAAAAAAAAAAATGCTGCACAAAAGACAATGATTAAACCGGGGAAGGCGTAAGCATGATCAGGGGTTTTCAGTGAACTTCAAAAAAACAATCTGGCTGAAGAAGCACAGTTTCTGGTCAAGCTCACATCTGAGTGTGAAAAAGTTAGTCATGTGTGAAACAAAAGTATAAAGTGATTATGCACATGACTGCACTAATAAGCTGCAATAAGACGTAAATAAGATGTGGACTGACCATAAAGAAGGCCAATGTGAATACGTGGCATTTTTAAGATTTAAATACAGATTTAAAGCAAAAAAAAAAAAAAAAGAAAAAAAGAATACACAGCTTAATATGCAGACAAATATGGAAACAACAGTTGAGGGAACAAAGATGTCAAGCAGAATTTCATAAACCAGGGACATTAATGTAATTAAACTTGCCCCATGTAGGCATCAGCTTATATCTTCATGATGTGAGTTCAGAATTTCTTTTGTTTGTGTCATTTTTTCACAGTCCCCATTAGATATTACACATTGTGTCTCCGAAGTTCAGGCCACGAAAGCAAATCAGACCTTTCTATATATACGCATCCATTTTTATTCAGTCATAAAAATAAATTGCTTCTTTAGCAGCAATGAGTTTTTCTTTCCTTTTCTTCTCTTTCTTTGCTTCTTCCTTATATGCAGCTGTTTTCAATGTCAGTAAACAGCAGCATCCAGTCCCGGATGCTCAAAAGCACTGACGAAAAAAGAAAGTGGACGTTTCATAAAACAGGACAACAGATGCCAACCACTGTGAAAGGCCAACGGAGCCATTATTTCTGAGCTGACAAAAACCTCGTGACAAACACGAGTGCGCTCAGAACAGCATATGACGATATATGTGCTCAAAATATGTGCGATGTGCTACGATTCACACAGAAGCACAGCAAAATGGACGGATACTTTGGATAAATATTTACAAACTGCAGATGTACGTGTCAAAAAGATGTAAAAAAAAAATATATATATATATATGATATGGCCAATGCTATGATATGCTTGAATTTGTATTGTATAGGACACTGGACAAGGCACGGCATAGACGTTGGCCTGAACTTTCTAATCATCATAAAAATAAATGCTTTATGACATAGTTTGCTGAATAACATCTACAATATTGCAAAAATGACAAATACAAAAAAGCTATAGAAATAACTAAAACATCTGTTGCCACTTCTAAAACTAAATTATCTAATTACATTTAAATATTTTTGAATGGAATAAGATTATTTCCTTTGTTACAGAAAATGCCAGAACGTATCACGATGATGTTGTCATCGTGATATGATAAATGTCATTTTAACTTTATTTTAATTTTTTTAAAGAAAAGGTTTCCATAAAGAAACACCAACAGAGTCCAGGATGGAGACACGCAGGTAGTGATGGTGCCACAGTGTTTTCCTCACTGACTACTATACTTGGAAAACTCCAAAGATAACAGGATAGTCCAGTCAATCCAGCGCATGTTTGAATGGCTGCTCATGTTAGGCTCTTAAAGCAGGCATTAATCCAGGATTGTAGGAGTTTGGGACATTATCATGGCAAGGCCCAGACCTTAGACGGAGTTCAGTCGCCATGCAGAAGCACCACCAGCCTCAGTCCCACAGGCCCCACAGGACTGCCCCCACAACCGGACCAGTGCAATAATCAGTCTGCTAATGACGAAAAACATGGAAAAATACTTAAATCATCAGTCACTTAATGATGTCTGACTTCCCATGTATACATGTTTAGTACCTTAAGTTAATTTAAGTGTATCTGGATCTACTAAAAAAGGAGGCTTTTTTTTTTTTTTTGTTCTACTGTAATGTGTGTTGCGTTTTTCAAGGCATGCTCAGTCTCACACTCGCTTCACCCCCTCCAGATGTGAATAGGCCAGACAAGAGCAAAGCAGAGAGCACGGCCCAGCTCTCTGCTCTGCTCCACTCCAGATGCACGCAGACCAGCTCAGATCAACACAGAACATAGCTGTGCTGACAGACAAACTTATTAAGCGCTGACAGCTGCAGACCATGCAACTGCAAAAGAAGCCTCCTTGTGTTTTAGCAAATCATTAGAAAGAAAACATAAAAATTAGGCAAACAATAACAGCAAGCACAGAGTCGTACAGCCGCACGTGCATGCACACACGCGAACAAAGACACGCACACGCCAATCTCAGGGTGCAGTCATAGGGCTTGGACCGAGGCTTAAGGGGTAGAGCACGGGCTTAGGGAAGTACGTGTGGTTGTTGGCAGAGTGGGGATATTAGGGCCAGTGTGTTGACTTATAAATCTTCCTGCACAGAGGAGGACCAGAGTTATCATCTGACATATGAAAAAATACCAGAGAAGCTATGGAGAAAAGAAAGGAAATGAAATGAGAGTGGTACAAAGGAAAGGCGGGGGTCAAACGAGCATTGTTGCAGACATCTGTTTTGCTCCTCATCTTCACCCACGCACGCATCTCCATATGTGTAAGCACACACATCGCATAGAAAATGAATTCCTGCTTCAACATTTACTCTCCTTTACTCTTTGTGTCATGAGCTCAACAGTAGCAGGGCGAAGACATATGTGGAAAACAGTCGTGCACATTTGTTGGAACACCTGCAACTTCCTGTATCAGATTCATACAGGAGCTTGAATCCGGGTCATACTTGACAGTCTTCATTTATGTAAACCGTCTGTAGAGTATTGCAGACAAAAGTATAAAGGGATGCACAGAAACAGCATATTGTCGTCTTTTTTAATTATATTATAAAATTTGCATATTATTATAACTGACATGGCATTCAAATATGGAAGGGAACACTCTTAATTGTATTGTATATTTGATTTTTATTATAAATTTGAACTTTTTCTTTGTTTGTTTGTTTGTTTTCTGCAAACGCTGATTATTTGAAACAGATATAAATTGAGATATGGAAACAGGAAAATCCTGATGCTCTACTCTCAGGCTAATATGGTAGTTTCCTGCTGGAAATCCTTCCTTAAGTAAGGTTAAAACATTGTTTTGTTGTTCTTTTTTTGTTGTTGTTTTATTTTCCCTGAAACAGATTGTGAATTATTCATCTTCCGAGCTCAGGCTGTAGTCTGAAGCACTGTTAAAAGACTACTTTGCTAAAATGGTGTTTTCTTTTGTTGTTGTTTTGTTTCTTCTGGGTTTTTTTTTGTTGGTTTTTTTACATTACAGTCACCTGCATAAGTTAGAACAAACTAAATGTACATTTGCTTTGAATATCCCTCCATGAAGAGACCCAAAATGATTGTTTGAATTGCTACCAGTCGACACTGTGATTCCTTTGTTGCTCACCTTCTGCCCAAACCATCAGCGCTGATATTTCCATGGATGTACAGAACATGAGCATCGTGAAAGTCAATTCTCAGAGTAAAACATGGTGGGTATATTGAACTCCTGCAGTGGAACCATGTCCGCTATTTAAGTGGACAGATAATTCTGCAATCAACATGTGCCAGCTCAAAATAATTGAAAGTGGGAAAGGAAAAAAAAAATCTACACGTATTAACACTTTGAGAGTTGCTGTGCATGGTGTGTGTGTGTGTGTGTGTGTGTGTGTCAGTGAATGTAAGCGAGTGAGTTAGGGGGAGAGAGACTCCAAAGATTTCAGCCCCAGAATAAATCACTGTCGCCACAGAAACAGGCCGACAGCTGTGATGGATGGCTGAAATTTTTGTGTTGATGTCTTTAGTACTGCTGACAATTTGGTCATCCAGGCCTTTCTCTTTTCCTCTGCTTACGTGTGGCTCAAAACTAAACATCATGCCTACACATACTCAGATATTATTCACTCGTACCTGCTCACATTCTACTTTTGGATAAAAACATCCTGTCAGATGTTTCTTTTTTTTTCTTTTAAATTATTCTGCATGGAGAGTTCAAATGATTAAAAAAAAACAACAGATGTTTAGCATTAAAAAAAAACAACACTTTTTTCTCATTAGAGAAGCTCTAACCTTTTTAGGTGTTTAGATGGAACACAAAGTAAAACCTGGTGTCAGAAGCAGAAGTCTTCACAATGAAGCTGTGGACACCATCTTGTGTGCACGCCATAATCACGTGGTTTTCTTTTACACCTGTACGCACTGATTCTCCCATTGGGTGAGACATCATCACATGACACAGTGACGACTGCTCGTGAAGCAGATTCTCTGCTCGTCAATGGCACCGTATCTGTACAGCATCCACACAAACTGAAGATGAAGGAACATAATCTTCCTTTTTTTTTATTCCTTGTGGTGTTTCCTGGTCCACTCCAGCACCACTTGACACAACCTTTGCCCCTGTCAGCACACACACACACACACACACACACACACACACACACACACACACACACACACACACACACACACACACACACACACACACACACACACACACACACACACACACACTTGGCTTGTCTGTTATAATATATTTCAGAATGTCAAAGAAACAAAACACCTTTGCCTCTTACACATGCAATACTCTAGGCAGTAAATATTGTACTGGATAATAAATCTATATTAAATATGTATAAGTTTATATGTATACATCGCTTATAAAGTTGTTTTTAAACAAAAATTATATATATATATATATATATATATATATATATATATATATATATATATATATAGCCTTACACCCTCCACACACACACACACACACACACACACACACACACACACACACACTCAGAAAGAGTTGGGCCACTCTGTGCCAGCACCCTCCCACACACACACACACACACACACACACACACACACACACACACACACACACACACACACACACACACACACACACACACACACACACACACACACACACACAGAGTTTCCCTCTGCTCTCAACTGGCAGAATGAAAAAGATCACACTTCCCACAAACTTACACAGAATCAATACTTTTTCCAGCAAATCAGAGCAGTTACAGGCTCAGAACCAGATCCACACCAACTGTACTCAAAGTCCTGAAGACTGAAACTAAGAACCACAGAGCACAAATTTAAAACATATATATATATATATATATATATACATATATATATTTATATTTATACATATGTACTGACCTTTCTGTCTTTTTCTCTCCCTTTTTTCTCTGATGTCCAGTCCCTTGTTTCTCTTCAGCTTGTTCTTGTCCTCTAGACCTCTTGTCTAAATAAGTCATGGAGGAGCTTCCTCCGGCTCCTGCTCAGCCCTACGCCACTGTATTAGTCTGATTTCACACTCTGCAGCCCTTGCCTCCCATCCTGAAGGGGACGGTGAATGTGCTGCTTATTTAGAAGCCGGCGCACACTACCTGTGCTTGTAGGCAGCTGTTTAAAGCATGAGGCAACATCCAGGGTGCATAATACCCCCCCCCACCCCCACCCGACACACACACACACCTTCTCTCTGCCTCTCGCTCAAACACACATGCACACACTCGCTGGCTGGCTGGCTGGCTGGCTGGCTGGCTGGCTGACAAGATAGGCAACACACACACACACACACACACACACAGACAGAAGAGCGAAGTGAAAATACACACTCATGCAAGCAGTCTGTCAGAGGTCTCTCTACCTTGGCTGGGATAGCAGGCAGTGTGGGAGCACACACACAGGCACACTGAGAAGAGCTGGCCGCCCCGTCCTCTCTCCTTCTCTCTAAGTGTTTAGAAGACAATTTCAACAAGGGATTGCTCCCAATCTACTAGGGTGATCCACATGGATGAGTTATAATATGCTTGCCACTCTCTTTACCCCCACACCCCCTTCTGTTCCCGCTCTCATCACTTTCTCACCCTCTCATTCTCCTGCTCTCGCGCTCGTTGTCACAGATTTCGGTTCAGGAGGATAGCCTTCCTTTCCTGGACTCTTTTTTTCTCTTCCCTGTGGATGTTCACGAGATGGGTCCAAAGACTAACTCCACCAGAATGCGTATTAGTAAAATGCATTATTTATAATCCCCACCCCCACCCTCACCCCCCCCCCCCCTACCCACACACACACATATACACACACACACACACACACACACACACACCCCACACCCCCTCACCCTGATATGCCAGTGGACACACGGGGGAAGGGAGCAGTGGCTGGGACTGCATCAGCAACGAAGGGGTGCATGTGCGATGCCTGTGTTTATGGGCGGGGTAGGGGGAAGGGATGAGGGGTCAGGGTTTTGGGATTGCGGGGGTCTAAAGGGGAGGTGAAAAGAATACACAAGATATCATTTTAATTTATTTATTTATTCAGTGGCTGGGATTGCCTTATCGTCCTAGATGCTACTTAATGACATCACTGCTGGCTCCAAGCTGTCCCAAATCACACTGCCACTCATATTTTCATCTAAATGACTTACTGCTGTTTTCATTGCACGTGTGTGCGTGCAAGTAAAAACAAACAGAGAATTTAGAGGAGTGAGGTGGACAATCTGAAGCTTAACAGAATTGTTTTCTTATAGGAGAAAAAAAAACTACTTACATTTAAAATTAGTAATCCTTATACTGAAAACTCTAAACAATAACACTACATTAAATCTATTACCAAAAAAAATGATTGGATAGTGAATTGACAAGATGGGTTAAAAGGTTTATTAGAATAAAATAATAATTGAACTCATAAACTTTTAATTATCCTATAGATTAAAACAGAAGAAAAAAACATATTACTTTGTAAGCATTGTGAACATATCAGTCTAATTCTTATTTATTCAGGTATTGTATTTATATCACTCATTATCAAAAGATAATCATGTTAAAGTATGAACCAATAACATAAACTTACCACTTCAAACTGGCATCACTAAAATAATAAAACCTATTCAGCTACTCTAAATGGCACATTCATAATTAATAATAATTGATAACTTGCTAATGATTACTAATAAATTATACAAAGATAAATCAAATAAAGCAAAACCATGAAAACCTTTTCAGTCTTGTTCCAATGCTTTTAATTTGTTTTCCACATAAAATGTATTAATGAAAAAATACTATTAAGACAATTAAAAATGCAAATAGTTTCTTATATTCCATGTAGACCAAATGCAGTTTGAAAAATGTGCATTTGAGCATCATAACTTAACCGAAGTAAAGTCCTTGACATTCCTGCATGTACCAAATACAATTAAAATAAAATAAAAAACAATCTTTGATTTATTTTAATTCACAGAATTTCATGTTTCACAGACTAAAAATGTACTGAAAAAGTTTCCCTCTTTATTTCAATAGTCCTCTTTCTCAGTTTACATAAATATGAAAACTGTCTAAATAATCAGTTACCATATAATTCAGTCTAAAACCGGTTTATTAGAGTGAAGCCTGGACTCGCACGCAAGAGCGGCGAGGAGGGCTGAAAATGGCTGTTAAATGTGAAGTTGCCTCACTGGTGTAAAAGATCCTGCGGTGGGCACCCTTGGGGGCTAACAGCCAGGCAGCAGTCACGACTGCACAGAGGACCCTCAAGACTTTGTCAGCACTATGAGCCTTGGGTCTCCCCTCGCTGCAAGAGACGGATCAACACAACGGAAACGCAGCCACCTGGGAGGGTCACTCATGTAGGCTGCTGTGGTCTCTGCTGTGGACCAAACGGTCACCACATCACAGCAACAGACAGCTGAAAAATCTCTCAAATAATTCCCAACAGCCTTGGAAAGAAAAGAGAAATTTCATTTCCTTTGCTTGGCCGTTTTAATTGAGAGTGACTGAGTGAATAGAGAAGTTATAACCTATGAGTCAAAGACAGGAAAAGTAACCTCTAATCCTCCCACTCCCGTGTCCACCTCTGTCAGTCTGCACTGTGTCAGCGCTCTGCCTCCCTCGCCGTGTTACAAGTCACAAGAGAAAGGGAATATATGAATAAGATCATTCATATTAATGAGTGGTCTGGTTTAACTAAGTAGGTCCATTCACACAACTGTCATGTGCTCTCCTTGACCTCATCACCTCATGTGACCAATGAGACATAAAGCTGCCCCCCAGTGCTCTGCTCGCCTCTCTGTGGACGTCATATTCCAGACACACAACCATAAAACATCACTAAACACTCCAAGAGTTAATGTTTCCCTCTCTTCTCCTCTGTTTTTCATCTTTCAATTTTCCTGAATAGCATGATTATGTTTTATTAATATCTTTGAATTATTAGTCATTTTCCTCTTAAAATGGAGTGCTTTAATTCACATTTGAAGTACTCATCAAGGCTCTGCAGTGAAATTAATGTGGAAGGATACATTATATTTGGAAAAATTCTAAGGGTGAATTAAAAATATATAACAATACTGAAATATTAACTATTAATACCAAAAAGATAATTTGCTGAGGGAAAAAAAAAAAGCCTTTTCATTATTTCTGTGACTTTCTTTTTTAAGTGGACCTCTCTGATTGTGTCTCTCTGAATAATATGTAATTATCCTTGAATGAATATTCACCTGTGTACCAAATGAAATATTTATGAGTGTCAGATTTCAGCTATGAAAAAGCTACGTTTACTTTGATGAAATTTAAGCATAAAATTGACATGGGTGAAGCGTGATGGAAGTGGCTATCAAATTCGTGTCCAGCAGAGCATCAGATGGGATTTAGTCAAGAATAATAATAATAATAATAATAATAATAATGTGAAAAAACTCTGAGCAGTCTGAGTATGATAGTTTGAAATATTCCTCCTTCGTGTTGACTCTTTGTGATTTTTTTTTTTTTTTCACAATAGTGAACTCTAATTCCCATGATCACCCTTGAAAGGGTGACCTTGTGCTGTGTGACAGGAGATAGCCGCAGCATGAAGACAGAACGCCACTTATCATCAAGGGACGAGGTGGCTGTTTAATTTCACACCACCAGTGGCTAAAGCCCCTGTTAGTGCGGAGTGCCACAATGGCAGTTACGCTGGGGGAGCAGATGTCCTCGTGAAGGGGTGTAAAGAGGGAGGAGGTTGCACTGGGAGAAGGGCAGGAGGGAGGAGGAATGATGGTGTTGCTAGTGCCTGTGTGTGTATGTGTTGTTCTGTCACCATGTATTGTGCTCAGAGCACAGTCTGACCCCATGTGTATGCCGAGCAAAACAGCGCCTCTGTCTTTCGTGGGAGTAAAAACAGCACTAAAGAAGCACACTCGTTGTCAGTGTGGCGTTTGGCCATGCTCGCGGGCTGTGGTTAAGAGTCGCAGGATGATAGTACACAGAGCGGACCGAGAGAAGAGCATGGGCATGAGCAAAGCTGCAAATAGAAAGCTGGATGAGAGCCGAATATCGTAGCGCAGCCCTTGTCGCAGATGCCAAATACAATGAGAGCCCAATCGCTTTTTGAAGAGCTTTCCATTGTCTGCAGTGATGAACTTGAGCTACGGCCTTCAACCCAGGGGTGTGTCTGTCTAATCTGAGTGCCCCCGGCTCCCCTTCACACCCCCACCCAAACACCCACCCGCCCGCCCGCCACAACCTGACATACGTACATGCACAGACAGGCATAATGCACACTCTTCATGTGATGCTTGACATGACTGCAGGGTTGAATGGTGACCGGAGAATCCCAACGCAGCTGAATATAAAACACAGTAATGAACCGAGCGGGAAAATGGCTTCCCTCTCAAACATGGCTGCGTACCGATGGCCAGACGCAAGCCAGGTAGAAAAAGGTCACCTCACTCATCTTTTAGTACACAGCCTGCCCTTCCCCCACGCACATTTATATTGCAGCGATATTTTTATTTTCCTCCAGATGCATTTTTTTCATCTTGCACCTCCATCACTAACGCCTTGTATTTCCCCTCCCTGGTCACTCTCCTCGCCCGTTCTGTATGCGGACGTCGGCTTATTATTCAAGAGACAAAGGAAGGGGATGTTGGGAAGAGACAGGTGGCTGCATCAGAGTGATGAGAAAATTACAAAAGTGAAATCCAGCTTCTAAAAAAAAAAAACAAAAAAAAAAAACTCTCCTTCATGGCAGATATAAAAAAAAGGGAAACAAAAATAATTGTACCCCTTATCCTCTTTTGGTACAGCTAATCCGGAAAAGGAGCAGCTCCCACTTCCATCCGTCCCCCAGTGCAGTTTCAAATCTTCTCTGAGCACCGCCGTCCAGTCACATATATTAATTTCTCAACCCTTTCTCCTCCAGTGTCATTTTTCTCTATTTTACTCCATCGGTTGGTTATGCACAGAATGCTCCAAATGCACTCTGACTGCCTGATTTCTATTTTCATAATATCAGAACATCAAGTTAAAGAATATAAATGTTTATTCAGCAGAGTGAGCAACACTGGTGTCTGGGCGCAGTGGCTCTTGGGGGAGACTGCCCATACTAAAACAGTAAATCACTCCATCTGGAAGATGAACGGCATGTTTTGGAGTTCATTGCCTTTCGTCTCGGGCGAGTGGTCGGTGCAGCGGCAAGCCCAGCCGGCTGAGGCGGAGGTGTCTGCTGCTGTGGAGGGTTACAGAGGGACAATGAAGCAACAACCGACCTGGATCCTGGGCACAAGCAGCGAGAGGGCCTGCTGCCAAATGTGGCTACTAGCCCATCCTCATTGTAAGTCATTATATGCAGTCTGCTGAGTGCTTTGACTCAATTGCAAATTTGGAAATGATTAAAAACCTGAAAATCATCAAGTCTTCAAGTTCTGTATAACTTCACTGCAGTCTGAAGACTACCATACCCATGCCTTAACTATGTTTAATCTAAAGCCTCTTTCTGACAGACATCATGCCAGTCTAAGCAGGTATAAACAGGTATAACTTACACCAACAACCTTGTCACCGCATTCAGCAAGACACAAACAGTTTGGTTCGAAGCACAGAGCAGCAATTGGAGCCAGCATCACTGCCCGTTGCTGTCCAAATATGGCCGTGGCGTTCAAACATCCCCTGACACGCTGAATCAAAATGTTGCTTTCATCACCGTGAGATGTATTTTGTATTGCGCTGTCAACGGCATTTGCATATTTTGGGGCTTTGAGAAGACCTCCATGATTTGTTTTAATCAGGTCTATGACACAACTTTAGTTTCATTTCTCAAACTACATCATGCATTTTTGTGACAAAGCACTTTTGTACTACTTCTCAACTGAAAATGTGCACAAGACTTTGCTGAATGTCTAACTTAAGCACTTAAAGGTGCTTAAGTTAGACATTATAAACCAAAAACGCATTATGAAACACATGTCAGACCAAAAATAAATTCAATCTACTACATCAAAACCACCCCGTGGTTGGCAATCCTACCACTCTCCTCACTTGCAGCTGAAACTAGGATGCAAGGCACAACATTTAAATAAGTTGATAGAGTTTATCACAATGACAGGCAATTAGAGTGGCTCTAGCCAGGGATTGCATGCTAAATGGAAGTCATTTGAGTGGTTGGGGCCATACATGTTATATAAAAGAGAGTGAGAGTTCTGCAGCCCCAATTCTGTTCCTGGACAGGCCTAAATTAAATATCCCCAAAGTCCATTAGGCTAAACAGCCTGAGGAAAGTCTTCTGTCTCACCACAGAGAGAGAGAGAGAGCGGGAGAAAAGAAAATGACAGTAAACTCAGGCAATCATGCCGCCAATCAATTATGCATGAATTACATTTTTCTTGGACTGTGTAAAATATCTTACGTTAATTTTCTAAGTATACAATGTCCATTACTTGTAAGGCATGTAGCCACGTGCATATGGTATAAATGAGTGTTTTCTTGAAGATGTATCAGCCACACGAAGCCAGATGAAGGTAAAACACTGAGGATGAGTTGTGATTCCTCTGGATTCTGTTAATTGCAGAAGTCACTGGCAAAGCTCAGAGACCCTCTGCGCTCATAACCCGCATGGCCGTAAATCTAGTGAAGGAACGCATCCTGAGAAATGAAGAAAGCATCAAGACGTGCCTGTAAACTGGTCTACAGAAGCTGCAGAACATTTTAAGTGGGAAAACAAGATGGTGATGCATAATATAGACGGCGGAAGCAAGCTTGAACGAGGTCAAGGTGGGAGGGCGTGGGCTTGCCTTGACCTGGCCTGACCTGTCGGCTATAGGCCTGTTGAGCCAGTGAATAGCGGAGTCCCTGAGGTCCCCATCGTAGCCCAGATCTCTGATAATGACCTCTGCCTGGGCATGATAGTAGAAGACAGGTATTGGCAGGCCGGCTGACCAGTGTCAGAGGGGTCCCAATAATTGGTCAGCATGTTTATAACAAGTGACCTAGTGGCCTCTGTAACCTGAGCAGCTTTCGAGTTACAGGAGTGTGAGTCATGGTGGAAATAAGCGTATGAAAGAGTGAATGTTCGAATAAAGATACTTATATGAGGAATGCTGGATTTTTAAAATATAATCTAATGCATCAAAATAAAAACCACACCATCCCTTATTTTTCACTGTGCAGATATCTAATTATACCTGCCTCAATCCTAATCAGCCAGAGGCAATTTAGACATTTATGGGTACACAAATCCAGCCTTTTGCTCTTTCCTTTCCTACCTTCATGAATGCTCCTCATGATCCCCATTGGTCTCCTCTTATATTACATGCAACACAATCCACCCTCGCACACTAATTTGTTTTGTTTGGCTCTTTTTCTGTTTCAGTGTGTAACTGAGCCCTTGAATATATACAGATTTAATAGAGCTAATAGAATCATTATCAAATTCAGATCAATATAAACTTAGCCCCAGCAACCATAAGAGGCAGCAATATTGAAATACAACACTGTCTGCGCTCTTTCATTCTTCCGCCTACAACTGACGCTTGCTGCCACCAGACATGAATTACCAGACAGGCACATTACAGCTAATAAGACTCTCACAAAACACCCTTTATTAATGCATGAGAGAGTCTTTGATCCTGGAGAAACTTTCATGGGGAAAGCAGTAATCACTGTGCCTCAGACAACACAATAAGATGCTTCCCATTACCCTGAAAAAGTCAACAATGTGACTGAGGTTGAACCAACCTGCACGTCTCGTCTTTGAAGGGAGGGACAATATGAAGCTGCTACAAATCATCAACAGGGTTTCGTCAATCGAAACTTCTAAATGGGACATTTATGATGGCGATTATCATCATTATTATTGCAGTTGTTTCATATTTGAGTCTTATTTGTGAAATTACTAATGACGTTTGCATGTGCAACGTGTCATTTCCCTACGCCGCTGATGATATGGCAAACTCTAGTATTCCGCATTTGCAACATCCTTCTTGATCAAGACTCAGTTTTATTTCTTTTGGCCAAATTATTTTTGGAAGGAGTAAGAGAGACCAAAGACTACACAAAAATACACAGAAAACGATAATCGCTCATAAGCAGTTGTCCTTTGTAGACTCAAAAAAAATAAATACTTTCCTGGTTCAAAAGAAATCAATTTTCTGGAAACGTTTTCGTCCCTTCAGAACATCTGTCTGCGACAGTATTAAACCCCCTTCCAAATGATCCATTTGAAGGACATTTCTGGTTGAACTTTTATTTCAGTGATCTAGTTTTTGACGCTGTCTGTCACATTAGAAAGCCTGAACATGGTTACAAGAATTGTGAGTGATACCTGTGACGGAGTTTTATTGGAGTGGTCAGGAAGAAGCTCGTTCTCCACAGAAAGCCCCGAGTCTGAAAATGGCAGCAGGGAACACCCTCTCAAGCGCTCACTACGGCACGATTCACAGTGAAAGAGAGCAGAAGTTCACTACTAATTCACCACCTAAGTATTCATACAAGTGCAATGTATCCCCCAGGTCAGATGTGAGCCACAGCTGTATTCCCTTCATGGTGGGCATGAGTTCTCTCAAAATGTGCATAAAATAAAGGTGAAAAAGCAAATGCTGTTTCACGTTGACAAAATCTGCCTGAGACGTTGGTAGCTCCAATAATGTTTACAGTGATTTTTAACGGAGAGGTTTTAGAGAGGCGGCCCGTTTAAAATCTATTCAAAATCGGATGAATATCTAGATAGAAACTCAGGAAAATTTCCAATTTATACATTAAAATTCAACATTCTTGTCCATCTCTATTCAAAAGATTCATCTTTGGCCTGTGCTGCAGCAGCATGCTAATCAGCCGATAGGGTCAGGGGGTCAGGTCTGGACAGAGACAGCATCCCAAACTGGCCACAACAAACGCTGAGGAACATCTGCTCTCTTGCGTCACAAAAAGCTGTCCCCTCGGAGCCCCTCGCAGCCCTCGGGAGCCTGGGAACGGTTCAAAGTCAAGGGCAGCCTCCACAGCTCAGTTGCTGACTGGACAGAGAAGCAGCTTTTGGCTCTGCTCGGGATTTGACAGTTTACGGTAATTTGGTTAATTCTCCTGCCTCATAACGGTGAATTACATCTAATTGCCCGAAAGTAACAACAACCTTTAATTCATTCGATCTGAGCTCGAGCCTGTTTCTGATTGTCGGCTGAAAAGAAGGTTGAGGCCGAGTCGCATGGAGCCAGAGCATGGCTATTTTTCTGAACAAGAGTAACCTTTGAATATGCACGTTCTACAAAAGGCACGTGTCACCCTGACGACAGAGACATCGCCCCCTTTACACGCTAAGCCTCTTCCCCGGGCAGCTTAACAATATACTTGAAATAAAACATCAAATGATGTCAATAGCTGGATCAATAACCTGGGATGTCTCAGTTTCCCCTGCAGCAAATGAAGAGTGTTATACGGATCCTCCTGGGCAGAGCTCCTAGCACACTTCCAGTGACTAAGGCGCATACTGTAACACCACTGCTGAGCGACAGCTGATGTATGTCTCTTCTCCAGACATCACCACATGCATGCCACATTTCCTCTGTCTTTCTAATGTGCTGCTGATCTACACCTGCTGGGCGCAGGGTTGCTTAGGTATACGCTATTTGCTGACAACATCAATCACTCAGCAGGCCTTATTACTGCTATTTAAAATACATTTAAAAGGATTCAAGCTACGGGCCAACTCTGCATGGACGTAGCAGTAGTGATGCGTTACAGTGAAGAACATCTCACAGTAGCAGTTCCGTTGGGAAGAGATGGGAGCCTGTGCACTTCGTGTTTTGTTCTTCTAAGTGGGTCCTTTAGCAGGGGCAAACCCCTCATCATAAATCATCATCATCATCAAAATCCCTTGCAGTTTATTTTCTCTTCACAGAAACACTGAACGCTGTCGAAAGACTTGAGCCCGTCTTAACACCCTGTCAATGTCAGCAAGCCCCGAACAGCTGGAGTAATCTATAAGCGGCGACAGAACATCAGAGAACTGACACACGCTCCTGAACTCTCAGGTGATCTTAGTAATAGACACAGTCACTCTAATTCCCCTTCAATTCTCACCTAAAATTGAAACCTGCCAAATGCAACCTTGATTACATACTACCCAATCAGAGTGTGACCTTGCGCTTCTTCCCCTGCATCCATCCGTCCTCTCAGGAACAAAAGCAATGCATGCCGTCTGAGGTCAACGCATATTTCAGCGGGGGAGTAAAAAGGCCCGGAGTAAATATGAGATGGATATATTAAGTATATAGGAAGCAAGTGTGAGACGTGAGGAGCAACCTGCTTGGTCAGCACGGAGTGTGCGGGAAATGCAAGCAGATCAGGGAACAAGCAGGATTATGAATCTCCCCTTGGATGTGACTGGGCAAGGTCTATTGACCCAAATTGAATTATTTTAACATGCATCTATTGCCTCTTCCTTTCCTGTTCCCCTTTACACTGACAAAAATCTCGCTTTTTAAATGACTGTATTATCACCATGCAGTTTATTTACACTTTAAGATTTATCAACATGTACATTTGCAGCATTTTCAATACATAGTGCTTAAACCCATCGGGGGGAATTCATGCAACTCAAAATGTGTTATCTAAAGTACATTTGCATATATATTATAGACACGTAAAAATTGATTGTCATCAGCCGGTTTGTCTTCCTTGAAACAGTGCGTGTCCACTTAAAGGCATCGCCTCTGCGTGGCCGAATTACCCAGAAAAGTCTGACTGCAGCCACAGTAGACACACAGCTATTTTCCATCCTCACCAGTCATGTGATCATGGTGTCGGCACCACGTCAGCCGGGGAGGAGCTAAGCTGCACTGTGCTCACCACCATTTTGTGTGGGTACCTGTGTCATATATTTACCTGCATAAGTGTGAAATATTTTTGACACGCTTCATGCATGGGATTTTTGTAATGGTTGAATGCACGATGGCCATAATGGTAAAGGAACACGAGCGGATGCAGCAGACACAACATGACGTGGTGTGCGTGTGCCCCGACTGCTGCCCATTCTGGATTTCATGTCGTGTATTTTCTTCCTCTCTCCTCTCTCCTGGCTATGCTCCCGACAGACCCCTCTCCTTCCTGCCATTCGATGTGTGAGGCACATATGGTGAAGTGAAATTGCTGTCTCCGAGAGCATGCCTCTGCCTGTCCAGACTTCATCAGAGGGATTAAAGATTGGGATAAGAAAAGGAGAAAAAAGGAAAAAGAATGATGATAGCCAGGTTGTGGATGTTCTTTTTTCCTTTCTTTCTTTCTTTCTTTCTTTCTTTTTTCCCCAGCAACCCCTACTCCACCCCCCAGCTCTGTTTTAAGCAGAGTGGAACATCAGATGACAGAGGGGGATCTCTTGCAGGGGTGCAGCGGTTTGCAGGGAAGGGTTGCCCGGTCAGTGAGCGGTGCTCAGTTTATTTGGCTCCGACAAGGGCTCACTACAAAGGGAAACCAAATTACAGACGGTACTGTTTCCTCCCCATACCCAGCCAGTGAGGTCCACTGAAAAGCTGCATCCAATTAAATGAAAAGTGACTCAGCATTGCAGCCGCAGCAGCAGCTTTCTTTTATTATCACTAAGCTATCCCAGTCTGATGTGTTCACATAAACAAACAAAAGAAAAGAAAGATGTGCAGCGCTCAGAATGCAGAGGTGAGAATGCGCAGACTGAGGTGTGGTGTTATATTCACAGTGATTGGGAATATTAACAGAGGGGTGAGAGAAGACTGGAAAGTTTCATGAGGAAACCGCCACAAATAATGTAAATTCAAAGATTTAAAATTACTCACAACCTAAAGGAAAAACAAACTACAATTAAAAAAATAGGTTTTACAGTTAACAGTTGCAGGAAAATATCAAAAGTTCATTATTATGAATCTGGGCTGACTGGAGGCTTTAAGTTGCTAAAGAATTAGGAAAAGGTTCCCAAAAGGATAAAAATTCAATATACAGAAAAGGTCTGCCTCAAACTTTGCATGCAGATTGTTCTGTAGTGGTCTGACTGAATTCCAGTAAATGGGGATATATTCAAAGGTTTATTCTGGGATTTGCCTGACACCAGATCCGGCCCTGTATTTGAGACAACAAAAAGGCAATCTTGACATTTTGCCCAACCAGCGGATAATATTTGCTGTTTAGAGACTGGCTTTCTTTTGTTCCAGGTTTTTATTAACCCAAGACACTTGAAATTTAAACCCAGTTCAAGAAATATTATTTGCCACAGGGCAAGGTAAATCTCTTGACGGGGTTTTTCAAAGGGCTGCCCTGGGTTTGTTTACAATTGATCTTATTTAAAAGTGTTTCTTTTTTTCTTTTTTTTTACGTTTCAAAGACATACCTTCTGCCATGATCTTGTAGGTCAAAGGAAAGATGAATGTTTCTTTTTTTTTTTTTTCAACTGAAGTAAGAGGCCTGAAATAATCAGAAGGTAATAGCACAGAAAGCCCTGTCATACCTCGCGCTCTTCGTGGAGCTTCAACTTTCAAATTGTAAAATAGGAAACACATGCAAAATAACATCTACAGCTACACTAAATAAAATACACGCACCCCTGGTGGGAAGCAAATAAAAAGAAAAATTAAGTGCCAGAGAAATTTTCCTTCCCATGATTTACTGAAATCTGAGTTTCATTAGGGAATACGGTAGAAAATGTTTTTCAATCACATCATGGGTGCAAGCGTTGATGGTTTGCGCCGGTGCTGCAGTGAAAAGAGTCGGCCCGGTGAGCTGCATCAAACCGCATGCTTGTCTCATTGTTTCTGGAAGCAGTACACGATTTTTATTCAACCATCTTCCTTGAGGAGAACGACTGACCCGACAACTGACCAATCCACATAAAGCGCAGGGGGTGGGGTGGCAAGAGAGGAAAATGGAGGAAGAAAGCAGGGGATGTGCACTCATCTTTAAGGCCAAGTGACACAAACTCCATCTTTCCGACTGTTGTTCTATTTTAACAAAATCAATGAGGTAAGTTGAGCCAATAAATCATTGCTCAGCTATGGTCAGACTTGAACATGAACTTGTTTCAATTCTGGAAAACTTGAGCAGGAACTCCCATGTGTGAGGAGAGCAAAGAGAGAGGTCGAGAAAGATGACGACCGCGGCTGTAGCTGGGGACCAGCCTCCGGGGCTGGGAGGGTCACTTCCACACTCAAACAAGCCATGCTGGAGGAAGAGGAGGAGGGGGAGGAGAAGGGGAGGAGAGGGGGGTGTCACCACGGAGCAGCTCACCGCTCCTGGGGAACGAGACGGACAAGCAGAGGGCACAGCAGCGGGGGCACCCCAGTAAAGACTCCTTCATCTGGACTACACCTGAGGGAGCCCATGGGCCACCCAGCTCAACAGCACAGCAGCGACTTCAAAGACACACACTCACACACGGAGCTGTGTGTGTCCATCGCAGTCTGTGAACGGCATGCTGGACTAGAAAACTAGAAATACACCTGTATTATCTGGCCATAAAAAGATGTAGGCGCAATTCAAACAACGTCTATGGAAAAAAAAGAAAAATAATCATTTTGGGACTGAAATGTGTGGAGGTTTTAATGATCGACACACTGAGTCTCAGGGTGGTTGAGCTGTCTCAAAATAAGATTTTAAAATAAACACATTATTCATGTTGTTTATCTGTTTGGGATGGATTCTTAATGATAATTCCCAATGCATTTCTCTTCTGTAAAATCAGTTATTTCTACTTTTCATTTTTTTTTTTTTTTTTTAATTAACAGCATAGTTGAAGAGGGGTTTTACAGCGGGAGTAATTTTCACATCTCATGCATTCCAGTACAATAGTTATTTATTCATTTGGTTTGGCATTAAACCTTCCCTATTAGAACCAGGAAGCTGTGGCAGGGCTGCAACTCTGACTTCCAAGAAGGTTCAGACCACATTTTACATACTAAATCACATCTCTGTCTATTGTGACTTGCTTGAGCTTATAAGCAGGTCCCTGGGGCACCTCCATTTTCCCTGAATCTCCCTGCACGGCTCTTTAGGTTTACATGTCGGGTTTGACTATTGGATCAATAGTTTTAAAATGCCTTCATGTCACAAAAGAGGCAACTTTGTGAACAGTTGCAGGAATGCATATGTGGAAACAGAGAGTGATAGATAGATATAGATATGCATTATTCAAATGGGTAAAAAAAAAAAAAAATATTCACATCATTTTCAATTTTTTTTCCCCTGAAGCCAAAGTATATTTTGAAGATGTCAGCAACTTCCAAAAAAAGTAATCCTGATCCATGTTTATTTGTAAAAAGCAGCACTCTGTGGCAAGAGGTGGAAAATCCCCACTGATATCTTTCTGTACCTCTTTTGTTCTTATGTGATAAGGGGTGATGTAAGTTCACTCCTGAGCCTACCTAAAATACCCCCAAAGCCTGCCTGGCTTCTGAGTGGGAGTGTATAATCGGTGCTGGCAGAGTGCTGGTTAATGGGGGGCACAGGGCCATGGGTTGGAGATGTATTCATGTGCATGGCGTGGCGCCTGGACCCAGGGTGACACTTCTTCATTCCTGCTGCCCCAGGCCAGGATTAGGATTGCGCGCAGCCTCACAAAGCCAGCCATAATGCAAAATCATTTTCATATTAACCTCGTCTCTCTTCTTTGGGCATGACAGTGGACAGGCCTGCTCTCTTTGGTACTCAAATTATCCTCAATTACTGGGGAAAGGGCAGGCGAGGGGACATCACCTAACCTTCACCATCTGTTAGGTTCAAAGCTTTAGCAGTCGTCCAGCCTGCCTGTCTCTTGCCTCTGCTGACCTTTCCGCCTCGGCCAGCTTCTGCTCTCTGCCCCCCAACCCCCTCCCCAGCCCCATGATAGCCCTGCCCTCTCTGGACACAGATGGGAAGTGCATGCACACACATCTCATTAAGGGAGAAAGGTTATGTCACACTTCTTCAACAAAGATTTCAATATTCAAAACCTTGCAGAGGCCAGTATACAAAGGCTGTGCGACTTAACATAGGTTAAGCCAGTCTCCTAAGGATAAGCCAGTGTGCAAGATGAGTCAAGCTTTTATTGGTTGTGAGATGGAAGCAGCACAAAATAAAGGCTAAAAATAACCAGAAATAATTTTTTTTATGTGGATTTTGAGTGTTATTCTTTAATACTCACGTATAGAAGAAAGTATTTACATGCAAAACTAAGATTTTGTTTAGTTCTTTAACAAAATTAAAATTCTAAATTTGAATTAAAAACATTGGTGCTTAAAACAAATTTCTTGCAAATGAAAAGTGCTCAGATTTTCAGTTTGTTTTTAAAAATCACTGCAAATAATTGTTTACATGATTTCTTTAATATGCTTACACATTTAAATACCTTGGTTTGGGAGTAAAGTGATGTTCTTTTATTTAGTTTTCTCTTACATATACTGCAAAAGTTCGCTTTAATTAAACATTCCTCTATATTTGAGACTGCGCTTGTGAAATATTGAAAGCTTTTATAGTGAATGCACCTCTTAATAATGCAAGTTGTGTTTCTGTTTGTTTTGACCCTGTGTTTGTGTGTGTGTGTGTGTGTGTGTGTGTGTGTGTGTGTGTGTGTGTGTCTGTGTGTGTGTGTGTGTGTGTGTGTGTGTGTGTTTTAGCAGTTCCACTGTGTCCATTTGGATTTTCCAGTCTGTCTGGCCACTCAGGAGGCCCTGTTTTCTCAGGTCATCTGGTAAGACCCGATGGCTCTGAAATAACTTTTAATAAATCTGATAAATAATAGATGGAGCTTTGGCTAAAATCAAGCAGGGAGGGGTATGCAGGGCTGAGGACAGCAGTCTTCAGAGACAACAACCAGGTCCCAGGCATTCTCTCGCCATCATCAGCATCAGCATCAGCAGCAGAGGAGCAGAAGCAGTCATGTTCACTCTCCTGCTTCACCTCCTCTCCAGACCCAGACTCCCTGAGGTCAGAGGTCCTGGACTTGACATTGTGGCCCCCCGGAGGATGTTCACTGTGTTTGGGGAATCATTTGGGATTTATTCAGCAGGAGGCCCGTCTCGGGCAGCATTATGCCTCATTATCCCGGGGCACTCTGTGATCACAGGGCAGATGCATCAGCACTCCATTCTATTTACACCTTCCCAATCCTACAATCAATACCTAAAACTGACAACATTATTCATTTAAATACATCAGAACTGATGTGAGCAGAAGAAAATTTCATCTGGGCCTTAAACAAAAACAATTACCATTTGTCATTATTGTTTTTGTACAGACTAAAGGCCAACCAAAATAATGTTGCAACTAACATAAGGAATTAAAGATCAATAGAATCAAATTAATTATTATATTGAAGTTAAAGGACAAAGGAAAATAATTTCAGTGAGTTTAGATTGTTGATGTTTAAGCTCATTTATTTGATAACTTTGCATTAAAATTTTATTTCCCTGAAATTTTGATTTTCCTTTATTATTTTTAATTTTACCTTAGAGTATGCCTGACACTTTCATGTATCAAAATGTAAAATTAAATACAGTTTTTTTTTTACAGAAACTAAATCTTAGCTTCTAAATTTTAAGCAAAAAAAAAAAGAAAAAAAAGGAAAAAAGCATATGCTCGGGCCTACCTAGTCTAGGCTTTTCAAATTCTTGTCTCTTATAGTAAAAAGTGCAGGGATATCTTTCAGATGCAGGCTAAAAAAGAGTGATCATTCCTATTATGTGTGCTTCACTCTAAGTAG
Source organism: Xenentodon cancila (assembly GCA_014839995.1). NCBI lineage: Eukaryota > Metazoa > Chordata > Actinopteri > Beloniformes > Belonidae > Xenentodon > Xenentodon cancila. The sequence goes on from CM026197.1 coordinate 16,501,960, forward strand.
GTCCCTGTGGAGGACAATTTTAGAGAGATCTTTTCTGATAAGAAAGCAGCCCTGCATGCATTAATATTACATTAGAGCCAGTATATCACAGAGCCTTCTGCTCAGTCAGGTAGACAGCCTTTCATTGACATCTCCTTATCATGTTAATATTACACTCATCAAAGAAGACTATACCGTGCTGAAGGAGGGGGGCATGCAACAAAACGTGCAATTTTACAGATTATTCTTGTGAGAAGTCTAAAAGGGGGAACAGACGATAAAATGGTTATTTAGGTCACATATTCACTGTAATGCGCAAGAAAGAGACAAATGCCGCAGGAAAGGCGTTGTTCGCGTGAGTGAGTGTGTGCGTGTGTCTCGGTCAGAAATATGACATGCATGGCTAGACACATACACACAAGAGACTCGGAGGAGGCAGCAGCAGCAGCAGCAGCAGCAGCAGGAGGGGCGCGGAGCTGCGGCGAGAGGGAGACAGGTGCACGGCTCTGCCCTCCACACTGTATACACGCATTTAAAGTCCATTCTTAGCAGGCACTCCCCCTCTTTATTTCAATGAGATTATGCTTCTACCCTGCTTTTGTTGAGGCTTTTTTTTCTTTTTTTTTTTTTTTTAGTATGAGATTTTCTTTCAGAGCGTTACATTTAAGGGTTTGATAGAAAACCAAATAAAATGAACAAGAGAAAATAAAAATAAAAATAGCATAGGCTTTGTGATTTCTTTTTCTTTTTATTGTTCAGTTTAGATTTTTCTCCTCTTTTCCTCCCTTGCAGTAAATAAAAATGGCATCCCCCAGCAGAATTAACATTAAATGCTCTTCTGCACACGTGTCAGGTTAACAAAAGGCGGAACGGGCTTTTTTTTTTTTTTTTTTTTGTAAGTCATACTGGGAGGCCGAGAGGCGGGCACGTGCTCGCTTCCGTGCCAAACGTCGCGGATCTCATTTGAATGTGAATGGTATTTACCACTGAGAGCTGCTTCTGAGGAGCTCCCGGCAACAATACACAAGCTTCTCCTCTGAAGGATTTTCAATTAGCGCCCCACCCCTCCCTTTCTCTGCTAATCGGGGCTAATTAGGCTTTATCGCGGGGTAATAGCTTGTATTAATTGCCTCGCGGGCCAACTGTTGAGGAATTTGGCGCGTGATCCAATCGAAGCTGACAAGTTCATTCTGTCTATTTAATATTCATTATGTTATAATAGGGCACTTGTTGGCACGAATACACCAATTAGGGCAAACACCGCGAGCAGAGACGCGGTTCGTTTGGAAACCGGTCGCTCACAAACACCAACTTGAAAACATTTGACTTATCCGTTTTGGGATAATAAACATTCCTGATACAAGTCATATAGACTATCATATCAAGGCAAAGGCAGGACTGCTTTATCCTTTAGGTGAAGTCATACACGGCGTTAAAATTTTAGAATAAGATTTAGGGTCCTCTATTTTTTTTAAATGCAAACTTTCATTTCACCGCCAGAAAAAAAAAAAAAAAAGTTGCAGTCATTTTATAGTAAATATGTAAATTAAAACCTCTCCTGACTTCAAGGTTCTTTCCCTCTTCTTACTTTTGAATACTGAGACCTGCCAAAAATCAAGCGTTTTATCTACCTGAGCTTCCTTTTAAGCTTCAACTTTAAGCATCTTTTTTTTTTATCCCAGCACTTACCGTCAACCCCTTCTCCTTCTGAAAAGGAGAGAAATAATAATATTTGTTTAGTCCTCGCTATTCAGAGATGCTTTCAAATAGAAAGCGGATTCCCAATCTACTACAAGAACTGACATATCGTACAACCGATAGGGCCTGTAGTCTTACATAGACAAAATTGATGTGCAACAAAAATAGTAAGGTGAAACATCGATGCAGGATGTAAATGTATCCTCTGGTGGGACTGCTCGCTCATTAATCAATTAGTTTTTGTGAAACCAAATAGTTCGTATCTGAATAAAGAAAAAAAAGGAAGGGGAGGGGGGGGGGGGTCAGAAGAGGCATCATTACTACGTTTAGAAACGGCAAAAGGAAAAATAGAAAGCAGCGTGTTTGTATTCAGGTAAACCATCACCTGGCTCGCTGGGCCATCGCATCCATGTGGGGCAAATATGAGCCAAGATGTGAGGCAGGAAAACAGTCGTGGCCGCTGAGTTAACCCTCACCTGGTTTTGAACACTACACGTCACTCAGGTTTTATCCAAGGATAATATTTTATAAACCCCGATAGTATTAACTCGACTGCGTAAATATGAGGCCTGCTTAGTGAACTTTTTTTTTCCCCCCCGAGGAGGTCTTTATTAATTAATTTAGAAATTGTTTTGTAAATGCAATGTCAGAGGCATGCAGGACAGTTGCCAAGTTCGCAATCACGCCATATTTATATGAAAAAAGATAAGATTGCATGCACACAGACAAAAAAAAATGTATTCATGAGTTATGCAGGGGCCTGAGATGGAGCGGCTAGTTTCCCTCGACACAGGAGCCGGTGAGCATTAATCACCCTGCGCTGGACAACAGTCGTCACTTGGAGGCATATGGCTCTCACCTGGCCCCCACCCGAACCCCCGCCAGCTCCGGTGAAGTTCAAGGTCTCTGCAGCCAGTGACCATTAGGAGAGCAGCAGAACAGAGGACTCAGACGGACGCGTCTGCTGCGTGGGGGCCCTTCTGTCTGTCCCAGAGGTTCAGGGAGAAATATTCAAATTGGTATAAATATTATCATTAATATTATTAACTTATTTAAGTGGGTTTCAGACGAGTGAAACTCTGGTTTGGAAAATATTTTATGCATGTATTAATTTGATCCACTGGAACATTGAATTTAAATCACAATTCGTTTACAAGGGGAAGCTTTATCCCACATTAAATCATTAAATAAGGATACATTTTATTATAAGGTGTTGCTGAAATTATTCAAGAAGCAACAACTAATTACAATGTATACCCTTTCCTATTTAACTATATTAACTAAAACTATTTTTTAACTATGAAAGCTACCTTACATTTTGTGCTCAGGGCCGGAAAAATACGTTTTTCTTCAAAGATGCAGCACTTTCTTGTGAATTAAAGCTGCCATTCCTTAAAACACAAAATTAATACATGTATGTGTGTGTGTGTGTATATATATATATATATATATATATATATATATATATATATATATATATATATATATATATGTATATATATGTGTGTGTGTGTGTGTGTGTGTGTGTGTGTGTGTGTGTGTGTGTGTGTGTGTGTGTGTGTGTGTGTGTGTGTGAAACATGTATGTGTGAGTGTATAGTAGTGTCATAAATTAAGTTTTAGCAGGGCTTATTAAGGGAAAAAAGTTTTAAAATAATCACAAAAAAAGACTGTCATTAACAGTAGAAAAAAAGGAAAAAGAAAAAGAAGAAAAATCCAACTTTTTTTAATTTAGTTGTCATTATACTATTAGCTTTCACAGCTTAACAAGTGACTTGCAAGGCCGAGTTCAAGACTTGTCCCGAGATCTGCCATTCCAAAGAGAATATAACAGTAATGCAGTTTATTATATATTTCGATTATGATTAAAGAATTTGTCAAATAATATATTTTATATTATTTAACAAATAACTAAATATTGACCCACATATAAGTTATTAAATTATATGAAACTACTGGAAATTAAATATTAATGTTCACATTTAGACAGGAATTCAAAACTAAAGTACCAAACACAGACAACCCTGCTTTGAAAAGTAGGGTTGATAGAAAGTAAATAACTGCTGAGAAAAAAAAAAGAATGGAAATGATAAAAATGGAAAAAAGAAGCAAAGAAGAGGGTTAAAAAGCAACAGAATCGGATGGAAAGACGCAGTTAGAAGATGAGAGGTGGTCCCAGGTGTCCCTAATGACATCAGGGTGGGAAATATCCAGCATCTGCATTGTGGAAGAGATCCTGTTTCCTTAGAAAGTCTCTTCATGGGAGACAGGTCATGGCCAACAGCCTCTTTCTGACACATAATTGGTGATATTGATTATAGGTTATCATGTGCTGTAGGCCATTTGTAAGATAATGCTGCAGGGGTTAATTTGTCACCCATTAACCTTTTGGACTGGTGGGTGTACGTGTAAATTCAGTTTAAAACAACTTCTTAACTGGGTTACCGTGCTTCATCTAATAACTGGAATGCTAACGCATTTAAAATATATTACAAGACAACAGCATACAGGATGCCAGGTTTTGAACACGTATATCTGAAAGATGTGTCCTCGTGCTCCTCGGTTCAGGCCCCTACCGAAGCTCCCTGAGCAGCAGCCAACGTAAATTCTTGCACTGTCCCTTTGGAAAAAATATCTCTTCATCTGGAATTCAGAGTGACATCAAGAGGAAACACCTTTTCCTCTCCCCTCAAGTCTGTGAAGTTGTTGCTTGCATACGTCCCTACAGGACTTTGAAAGTTAATCCAGTCTGTCAGTCAGGAAAAAAAACCACAAAAAAAAACACTTTTCTGGTAACTTTTTATTAAAATGTAAACATAAAAAAAAGTTACTTAAATTCTGTTTTCATTTTGACTGATTCATTTGATTTTCAAGAACGTTCACTAATATTTAGCTGACATTCATACTAAGTAACCAAATAAAATAATGTCTTCTTTTTTTTTTTTTATAATTTCTATGTCAGTCCTCATGTTGTGGCGTGTCTTTAAATAAATAAGCCCAAAGGACATAATTTATCACCTTCAAGACAGAATAAATGAACATCCTTTCATCTCTTTTTTTTATCTTTATTTAAAGGAAGAACATTTCTGTAACCACTTCAGGCTACAAAGTAACAATGTTGCAAAGCAGTCAAACAGATTTAACTGCGTCAGAGTCATCACAGTTTGCCACATACTTTGGTTTTTATCTCAGCAAGGAATAACACATCAAATGCACAAAATCACAGAAAAGAGAGAAGCTGTAACCTTTGTGAAAGTCGATCAGAGGCGATCAGAGGTGCAGAAGCACCTGGTACAGCCCAGAGCAGTAAAGACAACCCACTTCAACTTCAAAAACATGACATTTGCCACCTCAGAGCATGAAATGTGCCTCTCTTGCTCTACACCTGTAAACCCACACAGTGTAAAGGGAAACTGAGCTATGTATTCTCATTCCAGCAAACACTATTAAAAGTTACTCGGTGATAAGAACGCACATGCCTGAGTATTGCCTTGTGTACAGTATGAGTGTGTGTGAGCGTGTGTGGGTGTGTGTGAGACAGAGAGAGAGAGAGAAAAGTGAGTTAGAGGAAGAGAGGGTGGGAGGGAGACGGCGAGAAACAGTGAAAGCATGAGTGAGTGGTAGTCAGCAAATCAGTCAGTCAGTAAAGCTCGGTTGACAAAGTGAAACCGAGCAGAGCAGCTCCAAAGAAAAGCGAGGTACCTGTTCAGAGTGGTCTGGTGGCGGGATCAGCCCTCCAGCGTGGCATGCATTAATTATCCTCTCCAAAGACGAGCGCACTGAAGGCTCACTTCTGACCCGGCATTCCCACTGTCCCACAGTCACAGGAAAGAATGGATCGGAGCAAGAGAGAAAGAGGAAGAGAAATGGGAGAGATGAGAGGCAGAGAGGGAGGGAGAGTCGCAGCCACTGCTGTCCTGACACCATGACTGGCCCACGTGAGATTGATCACACACTTGCACTCACACACACCGAGGCCTCTGCGGTGACAGAGGGGAACTGCCAAGGAGCAGCACGTTTTGTCAAGCCTGGGGACACGCCGACGCAAGGACGGCCACATGCACACACTTGTATGGGACTGACGCATACAAGACGTGTGCACGGTGACATTGGGGTTTTTAACTTTTGGTTTGTTTTTTTTTTAATCCGAAAAGAAAAAGGAATAAATAAATACTTTTTGGTTCGCTTAACACACTGACTCCATCATCCATTCCAAATTTCATAGACTTTCATTAGCATTCACTGCCCCCCCCCCCGCACATCTGTTCAGCAGTCTACTCCCTGTTATGTCGTGAAGCAGCTGAAAATGGACAGCAAAATAAAAGGGGTCAAAAGTCTGACACCAAGAAGCGAGAGGACTGTGATTACACACAATAGACTATAAAAGAGATGCATATGAGCAGCGGCAGTGTGGCTGGCCTTTGCACCTTCAGGGAGGACAAGGTTCACACTAATCTCATGAATGTCTTATATCTACAGATCCGCATTCACAAATGCATGACATCTACTGGCAAACAAAACTGCAGTCAGGACTCGTGCATGGTGCAAAACGTTTAAAGGCTGATTTTTTTTTAAACAAATATATGCTTTTGCAGCAATACTTTTTAAATGTCTGCATTTTAATTTGCAAGTTCAGGTTTTAATGTCACTTTATTTTAGTGTCATTATTTAAATAAAATAGTCAGCGAGCGCCTGCGTCCAAACAAATAAACATGAACCGAGATATAAGCGGTGATGGCGATGTTGAAAATCAATTTGCATTGCATTAACCAAATATAAAGGCTAGTAGTTCAGTTCTCCACTGCTTAGAAAAATCACATTTCCCAAATCAACCGTCCCCTTCAGCCATTCTGTCCTGTCACGAGCCAGGAGAGGGGGGGGCGTCCCAGTCAGCTGGCCTCTCTATGCAGATTGATCCAGATGGACATGGCGTCCAGACCTCCGTCCCCCATAGACCCTCTGGCTGAACTTGACTCTCATGACTACAGATGGAAAGGAGGGCCCCTCACCTCTGGTGATCCCAAGACCCAACGCCCTCCGCCCCAGTATGGCGCACCACAGGCTGGGCCACCTATTCGGTGTCCAGTGTTAACAATCATTGTAAATTAAATTCAGGTCACTTTCCCAGCAGCTATCATCACAGATAGCTGATCAATACCGGGACATTATCACAGAACGCTTCCTCAAACACAGTGTCAACATGCGGATCTTGGTCAGGGAGTGTGTGTGTGTGTGTGTGTGTGTGTGTGTGTGTGTGTGTGTGTGTGTGTGTGGGATCGTTGAGGTGGAAAGGAGCCGCGGCCTGGCGGTTATACAGAGGAGCTTCACAGATGAGGACTCCTGGAGGAGAGCCTGACTCCTGGGGGAGCTGCAGCTCTGACTGCCTGCACTGCTGATGGGCCACGACTCAAACGGGGATCAGAGGCCTGTGCCGCAGCAGCAAAGCCCTCGTCTTTCCCCTTCGTCTCTGCCTGCACACGCTCAGTTTGTATAATCTTACAACCCTTCAAATTCCTGAATGTTTTTATAAGATTTACACACAACAAACATTCAATGCAGTCTATTTTGTGTGTGCAACATTTTTAGTGGGGGTTTTTTTATGTCCCAAATTATTCTAACTTTATAAAGTGTATGTTATGGAGAACCTATGCTCTCCGTGTCCCAGCCGTTCAGTGACCCAGTGGCTCTTGGTGCAGCAGTCTGAGTTGCTGTCTTTACTGGCTTCCTTTAGGGCCTTTCCTGCCATTCTAACACTACTTCTGATCCAAGCGTGCTCTATTTTCTGTCTGAGTAATGCCCTTTTCCCACCACCCCTTGTAAGTGTCTCATATATTGGCCTCATCAGAGGACTATCTTCAACCACACAACATATACCTTGCTGGCGTGCAGCAGAGGGGACGTGTGCATCCTCATCAAACACCGGTCGGAGGAGAGAGAAAAAAGAAAAAGGGGATTATAGGACTGGTCTATGAATTATTAAGATTAAAATCTTTCTCATATAACCTATCCTTTCCTTCTTCCATTCCATTTTCTAACCTCTCTTTTTCTTTTGTGGTTAAATTTTAAAACATTTATATCCCCTGTTCCTGAGTAAACGAGCTCAGGGCAGATTGTCCATTAAAAATAAAAGTTGCGCAGAGAAGGAAGGAGAGGAGGTACGTGGCTCGGTCCGTTTTAGTCAACTCTAATCAGCCCAGTGTTTCTATGCTGGGAAGAAAAGAGTCAGATGAAACAACGGTATAATGATCTTTTTTTTAAAACTACTTTTCTGCAGCCCTGGATGTTCCAAACTTAAAAGGAACATAAAAGAAAGGCTTTCTTACCTTTTATTATTACTGTCAGTGAGCTCTTGTTCTTTCTGCCTTTGTTCAGCAGTCTTGGTAATTTTCATACTTATTAAAAAAAATGATGCATTAAGAATGTACTTGCCATTACCTTGGGTCAGGTGTTTCTGAATGGACTATTAAGAGCCAACGCATTTCTTTAATGACAGTCTGTCTGTATTAAAGAGACTGGCCTTAACCTATGATATAATCTCTTTCTTTTGCTCATATTACCTCTACATGCCTTACCTACAAGATTAAATTGCATTAATTCATTAAGAAAAAAAAAAGATTACAAGAGGAGAAGCACATAGGCTATTCTTTTTCTTTTTCTATCCTTTTTTTTGTAGAGACTTCACTCCCACAATAAAAGGCACAATCCTGTCAATCAAAGCAGTGGTTCATTTGACAAAGTGTAAAGAATAAGAATAAGATTTTTCTGGTAAAACTGCGCCCGCTATATGGGCTTGTAGTTCGGTTCAGCTTAGCCGTCCAGAATTGGATGTCCTTGATCTGTTCATCCGGACATGCGGGGAAGACAGAACATTTTGACTGACAAGCATTGTTCTTTTATTTCTAAAGAATAATCAAGTTAATAGATCCAGTGTTTTGTTTTGTTTTTAGAAAAAAAAAGACAAATAACATTTCATATTTTACATGGAAAGACAAAAGGACGAGCATTTCTGAGTGCAGCTTAGGTCTGCCATGAGGACAATCCCTCCACCCTGACGGGCCGTCATAACTAGAGTGTCTGAGCAAGGGTCATAAGGCCCCATAGGAGCCGTTGGGATCCAGGAAATAATCTTAGCTCTCCACAGAGAGCATTCAGTGTTGGCTAGGGGATAAGTCAGACTCTAAGACAGTTAACTACATCACAGCGGGCATCTCTTCATAGAGTCTGTAGTCTCAGTCCTGTTATTTATGATGCAGATGCCATACAAATGTGGCCATACATCCTGACTAGCGCCTGTTTAAATGTGTTCTTATAAAATATTTCTGGAGCTGCGCAGAGTTGTGGTCCCTGCGCTCATTAGAAGTCTCTGACCAGTTTGATAAGTGCAGCTCTGCTCCATAATGATTTATTAAGACTGGGGGTGGGGAAGGCCGGTGGGTCCAAACTGCCTCAGGACATTGAGATATTTTAGGGTAAAGGCGTGGAATAGAGGGTGACTCTAAACAGATTTACATCCTCCAAGATGCATCTCATAATGAATTATGTAAGATGTAATGAAATACATAAGAGTTTCACAGTTTGCTGCTTTTTTCCACCCCCTCCACTTTTATTCCCCCCATGTCTTCCTTCGTTCTCATCTGCATCGCCTTGAGGTAAATTCATGGCCATTTGCTTCATACTGTAAAACACTAATGGACAGATGGAGGGACATCGGGAACAACGTTTAAAAATGAATGGAACAGAGACGGTAGATGTGAGCAAATAAACAAAGTTAAACTAACTTCGCAGGTGTATATCGGGTCAAGACGGGATGGCCTGGGGGGTGGGTTTAGACGGGATGGCCTGGGGGTGGGTTTAGACACAGGACTGACGGGTGATGCCAACTGTACTCCAGGAGACTTATTTAGATTTTTAGAAATCACTTTTTACATGACTACAACCATTTTTCCTTGTGAATTAAAGGACGTCTACACTTGTAATTTGTTGCTGACACTAATTGGACAGGATTATGTTTTGACAGTCAGGTTTGTGAGTGAATTAGTCAGAAGCCGAAGGAGTTAGTCAGATTCTAGAGAGATTCGGATGTGATGACCAGAGGAGAATCCGTGGGATCAAATTTGACATTGGTGTCAATTTGGTGAGAGTGTGTGTTTGACCAAGACTGGAATAGGTTTAAAAGAAAAAAGAAAAAACAATATTGGTGACTGGGTCTGCTTCATTCATCTGACCGGTGAGCGTTCACTAGTGACAGTGACAGACAGGGGTTTCCATCCAATAACCAGCTTTTATACCTTTTTTTTTTTCCTGCCATTTCAAAACTGAGGTACAGTAAAGAAAGATGTTTTTGTTTTAAGTAATGTGCTTTAAAAGGAGTTTCATTAAAAGCTGCTCATTTAACTAGCCATTAGTACCAACTCCAGTATAATAAAAAGAATAGTCAATTGATTGACACCTAAGTAATGGCCAGGACTCAGTAAGAGCAGCACAGCAGTGCACGAACAGGTATGGGCTTCAACTGGACCCCAGACATTTTGAAAGAAGAGGAAAAAGTAGAGCTCACGTTACTAGTGAGACATGGAGGCATCTCAACAGAGCAAAGCTTGATATTCTCCAAGAGAGGAAACAGGCTTAGTGGTTGGAGGATAGATCTTTTTTTTATTTCCTTGCCACAGTTAATTTTTAAATCTCCAACATCCTATAGCTGTCTGTTTTCCTTCTTCTTTCTGTTTTTTGTTCTGCTTTCATTCTTTTCTTTTAAAATGAAACTGGAGCTGGGGCGGTGATAGTGATAGATGGCTCAGCGCTCTAACACTTTATCCAATCCGGCGCAGATTTCATCCAATAAAGAATCACTTGTGCACTCTCAAACTAAATGGAAGTCAGGCAGCAGAGAGAAAGGGGCTGCCGTGTGTTTCTGAGCTGCGAAAATCAAATTTTCTTAAAGCTGCCGCAGCACTGGCTGGCGGAAAAGGCAGCAACAGCCATGACTGGCCAGGGCCACGACGTCTGCACACACAATTTAATCCATCACAGAGCGCTTGACACCATATCAATCAACCTTTCATCAGTATGCCCCCCACCTCACCAAAAAAAAAAAAAAAACAAAAAAAAAAACAATATTTCTATTCAATCACCTCTGACTGAACCAGGCCTGCAACCCAATGACCAATGGGGAGCACCAGAAAACCTCTGCGGCTTCAGAAATCTTTTCACATGAACTCAACCATAAAGAAGAAACATGCACTCGGCATGGGGTCCCTGAAGTGCCGACTGCATGAAACGTTAATACCATTAATGCAGAAATATTACTTACATTAGACACAGAGACACTATCAAATGGTCTGTCCTTCTTTAGGTCGTACTGTATGACACTAACCACCACCTTTACTTAACCCCTCCCATTGTTGTCCTTTTTTCCGGGAATATGGTCCTTCTTACCCCCTCTGTATCCCACAGGCCGTGGCTCCAATGGCCTATGATTTATAATTCATAGAGGCCGCTTTTATATGGGACCTCGGTCTACCTGATACTCTGCCACTGGGCCTGTCCTGGGACAGCAGGAGGGGGGCTCTTCATTACGCCTGGCACCGAAGCACTAACATGACACCCGCCTCCTTAAAGCACTGCAACTGTATGTAAATTGGACATAATAATCTATTTTCCTCATATTCCCGAAACAGATACTGTCTATGATTTTTCCCATCAGGCATTTTTGTTTTTCTGAGACTCTGTCAGTAATTTAGACAGATCTTGTTGTTTTGGTTATTTTATTTCCTCACAGCGTGTTCATACAGAAGGATTGTGCTTTTGTCACATCTAAGAGATCTTTCGTTTAGCATTTCAGCATTAGTGTGTGTTTGTTCGTGTTCGTGTGTGACGGAGATCTTCTTCCTCCAGGACCTGTAAAGCTCAGGTCTCAGGGTTCCAGCATTACTTCCTCTCTGCTTCGCTCTCTGCCCTGACCTCACTGCATACCAGAAAGGTCTCCGACCCAGGCTGTGCTCTGTTCTCTGTGCTCCTGGCCTAGGGCTCTGCTTGGCCTCCATGCTCTACTGGCTCCCTAAACCCTGTTGAGGCTCCAAA